>JAJTUV010002001.1:0-317239 GCA_021653895.1 Mastomys natalensis | reverse complement strand
GTTTCTGTAATTGGGAGCATAGCTTATGGGTAGCAGAAGGGGATCTGTAGGCTCTCTACAGGCCCGGAAGGGTAATTTCTCTTAGAGGCATCCCTGGAGCACATGGCAAAGCCAGATCGGTCTGAATGGGAGAGATTCCAGAGGCACAGGACTGGGCATCTCTTTACAATGGGAGGAATCACCTGTGGTTTTGACTCAGAAGGAACCCTGGCTCATTCAGAGCAGATGGGCACTGGGTTTGCTATAGTCAAGGCCATCCTCCTTGAGGTAGTATCATACCCTAGAGACTGTTGGATAGCCATCAGAGAGTCTATCTGTCTCCGAGCCCCAGGATCAGCAGGTTCTTTCTGCCTTGTCCTTTCTAGGACTTTCTTCACCCCAGAGCAAGCCTATGAGCTGTCATTGCTGTTACCTTGCTTCATGGCTGAGTAGTTCTTGGCACAGAGATGTGAATTGACTTTGACACAACACATGACAGAATCAGGACTTGAAACCTGAGCACACCGCCATAAGAACGTTGGTTTGTCCCCCTCCCTACTTGATGCTCTGTGGGTAGTGTCTTGTTGAGGCTTCCTCTTCTTCAATATAGATCTCTACAGATCTTGGGGTTTGGCCTTGGGGAGCTGCTCTCCCTGAGTTTGTGAGTTAAGCAGTTTATGGGTGTCTATGGTTCTAGCTGGTCTTGTTCTTCCTAGGGGATAAGTGTTGTTTGGCCCGTGGGTATATCACAACGGTAGGGTGAGGCCTGGGACACTCCTCAGACTTGGATGGACCCAGCCAAATCTCCCCAGCTTCTCCATGTTCACCATGCTTGTTAGACTTGACAGAAGGCTGCCAGTCGTCTTATACTTCCTCTGCAGAGATGCAGCCACTTGTTCTTTGTTACCCTTCTTTTTTTTTTTTTTTTTCAGTATCTGGGAAGCCTTTGCTGAGGTCCCACTGTAACCATTGTACCTTAGGCAGGTGCTGGGGAGGATATAAGAGGGAAAATGGGTCACCCCTTCATGAGAGGGACAGCAATGTGTCTGAGAGGAGACTTAGCAGGAAACTGTTATCCTACCGAGTCAGCAGACAGACACTCCCAGAGGGAGTCAGGAGATTGTGTTCAGGGATGGAGGAACCACGCTGTGCCTCTTGGGGGGATGCAGAAAAGACCTGATGAGGCCTAGTGGTTAGGGAAGGGACCACTTAAGAAGTATGGGGAGAAGCCGGGTGGTGGTGGCACACACCTTTAATCCCAGCACTTGGGAGGCAGAGGCAGGCGGATTTCTGAGTTCAAGGCCAGCCTGGTCTACAAAGTGAGTTCCAGGACAGCCAGGGCTATACAGAGAAACCCTGTCTCGAAAAACCAAAAAAAAAAAAAAAAAAAAAAAAAAGAAAAAAAAGAAGTACAGGGAGAGGCAGTAAGGGGAGTTGAGCTGAGTGTGGGTGCATCTTGTCCCCATCCCCACCTTGGGTCACCCTGCTCCCCTTCTCAAAGGCAGCCAGTCTTTCCAGCTCTGGAGTAAGATTCCAAACTTATTTCCTGCACTGCAAGCAAGTGAACTGCATATTTCCTTCTTGCTCCCTATTTGTTTGCCCAAAGTACAACATTCTCAAATGCAGCTCTGTACCTATAACCCACCTGCTTCACTTTCCCACACGGGAAAATTATTAATGGTCTCTATCTATCCTGCGGTTCAAACAGAAACTCTGGGGAAGGATAGTCACTGCTTGGCTCTAGCCTGCTCTGACCCAAGGTTCCTGAGGAAAGAAGGTCGGGAGAGCCTTGGAGGCCTGTGGGTTAACTAGAGGGCCTTCCTTCTTCCCTAGTCACTGAAATTCCCCATGAAATGTCATCTTGCCAGCTCCTTCCTCCCTCCTGGATAGAGTCATTGCTGTTTGGTCCTGGCCACCTCATTCCTTGAGGCAAATAATAGCCTGTAAAAAGCCTTCCATAGACAATAAACCCAAAGCTTTTATATGTGACTGGCCTACTTCTCAGCATGCTTTTCCAGAATTATCTCATTTCGAACCCCTCTGAGGACAGCAGTGTGACCCTTATTTCCACAGACGTGGAAGACAAGGGTCTCAGGAAATATACTGACCTGTGTAAGGTCTTAGGGCTTGTTAGTGGTGGATAGCTTCCCAACCTTGAGCCCAGTGTACTTTCCCCTGCCTGTGCTTGTGCTCCTGGTTTTGTACTGAATATCTGCCCTTTCTGCTTGGTGGTTAGACTTGTCTCCTGGCATTTTTATAGCATGGGGCTCCCAGCCCCTTCTGAGGCCAGCTGACAAGCAGACCTTTGGAGCATAAGTCAGTGGGACAAGTATTAGAGGAGATATTTATGTGAAGGAAGTGGGGGTGGGGCTGACTCTGGCTGGGCTGTGAAGTGACAGCCACTGAGGTAACTAGTGAATGCCAGTCTGGTTCCTCTCCAAGAGTTGTGGCTGCCAGGCCTGGCAGATGCCAGAGGAGGCGATAAGATAAGTCTTTGGGCCTGATAAAAGGCTCTATGATGTTCTGGGATTGTGTCTGGCTTGTAGTTTAAGTATAGAGACAAAATCAAAGAGTAGGGTGTAGGTTGTGGGTGTCAGCAGACACAGGGGTTGTTGGCCCGAGAGCCCTCTTCCTGGTATGTGAGACAGACTGCTTCCATGGGAATTTTGAGAGTAGAGGAGGCAGAAGGTGGAGGGAAAAGGCAGAGGAGATGGGTATGTGTGTGTGTATATCTCCTGGTTGTCCCCAGACTCCCAACTGTGGGTTTTAGCTGGTAGTTTCCTGTTTTAAAATCTATCTTATCACTCTGTTTTACAGAGGCAAATAGTTTTTAAAAATCTACCCAAGGAGCATTGGTGGTATAATATGCTCAGTAGAGGAGCTGTTGTCTACCAAGTATGAAGTCCTGGGCTCTGTTTCCCCTACTGGATAAAACCAAACCAAATCAAACCCCGAAATGTACTTCAAGGGGCTAGAGATGCAGCTCAGCTAGCAGAGTGCTTGTTTGCCCAGCATGCCACGGGTCCTGGGTCCAGTCCCCAGCATCTCATGCACTGGGTGTGGAGGCACATGCCTGTATTCCCAGTGAGAAGAAGAGAGAGAGAGAGAGAGAGAGAGAGAGAGAGAGAGAGAGAGAGAGAGAGGAAGAGAGAGAGGAGAGAAGAGCTGGGGTCCGAAGTCATTCAGTTACAAAGTTCAAAGCCAGTTGGGCTATATGAGACCCTGACTCAGGAGAAGAATCAGACCTCTGTCTTTCAGCCACCGAGACTCTCCCACAATGCCCTTAAGTCCCCCTGCCCCAGTTTATTTCTCTGAGTAAGTGCTGCTAGTACCATGTCTTTATCTAGTGGTTGGTAGACGGGGAGATTGGTTTGTTTTATTTGCTTTTTTTGTTTTTTTGTTTTTTTTTCTGAGACAGGGTTTCCCAGTGTTACCCAGGCTTTCCTGGACATCTTGAGCCCAGGCGATTCTCCTGCCCCAACCTCTAGAACTGCAGGAGTGTCACACTCAGCTGGGTATTGTGTCCTTTGGGTCCTGTTTCACTCTTTTGTCAGTCACACTGACAAGATACCTGAGGAAATAAGGAAGAATTGATTTTGGTTTAAACTTTCAGAGATTTCAGCCCAAGGTTGTTGGGTTATTTGGTTCTGAGGTAAGACAGAATATTCTGGTGTCTGGAGCCTGTGGTAGAAGCGGCTGCTTTACTTCATGATTGCCTGGAAGAGGATTGAGACTCCTACCTGTGACTTGCTTCTTTCCAACTTGGCCTTACCCCATGCCATTTGTGCCGTTGAGTTGTGACTGTATCAGTGGCTCAGCCCATGGGTGAAGACAGAGCTCAGGTCTAGTCACCCACAGTGAGGAACAAGCCTGCAGCACAGTAGCTTTTGGGAGAACACTTCCTATCTAAACCCATACAGGCGACACCTTGGGCTGTGGAGTATAAAAGGTGAAGGAGTATTGATTTCTGCTGTCAATCACTGAGAGAATCAAGACAGAGTGACCCCATCACAGTGCTGCCATCAGGCACCAGAAAGATCCTCCAAGGAAGCCCCTGCCCTTCGGCCTTCCCTGCTGCCCCTGGGTCAGGGTTTCCTGTTTGAGACAAGGTCTCTGTGGAGCTCATGCTGCCCTTGAATTTACCACCAAGAATGACTTTGAAATCACAGTCCTCTAGCCTCCATTCCTTAAATGCTAGGATAACAGGCATGTGCTCCAGTGCTCAGCTTCCCAGGGTTTTTGTGGTTTTTATTTTATTTATCGTTGTGTGGTGAGGTCCCCTCTGAGCAGACATATGTGTGCTCCAGTGGGTGTGTAGAGGTCAGCAGAAAGCAGCTTCCTGCAGTCAGTTCTGTTCTGGGGGTTCCAGGGATTGAACTCAGGTCACCAGACCAGTGTTACAAGTGGTTTTACCTGTTGTGTCATCTCACTGGTCCCAGGGCTTTTTGTTGTTGTTTATCAAGATGGGGTTTCTCTGTACAGCCTTGGCTGTCCTGGAACTCACTCTGTAGACCAGGCTGGCCTGGAACTCAGAAATCCTCCTGCCTCTGCCTCCCAAGTGCTGGGATTAAAGGCGTGTGCCACCACCGCCCAGCCAGGATTATGTTTTTAAACTTCTGTTTTAGACTGTTAATTGCTGCTACTTTAAAAAAAAGTATCTGTTTATTCATTTATGGTCATAATTGCTGTTAAAGTATAAAGAGTTTGGGAACCAGCCTTGCTGGGACCTGCCCTGGTTGTGCTGGCTCCATGCCAGCTCCACGCCAGCCTCCTTGTCTCCTCTCGCTGTGTTGCCCGTCCATCAGATTTTCTCTCGATACATCAGTATCCTTCAGTTCTGCCCTTGAGCCATATCCTATAATGCATTTCAGGGTTCACAGTAAAGCCATGGTCTCTAGACAGGCATGGTGGCTCACACCTATAATCCCAGCACTTTAAGAGGCTTGGGGAGGAGGATTGCTGAGATGTCCAGGCCAACCTGTGCTACAGAGCAAGACTCTGTGTTCCAAAAACCAAATCATCGGCTAGAGCAATGGCTCAGTGATTAAGAGTACGTGTTACTCTTCCGGAAGACCTAAGTTTAGTCCCGAACACCCATGTCCAGTGGCTCACAGCCATCTATAATTCCAGCACCAGAGGATCTGATACACTCTCCTGGCCTCCAAGGGTACTTGCATTCATGTATACAAACTTATACACAGATGCTTGCACCTACATATAAATAATAAAATAAATCTTTAAGAAAGAAAGTCCTAGCTGGGCAGTGGTGGCGCACGCCTTTAATCCCAGCACTTGGGAGGCAGAGGCAGGCAGATTTCTGAGTTCAAGGCCAGCCTGGTCTACAAAGTGAGTTCAGGACAGCCAGGGCTACACAGAGAAACCCTGTCTTGAAAAAACCAAAAAAAAAAAAAAAAAAAAAAGTCCTAGTTCCTTTGTATGGTCAAGACTTCTCCTGTCTGCCCCAGTCTGTTCCAATCTGCCCCAGTCTGTTCCAGTCTGCTCCAGTCTGTCCCCAGTCTGCTATTTGCAGCCCAGCCCAGTGCCTGCACTTTTTAGTCAGTTTTTTGTTTTTCTTTTGTTTTTTGTTTTTTGCTTCTGGAATGTCTTCTTCCCTTCCCTTTCCCTTCATGCCCATTGTAGCCAGTCCTGTGGTCCCTCTGAAGTCCCCTGGTTGTTCCTTTTTCAGTGTGCATGTCATCTGTACTTTCCTGTGATGACTGCCATCTTGCTTTATTTATGTGCCTCTAATTTCCCCACCTGGGTGTGAGTTCCACTGGACACTCTGTTCTTGTCACTGGAATAATTTGAGTGGAGGCCTGGATCAGGCAACATCTGGCTGGGTATGGTGGTGGTGTTGGCAGGACCCCTGTGCCTCTGGGAGGGATGGTGCTGGCATGTGCTGTGAACAGACGTCTGTTCACATCTTCCCTAAGAACAGTCAGTTGGGCAGGGCCAATGGTGGAGAACCCACTGCTGAGTCTGGGCTTCCCCAAGTTCATGCAGGAAGCCCACACCCACACAGGGAGGACGCATGCCAAGATGCCTAGTATCTGAGGATGGAGGAATATAATGGATGGTAACCTGGGGAAATCTACTTCCATGGCTATAGATAGGCAGGCACTCCAGTTCTTCTGCCAGATGATGTATGGGACAGAGAGAACTGGAGAAGTTGGGAGAGGAGACAGCCAGCCAACAGCCATGGAACAACAGACTTTTGGCTTGGGGGCATTGTCACAGAGCTGCTAGAGTGTAAGGATGGCACCATGCCTGTGTTTACACAGCACCTGAATCTGAAGACAGCTCCAGAATATTCTGGAATATTTACGTGGTCCTGACTCATTCACTCTTTTTTGTTCCCCTAGGGACCTATGGTGGGGTTACCTTAGACCCTAGAAGAGGGTGGATGTTAGCCTCTTGTTTTATGAATGGCCCCAACTCCTGAGCCTTGTGCTCACCTATGAACACCTCCGTCCCACCCACTCATCAGTCCAGCAGATGTGCAGCTTGGTGAGCCAGTGGGGCATTAGGCTTACTTGGGATCATGGTATGAGGACAGCGAGGGATTATACACAGGAGTGTGGATGGCCCCAGAATAACTGCATCCACCCAAATAGCATGGGTAATAACCTCTTCAAAGCTGTACAGATGGAGTCTCCTGTTCAGTCAACCTACTGCTTAGATATTCTAGTACCTTCTAAGGCCAAAGCAGCTGGAGAGTATCCTGTGCAGCTAGGGTGTGGGAGACAGGATGGAGGTCTAAATCCATTCTTTTCGTACTATATAGCTCTGGCTGTCTTGGAACTGGCTCTGTAGACCAGGCTGGCCTCAAACTCACAGAGATCCACCTGCCTCTGCACCTGAGGAAGTGCGACACCATGTCCAGTAAAGCTAATACTTTACTGCTGACCGGGACTAGGAAGCAGAAATGGGTGATATTGGTCACATGATCAACAGCTTCTGTTCCCTAGGAACCTAGAAACCCGTTCCCTGGTTCTCCTGTCTCCTTCTCCACCATCATTGGCATTCAGGATATTAAAAGACCAGACTGATCACCATGGCCATGGTGTGATGTTGGAGAACCTGAGGGCCTTTGTTTGGTTCCTTGCTGATTGCCAGGCTTTCTGTGCCCCTGGGTGGGAATTGACAGAGGTGCCTGCCTTCTGTTGGAATCTCTCAGCCTGGAAGCTATGCAGGATGGGGAGGTTTGGCCCTCGCTGAACTCCTGCCCTGGGCATTCATAGCCTTCCCTGTAACATGCACCCATTTGGCCTCTGAAGCCTGCAGGCCTCGTCTCAGAGTTGGGTCTCTAAGTAGACAGATCATACTAACCCCGCACACTAACAGTAGTCAACGTAGGAAAGGCATCCATAGGCTTTAGACCTGTGTTGAATCCAGTGATCTGTTCTGTGCCCTTTGTTATGTAGATCAGAGCAGTGGTGGTTATGCTTTTAACAGCTGTCAATCAATGTGAAACAACCTTGTGTGTGTGTGTGTGTGTGAGAGAGAGAGAGAGAGAGAGAGAGAGAGAGAGAGAGAGAGAGAGACAGAGAGGCAAGAGAGAGAGAAGAGAGACGGAGAAATTTCTGTGTATTGTCACTATGCTGTGCTGTTGTGCTGTTACTGTCAGAAAGGAATAAAACATTTTTGGATGTTGTTTCAGTCAGAGGGAGTTAGAGAGATGGCTCCATGTTTAAGATCACACACTTCATCCCTACCATGTTTTTACCACTCTCATTCTGCATCCTACGTTGGTCTCACAGGGCCATGAAGAGATCCAGACATTTCAGTGTGCCGTGTGCTTAAGCTGTGTTGGGAAATGGAGTGGTGATAGGATCTGTGGCTTTTCAAGGTCAGGTAGCGGGCTCCAGGTCAGCATCCAGCCTCTTCCTTCCTGATCCTGGTTGTTTCCAGGGGTCACATGATCCCAGGACCTGGACCCCAACCATGGCTAAACCTCCAACCTTGCTGAATCTGGGGCTGTAGCTCAGTTGGTAGAGTGTCTATATAGCATGCAAAAGGCCAGGGCTCAGTCCTCAGCACTGCAAAAAGCCAAGAGTAGCCCCCACATACAGTCCCAGCATTCAGGAGGTAGAGGCAAGATGATCAGACATTCAAGGCCATCCTCAACTACGTATCAAGATGAAGACCAGCCTGCTTTACGTGATTCCTTGTCTCAAAGCAGATCAAAACAAAACAGAAACAAATGTGTGGAGAACAGCCTCCAGCACGTAGGCCTGGAGGCCAGGCCTAGATCACTGGGAAGTTTTGTAAGAGCCTGGTCAGCTGAGCTCCTCCCCACGCTCATCTCCTTGACAAAGTCCAGTGGTCACGTGTAGACTTGGGACTCAGTTCTCAGAGACTTTCCCTAGACCTCTGGAGCAGAGACCAGCAGGTTGGGGGTGGGTCATCAGTAACCAGATTATGACTCTAGTTAGCTATTTGTACTGGTGAACTTGCCAGGCTTCACTCCCACCATTTACCACACAGTGTAACCTGGGAACCCAATACTTGGAGCACTAATGTGTCAGTGGCCACCAGCACCTGTCTAAGCAGCAGGAGAGCCCTGCCAGAAGGCTTGTGGGGAGCTGCAGCTGCAGGCCAGATACACTTGGTTTACTCCAGTCCTATTCAGGGGTCTATGAAATATGCCAGGCTTTCTCCATTCTTTGCCTCACAGGGTACCCCCTGAAGAGATACTGAACCTCAAAATTGAAGGACATGAGCTTTGAGCCAGGTAGCTTCATGTTCAAATTGACTCCACTTAGTAATTGTGTGATCATGGGCAAATTACCAAACTCAGTTTCTCATCAACAGTGGAAACATTGGAAAATAATAAAACAATAAAAACAACAACAACAAAACAATAAAAAAACAATAAAAGTCATGCAGGACCTGGTGTGTAGAGAGCTCCCCGCTCTGGTTAACTCTGGCTATGGTCTGGCTCGCTTGTCTGCATTTCCTCACACAATATGGCTTCAGGCACCAGTAGCCTGATCACCACTGGGAACTGGGCAGGCATGGAGCTTCTTGGGAAATATTGGAGGCATCCAGAGTATGCGTATGATGTGTGTGCACACGTGTACCTTGGCACATGTGTGTAGGTTAACATGTGTAGGTTAGAGGACACCCTTGGTGTCAGTTCTTACCTTCCATCTTGATTGATTCAAAGTCTCTTTGCTGTTTGTCACTGCATAAGCCAGGCTAGATGGCCTCGGAGCTTCTGAAGATCCTCCTGTGTTTGCCTCCCGTCTCCTTATAGGAGCTCTGGAGGTACAGATGTATGCTAGCATGACCAGCTTTATGTGGATTGTGGGGATTTGAATTCATGTCCTTATACATGCATGGCAAAAGCTTTATTGATTAAGCTAGCCTAAGACCCAGCCCAAAGCCAGGGGCTCTTTAGCAGTAAGAAAGGTATTAACTTGCCTGTTTTGAGGTACAGTGTGCATAGCACTTTTGAGGTGCAGGTATGTGGGTAATAACAAGCTGCAGGAACCGAGGAGCCCATGCTTTGAGGACCAGATATGTATCGGGGTCATAGGTTGAACAGGGTCACTGTTTATGCTGTGGAATTTCAGAAGTGGATTTGGGGGAAAAGAGGCCACATCCATTTTAGCACACACAGTCCGTAGGAATTGCTTTAGGAGGCTGGTGGTCTCTTACCCAGGTGTGCTATCTCTTGGCAGGTTGCCTCCTTGGGAGGGATGGGCACATCCAAGGTCAGTCATCTCATAAGAAGTATGTCTTAGCTTTGGCTAGGCTGTGTGGCAGAGGTCTACTTAGAAAGATGGATCAGCGTTCAAGGCTGCCTTGGTTACAGGACAAGTTCAAGGTCAGCCAGGTTAACTTAGTGAAACCTTGTTTCAAAAATAATTTAGGGGGCTGGAGAAATGGCTCCTTGGTAAAGAGCCTTGCCTGCACTTCCAGATGGGGCGGGTTCACTTCTTAGTAGCCACATGATGGTTCACAACCATCTGTAACTCCAGTTACAGGAGCTGATGTTGTCCTCTGGCCTCTAAGGGCACTTGGCATGCATGTGGGACACAGATGTATGTGCAGGTAAAACACCCATACACAAGATAATAATAGAAAATTATAAACAAATAAAGGCTAAGATTTACTATAGCTCAGTGGTAAAACACTTGCTTAGAATGCATGAGGGCCTACATCCAAGCAATAGTATACCAAACAAAAAAACCTGTCCTGCTGGCAGTTATATCTCTACATGCCAAGGCAGGAGGACTGAGAATGTGAGGCCAGTCTGGGCAATATCACTGGACTCTTGTCTTAAAAACAAACAAAAAATCTAGAGATAGAAAAGTATGTCATGACTTGGCTGGGCCTGGGGCAACAGAGGATTCTTTTGGTTTCACTTGAATGTCTTAGAGACTGAAACCTTGTGGAGGGAAATTTGGTCTCTGACTTGACAAATTGATGGAAATAAGGCAGTGCATCCATCCTGTTCTCACCCAGGACCGAGAGTCATCATCTGAGGTCATATTGGTGTCCCACCAATATGTCTATATTTCCAGTCCAGACTTTATAGTTCCATGTATTTTAAGTAGGCTTTGTGTCTCTAGAGGGATAACAGACAAAATGATCCTGCACTGATGATGCTCAGCTGGGTGGGGCCTTGGCTGTAGAGCTCTGGCCTTGTACGCCACACAGTCTAGGCTTTGTTGAGGCTTTGACTAGGTCTCAACCCTGAATGGGAGTAGTGGGCCGGGTATCAGCATGGGCCCTGAGGTTCCCAGGGCTGTGACAAGCCCACTCAGGTGGACTTGGAGGGCAGAGAGAGGGAAAATGAGGGAGGGTGTTTTAGAGCTTCCCAAGTCAGTCAGGTCCTACCTTCCCTTGTCCATTCCTAGAGATAGGACATTTGTTAGGAGGGGGCTACATGGTTAATACTGGCTGTTTATGTCTGCCTTCTCATGGACAGAGTCGTGGGGCTGCAGGAAGTTGCTGCTTGTAGACTGATTGCTTCTAGTTCTTTGGTATGTGTCCCCCGTGTCAACCTACTAGCAGTGTCTATGGCTGCCTTTCCCCTGGGAACACAGTAGCTTGGTGCCTGGCAGGTCTGGGTGGGGTGTATTTGAGGACTTGTCTAGGAATGAGGATGTAAGAATTTCAGAGGGTCCTTGTCATCTCAGCAAGAGCAGGGTCACCCTTCTGGAGGAGGGCTGAGCTCTGGCCAAGTCCTCAGAGTGCTCAAGGTGCCTAATCTGGTGGCTAGAGAGGGGCTGAGTGAACTTGCTGAAGGACAGGAGTAATGCCACAGTGTTCTGTGTCCCCAATCTTCTCTGGACAAGAGAATCTGAGAGATGCTGAGTGTCTTAACCACTTACTTTCCCTTTGCTGTGATAAAATACCTCACAAAAGCAACCTAAGGGAGGAAGGGTTCGTTTTAGGTCACAGTTTGGAGGCACTGAGGTCATCCTGGCAAGAGTGGGAGGCAGCTGGTTACATTGTATCTGCAGTCAGGAAGCAGAGAGCAACAATGTAATGCTCAGCTCCTCTTTCCCTTTTATTCAGTCCAGGGTCCCAGCAGTTAGTGCAGTGCCTGTAGTTAAGGTGTGTCTTCCCACATCAGTAAACCTAATAGGTAATCTCTCAAAGATGTGCTTGGGCACTGTGTAACTTTCCATCATTCAGATAAACAGTTAATATTAACCGTCACACTGAGCAAGGCCCTTCTTCCTTCCTGGCCTCCCAGAGAGAAGCTCAAGTTTCCTGGGAGAAGTATCAGATGAGGTAGTGACTTCACAGGAGAAAGGGTTAAACCTCAGCCTGGGCTGCTGACATCCCTTGCCTTTACCTAGGGAAGTCCCAAGAGGTACCCCCTTTGGTGGGCCCAGAAGCTGTAGAGGAAGACAGGAACTCAGCCTGGTATTTCTCCTTTCTATTACAGCGGTGATAGATGTTCCTTATAAAAGATTCAAGCAGTACAAAAATAACCACAGAGAAGATAGTTCCCTGCAGCCTCTCACCCGGTGAGCTCTTATGCTGCATGTGACCTTCAGGCCAAGCACAGAGGGTGTCTGTGGTTCCTCTAGCATCTTAGCAGGGGCTGGGGTGGATTGGCGTTAGAGTCTGTAACACTGTCCCCCCTTCTATTTCTTAGGTCTTGGTGAGGCTTTGTCTGGATTTGAGGAAAGTGACTAGGACCTTGGTTCTTAAACACCTAAAGGCTGAGAAGCCAGCTATTGTGACACAGTACTCAGAAGGCTGAGGCTGGAGGATCCTAATTTAGAGACCAGCCTAAGCTATATAACAAGACCCCGCCTCAAAAGGCATTAAGAACTCCCTTCCCCCACAATAAAGCAAACCCGCTGCCGCCAGCCTTGTGGTGAATTTAATGTATATTTGGATGGGAAACCTAACCACACTCACCCCCTCACTAGGTAACGGGCTGGTCTTGAGCTGGTCATTTTCTGCCACAGCCTCCCAAGAGCTAAGGTTACACTTGTGCACCTAACAAGCCTAGCTACATAGCAGGTTCTAATAAAAGGGCCCACTCCCATTCCCAACCTCTCCCCTGCCTGCCAGGATCTCCAGGTTGCCAGTGTTGTGGGGAAGGGGGCTCCCAGTGAGGAATGGTTGCCTTATGCTCCTGAGGTATGCATGCATGCCCACTGTGTGTATCATGGACTCCAAGTCTGTTGGCAGCAATGTTAATGGCCGTCACCCTTGCTTGAGTGCTGGTCTTGAACTCTAGACTAGTAAGAAGCATTTCCCTCAGATACTTGGAGATATTCATTGCCCTGTTTGTGGCATTGATAATGGAGGCCTTTAGGGTTTTCTTTATATGCTTCTTGTTTGGAAGTCTCATAGCTACATTGGTGGGTGTGGTGCTGACTTTGTTCATTGGGGTATGTACTTTGGGGCCTTCTGTGTGGTGCTGATGGCTTTCAGTTCAAGAAAACTTTGTGTTGCTTCTTTCATAGTTTCTTGCTCTGTTCTCCCTCCTTCCTTTCTACTATCCCTCCCTCCCTCTCTTTCCTTGTCCCTCTCTTTCTCTTTCCGTCTTGTTCTCTTTCTCTTATTTTTTTTTTAGACAGATTTTTACTCTGTAGCATTTAGTGCCTAGGAACTCACAACCTAGCCCAGGCTGGCCTTGAATTTGTAGTAATCCCCCTGTTTCTGCCTCCTGAGTGCTGAGATGATAGGTGCACACTATTAAACTGTTTCTTTTTAAGGCAATAATACAACTTATTTTTTGAGAGATATTTTTTTAATGATGTTCAGACTGACCTTGATCATGGACTAGCCCTCCTTTCTCAGCCTTCTGAGCACTATTTATAAGCATGTACCATCATTCCCACATTAGTTAATATTTTAAAAGTATTTTTCTTTAAAATATTATTTAATTTATTAAAATTGTTCTCACATATATTTATTTTATTATTTTATGTATATAAGTGTTTTGCCTGAATTACGTGTATATGTACTATGTGTGTGCTTGGTGCCCTTAGAGGTCAGAAGAAGGCCTAGAATCCCTTGGTACTGGGGTTAAGAGTTGGTTGTGAGCTGCCATGTGGGTATTGGGAATCGAATCTGGAGCTAGACCGGTGGCCAGCAAGCCCCCCAGAGTCTGCTACCTCTGCCTCTGACAGTGCTGGCACACAGCCCACACCTGTCTTTTCACATGAGTTCTAGAAATCCAAACCCACGTCCTCATGCTTGTCCAGTAAGCACTTGTCTACAGTGAGCCATCTTCCCAGCTTCTTGGGCATTTAAAATTACAAATCCCATTAGAGGGCCTGTGAGGTGACCCAGCAGGGAAAGGCAGTTACTGCCAAGCCTGACAGCTGAGTTATTCCCCAGGCCCCACATGGTGGGACAGAACTGACTCTATGAGCTGTTCTCTGACCTCACATTTGCACTGGGGCATAGAAACACAATCGTCTCTCTCTCTCTTTCTCTTTCTTTCTTTCTTTCTTTCTTTCTTTCTTTCTTTCTTTCTTCTCTCTCTCTTCTATCTCCACCCACCCACACACACAATAAATTAAAAAGTAATTTGATTTTTTAAAAGCCTGAAACCATCTGAAAGGCCAATAGTAAAAAAAAAAACATTTAAAAGTTGTTATGTAGTGACTAACATGTCTTTCCTTCTAATAGGATGTGTCACAAATGGCATATAATACTTGTGCAGGAGTCATGGTAATCTCTGTACACTTCCATTTTTAGCATATGTGCTACTAAAGTGAACAATTCCTACCTAGCCCCATAAATAAGTCTTAAAAGAGGAAAAAACTGAGAGGGGCTGGAGAGATGGCTCAGGGGTTAAGAGCACTGGCTGTATTCCAGAGGGCACAGGTTTGGTTCCCAGAACCCACATGGTGACTCACAACTGTGACCTAACTCCAGTCCTAGGAGACCCAGCGCCCTCTTGTGGTCTTAGAGGCACCTGTACACGTACACACATACACACAGGCAAAACACTCATACATATAAAATAAAATGTATAATGTTAATTTTAAAAAGAAATTTATTTTGAAACAATATTGTATACATATAATTTTTCATGTATTAAAAATAAAAACAAATTTGTATGCTAATGAGATGAAGGTGATTCTTTTTGCATAAAGAAGTAAATCTCAGTGGCACACAGCATGCACATCTGTGATGCCAACACTCAGGGGATTGCTGCAAGTTCCAGCCAAGCCTGATCTACAGAGTGAGTTCTAGGCCAGCCTGGTCTACAGAGTGAGTTCTAGGCCAACCTGGTCTACATAAATGAATTCCAGGTCAGCCAAAGCTACTTAGTGAAACTCTTTCCAAAGAACAAAACTAATGATACGGATTCTAACTCTTGGCTGGATATCTGGTACTGCAGAATGTAGAACATCTTCAACAGTTTCCAGAGCTGACAGATACTTTAACTTTATAAGCAATGCTGAGACCACCAGTTCACATAAATATGTACTACAAAATGGCAAAAGTATGTTTTAGGGCCATTTAAAAAATTCCTAGGAAGTGTTCTAATTCCACCAAAATTCATTTAATTATTTTCAATTATTTATTTATTTATTTATTTATTTATTTTGGTTTTTCCAGACAAGGTTTCTCTGTGTAGCCCTGGCTGTCCTGGAACTCACTATGTAGACCAGGCTGGCCTCGAACTCAGAAATCCACCTGCCTCTGCCTCCCAAGTGCTGGGATTAAAGGCGTGCACCACCACTGCCCGGCTTTTTTTTTATTTTTTAAGCTTTTGTTTATCCATAGATTGGATGTTCTTTTTCATAAATTTAATGTTTATTTTTAAATGAAACTCAAGTCAACTATAGGAATTTTTGCATGTGTATGTCTGTGAATGAATGTGAGTGGGGTGTGTAAGACGTGTGTGTGTGTGTCTGTGTGTGTGTAGAGGCCAGAGGACCACATGGAGTGTCATCACTAAGGAACCATCCGCCTTGTTTTCTGACAGTCTCTCACTGATCTGAATGATAGGCTAAGCTGGTTGGTCAGTGAGCCTCAGGGATCTGCCTGTCTTCCTCCACAGTGTCACCTTTACAAGTATGTGTCACTGAACTGACTGCTGTTCACACAGGTGCTGAGGCTCAAACTCAGTCCTCACACTTGTGTGGAAAGCACTTTACTAAGCATGCCATCCTCCCAGCCCCAGAAAGCAACTTTGAATCAAATATTCCAATGCAACCCAGAGCCGGGCTGTAACAGGGAGATATGAAGACTTCGTGCTGTGATTAAACTGTGATTCTGTAAAAACAGAACACTTTGTGCATACAGTAGAAACATGGAGATTCCTGACATATCATAGTCTCGAATCCTAGCTCAGGTGTTGGGCAGTGTTTGCTAGGGTTGTGTGGTGTGAAGGGTGTGAACAGAGCAAAGTGTGCCTGCACTTTGGGTGTTGAGACCTGAGCTGCAGCAAAGGTGCCTGTAGCAATTACACTTTGGAATCCTGGCAGGATTGATTTTGAAGTAAGTTTTGGTTTTTATATTGTTCATAGACTGTTTTGGTTGCCAAATTTTTCACAACCTCCACACTCATTTCCCTCCATGGGTCACAACCCTCAGTTTAAAAAACCGGGACTCAGTCAAAGGATGTGCTCCTATCCCTTCATAAAGGTACCTTTTCCTCTTTGCAGTTACTGAACAAGCAGGTGTGTGTGTGTGCACACGCTCGAGTGCGCATGCACAGCGCATCCGTGCTAGAGTGTATGAGCTCAAGTGTGTAACTGTAGTGGGTGGTGTGTGTGTATGTGGAGGTCAGAGGTCATTTCTGGTGTCTTTCTCTATTGCTCTGCTCCTTATTCTCCAAGACAGAGTCTCTCTTTGAACCTGGAGCCCATGGACTAGCTACAGTGGCTGAACAGCAAACCCCAGAGATCCACTCTTCTCCATTGCTGGGGTTCCAGACACGGAACACCACAGCCAGCTTCTTATGTGTGTGCTGGGGACCCAAACTCAGGTCCTCTTACCAACTGAGCCATATCTTCGGTCCCAACAAGTGGTACTGAGAGGAAATGAATGTCCTGTTTCTGAGAACCAATATTTTACAGTACTAGAGTCCAGTGAACCTGACCTGGATCTGCTGCTAAACGGATTGCACCAGGGTGCTCCATGACTTTCTTAGACCCAGAAGGACCTGGGAGACAGTGAAGCACTCAAGCATTTCTGTGAGGACTCTGTCCAGAGGATTCCCAAAGCCAGGGCACACTGCCCTAAAGTGAGAGGCAGCAGCCATCAGGAGATGGCCCTGGCTAGGCATCTGTCCCTGGTGGGCAGCCTCCACCATGAGCTCCAGCGGCCTCACCAGGGATGCAGACTCGAGGGAGGCATGGAGTATGAAGGGAAGTCTCTGACACCATGAGCTAAAGCAACTCTTTCCCCTTGAAGCTGTTTATCCTGGGTAAGATAGCGTCACAGCAACTGCCATGGGACCACCAACCCACATTTTTGTGTATGTGCATGTGAGTGCAGTGCTGGTGGAGGCCAGAAGAGGGCCTCACCTATAAGTGGAGTTACAGGGGTTTGTGAGCCACTTACTGTGGGTGCTCATACACAAAGGCAGTGTATGCTCTTCACAGCTAAGCTGTCTCTCTAGTCCCAGTGCTTTACTTTTTAAAAGACCAGCTTTACTTTTAGATTTAGAGAAAGTCAGGTAAAGTTTGAATTTGGTTCACCTCCCACACTTCCCCCAAGTGCCAGTGTCTTGTGTTGTTGCTATCATCTCCAACAGTGTGGTGCATTTGTTAAGGATGGGAGGCCAATTACGAACACATCAGATGCCTTTACTGGTTAGTTATTTTTTTAAAGGCAGCTTTTAAAAAAATATTTTATTTTTATTGAATGTATCTGAGTACACTGTAGCTGTCTTCAGACACACCATAATCATTACAGATAGTTGAGAGCCACCATGTGGTTCCTGGGAATTGAACTCAGGACCTCTGGAAGAGCAGTTAGTGCTTTTAACTGCTGAGCCATCTCTCCAGCCCTAGTGCTTAGTTTTTGAGACAGTGCCTCACTATGTCATCCCTAGCTGGTCTATAGATCTCTATAGCCCAGGCTGCCTCTAAATTTGTGGCCTGGTGTCTCCATGGCTGATTATACATCAGGGCTCTTTTTGTATATTCCATATTCTTCAGGTGTTGAAACAAAATGACACCACAATGACATCATCTAGATAGTCTCACTACATCAAAATGCCCTACTCCTTCACAAAAATGTTCTGCCTGTTCTCTTCCCTTTCCTCCCCTCAGTCCTCTGCCAACCACCGATCTCTTTCTTTGTTTCATTTTGATTTTTTAAGGTGGGCAGGTTGGGGGTGTGTCTTGCATAGTCTATGCTGACCTTAAGCTTTCAGTGATCCTCCTGCCTCAGCATCCCCAGTGGTAAGATATAGGTGGATACTGCCTGCCATGTTCTGTCCTGATCTTTTTCTTGTTTTGATAATTTTGTCTTTCCTTGGATGGCATACAGAGGAGTCCATAAAGCCTTATTGAATGGGTTCTTTCTCTTGGGTGTTTACACATCTTCCGGTGGCTTTTTATGTCTCTGTAGCTCATTCTTGTTTATCATTGCATAAAATTCCACTGTCTGTATCAGTGTGTCTATGTACTCACTTGTGAAGGTACCTTGGCAACTTCCAAGTCTGGGCTGTTGCAAATAGAGGTGCTAGAAATTTCTGAGAGATTTCATTTTTGGTGGACACAAGTTTGTGCCTGGACAGGTAAAAACCAAGAAGTCCACTTGTTCCTTGCATGGCAACAGTATATTCAGTTTTCTGAGAGGTAAGTGGGCATGGTGGTGCACACCTGTAATCCCAACATCTGAGTGGTGGAGTTCACAGGAAACTGCAATCAGATAGTGATTTCAAGGCCAGTCTGGGGTCTTCATACCTATAGCCATTATAGCTAGAGTAGGGGTTGTCTCTGTGACTCCCTGGGGAGTGTGTAGCTAAGGAAAATGGACTTGGGAGTGATGGACAAAGATGTCCTCATCCTTGCCTGTTTGCTGTTCTGAGCCTAAGCCTTACCTTTCAATCTGTAGAATAGGGGGATGACTCCCTTGGGAGTACCTGGCAGGATGGAGGTGGGGGAGGAGAGTGGATGAAGGCATTCCTCCTCCCCCGGCTCTCTTGCTTCAGGTCTGTCATGCCTGTCTGTTCTGCCTCAGAGAAGTATTCTTGGCAGGACTTGGGGTGAGTCAGTGCACCCATGAGGACTGTGAGTACATGCACTAGTGTCCTGGGCCTCTGTGTGCTCTTTTTTAGTGTCTCAGAGTAGACCTGCTGGGACTGGACAGAGCAGATAATGTGAGTCATGGACAGGGGCTGGAAGCAGGGCAATTCTCAACAGGCCCAGCCTCACCCCTAGTAGAGGGGATGATGAGTTATTGTGGGGTCTCTGAGCTCTAGGAAGAGCACTGGTTGGGAGGGACTGTGTCCTGGTCACTGCTGCCTGCTCAGTGGCCCCTGAGGAGCTTTCTTATCTCTGGATGTGGTCTCTCCATCATAGGTAAGCTTAAGGGCTTCTCAGCTATACTGGTAGTTCCAAAACCCAAGCTTTTGTGCCAGAGCAGGAGCTGGTGGTGATGGCGGGGTGTGTCTGTGATTGTCCTGGGAAGTAAAGAGGGGTTCTGAGGCACTGTGACCAGAGCTCTGCCCTGCTTCTCCTCTCAGGTGGTACAAGCTACATTCCAAGCCAGGCAAGAAGGAGAAGGAGCGTGGTGAGATCCAGGTGACCATCCAGTTCACTCGAAACAACCTGAGCGCCAGCATGTTTGATCTCTCCATGAAGGACAAGCCACGGTCTCCTTCAGCAAGCTCAAGGACAAAGTGAAGGGCAAGAAGAAGTATGATCTCGAGTCTGCCTCAGCGATTCTTCCAAGCAGCGCCCTGGAGGACCCTGAGTTAGGCAGCCTGGGCAAGATGGGCAAAGCCAAAGGTTTCTTCCTCCGCAACAAGCTACGCAAGTCCTCGCTCACACAGTCCAACACCTCTCTGGGCTCCGACAGCACGCTGTCCTCCACTAGTGGCAGCCTGGTCTACCAGGCCCCGGGGCTGAGCTCCTCACTCGCTCACCAAGCCACAGCAGCTGGCTGTCCACTGAAGGGGGTGAGCAAAGGGAGAGGGTGGGGTCTTCTGGCAGGGAGACAGGGCCCCTCTTCCAAGTGCTGACGGTCACGTTTCCTTTCCAGGTAGGGACTCTGTACAGTCCCCCAAGCTGCTCACCCACAAGAGGACATACAGTGATGAGGCCAGCCAGCTTCGAGCAGCTCCTCCCCGGGCCCTTCTTGAGCTCCAAGGCCACCTTGATAGTACCTCCCGCTCTTCCCTCTGCGTAAATGGGAGCCATGTGTACAATGAGGAACCTCAGCCCCCCTTACGGCACCGGAGCTCCATCTCAGGCCCCTTTCCACCCTCGAGCTCCTTACACAGTGTCCCACCTCGGTCCTCTGAGGAGAGGGTCTCGGTCCTCGGATGACTCTTGGGGCAGAGGCAGCCATGGCACCAGCAGCTTAGAGGCAGTGCCTGGACAGGAGGAGCTGAGCAAGCAGGCCAAAGTGCTGGCTCCAGGGGCCAGTTGCTCTGGAGAGGAGGAGGGGCTCGACTACCAGAGGGAAAGCCAGTCCAGGTTGCCACACCCATGGTGGCATCCTCTGAGGCTGTAGCAGCAGAAAAGGAGCGGAAGCCCCGAATGGGGCTCTTCCATCACCACCACCACCAAGGGCTGAGTCGGAATGAGCTGGGGCGCCGTGGTTCAATTGGGGAGAAAGGGACTCCTTCCCTGGGAGCCTCCCCCCACCATTCATCCACCGGGGAAGAAAAGGCCAAGAGTAGCTGGTTTGGCCTGAGAGAATCCAAAGAACCAACTCAGAAGCCCAGGTACATGTTTAGCAAGGGTATTTTTTTGCTCTTGTGTGAAGGAGGTGGGGTATTTGGCCCCTGGGGCCTGGGGCTGGGAGGAGCAGGGAGCCGGCTGCCTGAGCTGTAGCTTTGCATGGGTAAGTGGGGTGTCTTGTCTTCCTGAGGCGAGGCTTGCACTGGGCCTACTGACACAGGTGAGTAGCAAGGGCACAGTGCCAAGGGGGCTCTGATGCTTGTGTTGGTAGTACAAAGGAAGGGAGAGGCATTCGTGTGGCCTGTTGCTTTCCTGACCTCCATCTCTTGCTTTCTCACCTCAAGGTAAGGAAGTCTTGTGACTGGGGACTGTACCTTCAGGCACTTTCCTCTGAAGTTAGATAGATGACTTCCTTGTATCCACCTGGCTCTGGGATCTTGTCCCCTTGAGGGATAGGAGTTAAATATTGCTGCTGCACTCTCCCTCCTCTCCTAGTTGTTTCCTGGCCTGGAAAGAGACCATGGGTACCTCCCTTGAAATAAAGCCCCCTCCCCCAGGCCTTGTGTTTCTTGACCTTGGCACACACTCCACTGGGAATGCTGGTCACTGCTATTGGCACCATGCCTAGACCTCTCCTTTGGTACTAGTCAGAGCCTCTGACCACTTTTGAGACAAAATGGCTGCTATATTGTTTGTCAGGGCCCTAAGGAGGGTCTCCATGGGCAGGTCACAGGCATCTGTCTTGCCGCCCAGCATTGGTGGCAGTCCCAGCTAGTCTTGAGACCAGTTGTTCCTCCCCTCCACAAGTCTTCCTCTCTTATTCCTTCAGTGGGTATAGAGAAGGCTGGGCCCAGTTGTAAAGACAGTATGCCTGTTTCCCAGCAGAGGGGAGAGGCAGGGCCTCCTTCCACCATTTTCCTAGTGCTTCTCTGACTCCTAAACTTGGGTCAGTGGTGGACAGAAAGAAGAGAGGATTTTTGTCCTGCCCTTGTTTGGTTTTGGATTCTGTCACGGGCTGGGATACCTAAGCACCCTGGTTGCCTGCCCTGGGTCCATCTATAGGTGGCAGCTTGACAGAAGGCCTTAGGCCAAGCATCCAGGTAGGGCAAGAGGGGCCTCCTGTGAGCTCCAGCAGCACTCTCTAACCTTGGGTCCCTGAAGCAGGAGAGAAAGCTGGCCCTGGAGTTGTTGGTTGGAATGCTTGCTTAGAATTCTAGGGAGAGAGCTAAGAGACAGGCAGCTCAGAGCAGCACTTGCAGGTTAGGGTCAGGACTAGTTACAACTAGAGGAGGATCTCTACCTGGGACTGGGAGAGCCAGCCAGTCCACAGGGACCCCTGTGCCCAGGGCTACTGTCACAAAGCCTGAAAGGTTGTTTTGAGTAAGAGCAGCAGCGCCCTCTAGTGACTCTGTGGCACTTGTGCTCTGTGGAGAGGCCTAAGGCAGTGTTGTAGAATTCAATAGCTAGCAAGATGATCCTACTGGCCCTCCTGACACAGTATGCCTCTGACACAGGGCTCTTACCCTTGATCCCTACATATGTGAGGCTGAGAGGAGTCAGAACTGAGCCTTATCTGGGCCACAGAACCTGCTGAGTCCTTGGGGTTGAACTGTGGCATGGCTGTGTCCTGTGTTTGAGTTAACACAGGCCACACATGTTAAGCCTACTAGTGCCTCCAGTTAGGGCCTTTGGTTTTGCTCCTTTTCCCCATAGCAACCTTTGAACACAGGAAGGCATCAAATATGAGTGTGAAAATACATTTAATTATGGTATGGGGGTCAAGAATCGGGTGCCACAGTTAGCCAGGGGGTTAGTAAATGACCTTTATCATTTCTATGTCTGCCCAGTCCCTCCTGAACTATCGTAGACAGATATTAGTGGTTGCAGAAAGGGTGGGTCATCTCAGGTGCTCTCTGGCTAGCTTTAGCATATTTCCTGTCCCATCTGTGAGTGTTTTCCCAGAATTGCATTGAATTGGTGTTTGAATTCACATTGTAGTGAATTGGTGTTTCACATTAAGTGGCAGGTCCAACCAGTTGTGCTATGGTTCTTGCAGGCCATGAAGCTTATTCCCATGGGTTGAAGGGACAGAGTTGCTTTTACTTGTCTCTTCTCTTCCCAGAATTTGGCCTTGAGAAAGACAAATCAGCATATGTTGTTTCCTGCTGTTTGGGAGAGGGAGGCTGTGCCAGGCTGGCCGAGTAGGCTCCAGGGCGCAGTGGCATTCCTGGGGCACAACCTGCACAGAAGAGCACATGCACTGGTGGGGCAGGAGTGTTCCACCGATGACCTGCAGAATGTGTGCTAAGTGTGGAGCAGGGAGAGTGAAGATGGAGGGCTTCTGAAGGTGGAAACAGGCAGGATGTTAGCAAGCTCTGCTGCCTCGGGGAAACCTGTTGGGCCTGCTGCCTAGAATCCTGGCCTCAAGAGAGAGCCCTTTGCTGATTCCATACCAACCGGTTTGTGTGCATCTCTGGGGAATCATGGTGGGGAGGAGCCTGCTGATAGAGCCTGGGTCTCCTAATCTGCTTCCCTAGTGTCCTTCCCCCTGAAGTCTGACTGGCAGTAGATTGCTGCAAGCTGGAGGGTGAGTGTGAGTATATGTGGGTGGGTGGGTGGGGGCAGTGGTGGGAGGAGCGGGCAGGGCCAAGCAGTGCTGACTGGGCCACTGGGGCTACTTACAAGAAGCATAAAGAAAGACGAGTTCAGAGTGCCCTAGCCCCTTTCCTTGGGAGCTATGGATGCTCTAGGCTGGCTTTGATCCCAGTGGTAGTTAGTGTGTGGCTTCTCCGTCCCCTGATTCAGGGGTCAAGCTGGGCCCCTGCCCTGGGACCTACCTGAAGTGAAGGGAGAAGAGTCTGTGGGGGTGGGGACATCTGTGGAGTGGCTCCCTAGGCAGAGTTCTTACCGTTTCAGTGTCTTCCCTGTTTTTTGTTTGTGGAAGCAGAACCAGAAGCTGGGAGCTGGAGGTGGGAGATGGGAACTTTGCCTCCCCCTCCTCTCCATCTTTGTCGAGAGACTGAGAGTCTATCCAGCTGAGTTGGAGCTGTTCTAGGGGAGAAATAAGGTCATAAGAGCCTTTGAAAGCTGGATTTAAAAAAACTGAGATAGGATCTCTCACCATGTACCTCTGGCTGCCCAGGAGCTTGTTATGTAGACCAGGCTGCCTTCAACTCAAGAGAGATCCTCTTGCCTCTGCCTCCCAAGTGCTGGGTTTAAAGGTGTGCTACCACACCTAGCCTGCCTTTATTTATTTATTTATTTATTTATTTTATTCATTCATTCATTCATTTTTGAACTTGATGTATCACAGGCTGCCTTTGAACTTGTTATGCATCAGAAGGTTACCTTGAGCTTCTGGTCTTCTTGACCAGTCCTAGGATTGCAGGCGTGTGCTGGCACAGCTGGCTAATGCACTGCTGGGACAAGAACCCAGAGCTTCGTGCATGTTGGGCAAACATGACACCGACTAAAGCCCCAGCCTCCTTTAGTTCTGGCTGGCAGCGTGTGATGTAGTCCAGGATGGCGCTGTAGGTGAGGGTGGCACTGTGCTTCTGCTCTCCCGCTGCCACCACGTATAGCTTTGAAAGCTGAATCCTTGTGAAAATCTGGCAGTGTCCTGCTGGGGAAGCTGACCTCTGCCCCCAAGGCTCCCATTGGAGCCTCCTCAGCCTCTGGCTGACCTGGACTCTTTTTTGTTGCCTGCTAGGCACCATGCACATCTTGTCTAGTTTAGACCTTAAGTTCCTGAAAGAATGTGCAAAGCTCCAGGCTCCTGCTCTCCTGCCGCAGCCCACCTTTCAAGATGCTGGCTAGCAGAGCCCGGCTTCAGCTGCCTTGGCTCACCAGCAGTGCTTTCTGTGAAGCTGCTGGCTAGGTGGGAAAGGTGGATATGAGGAGGTTCTCCAGATGCTCTCATTTAGGCAGGAGGGATGAAGTAAGGGGATCCCAGGAGCTTGGAGAACTGAAAAGCTGCCTGTGAGGAGGGACCCTGCTGGAGGGCAGGTGTAAGGCCACCGAAGTTGGGGTCTGACAGCAAGCTCGTCCACAAGCCACTGCCAGTCTGCACACACTGGAGTATTTGGTTTGCTTTTCTCTCTTATTGTGTTCCGGGAAATAAAGGCTCTTAGACCAGTGTGTATGTACTTCATAGGCTGGCCACAAGAGGTACCAGTAAGATGAAGGTGCTCTCTGCTATAGGAGAATAACTCCTTAGCCTGTTATCCTGCCCCCCTCCCATGTGCTGAGCTCTCTTGGACATCTGCTTGATGACATTCTCATCTTTATCCCTTCCTGCAAAAGCTTAGTAAAATACAGTTTATTTCAGTTTGCAACCCAGGCCCCCTGCTTGGTTCTCTTCAACTGTCTTTGTCCGTGAGCTTTCCCAGCATCCTTCCCTTGTGCCTCATATTCACTTGGTTCCCTGGTCATGTGGCTACATATAGCCCATGCAGTGCGTGGCACCTGGCCTGGTGGAAGTGGGCAGGGATGGGACTTGGCCGGGATATTTCCACTCTTAGCATTAACCAGGAGGCTCATGGTTTTGTCTTCTCCACAGCCTGGACGTGTCTCCTCAGGTAGAATCTGACCCAGCTGCTCTCACCCCTGCTCCCCCCAGGCTCTGGCCCCCCCTCCTGCTCCCGCTGCTGCTCCCATGCTAAGCACTAACCTTTTTGCAGCCGCCTCCCCTGCCGCTGCCGCTGCTGCCACCATTGTCCTTGAAGCCACCCCATCCGGATTCTTGGGGGTCACCAACCCATTCCTCAACTCCTTGCAGAGCAACCCTTCTTCGAGGATCTCAAAGCCGACATAGCACTAAATTCTCCTTCACCTGCTCCCTCTCTCCCCAGTGCCTCGAGGGCCAGCCTGGCCCCCCTGGCTTCCCCTGGGAAAGCCCTGCCTGAGTGGGACGACACCTTCAACATCTTTGCTGCTGGCAGGCTGCAGCCAGAGGCCAGGAGTGGGATCCTGGCCCCTGCAGGAATGGGGCTGGAGGAGGATGGGCTGCAAGACCCAGGCCCTAGGACCATGGCAATGAAAGCAACAGAGCCCCAGGGAGAGCCTGGGGGAGGAAGAGGAGGAAGCAGCATATGGCTAGAGCCCAAGGCTCCTGTGGACTCAGAACTGGACCAGCCAAGCACAAGTATGTCTGACCCAGGACCCCTTGGGCCTCAAGGGACTGGTCCATCCTCCAGAGCTGCCCAGTTGCACCTGCAAGCCTCAGCCTCAACACCAGACCAGGAGCTTCCTGCCCAGAAGGGGGAGCAGGGCAGAGTCCAGCAGATAGTGGGACATCTCTTTTCAGCTCCCCAGAAGTTCTCAGTGTGTGGGAGAGATTTCCTGGCTCGGATGACACTCCTGGAGGCCGGGATGAGGAGGCCTCCCATGATGGAAGCCAATTGTTCCAGGAGCTGAACACAGTGGAGGATTCCTGGCCTTGGGATGTGATCACCATTTCTCCTACAGCAGAGGTCGCTTCACCTGTCACAAAGGGAGAATCCGATGGGGAGCTTTTTCCCCAGGTGCAGCCTGAATCTCCAGATACTGTGCCCCCCATGGGGAGCGGAGGGCTCCTGGCACTGCGGCTGGATCCAGAGCCTGAGCAGGGACTGGATGAGGGGACATGGCTTGGCCCACCACCTCCCAAGCCACCACGCCTCTTCACACCCACGAATTCTCAGATGGAGGAGGAGGACAAAGAAGAGGAAGAGAATGCTACAGGGGGGCTAAGCAGGAGGGGGTCAGGGGTAGAAGACAGCACCCCAAGTGCATTAGTTATTGGTCCCCAAGAGTCTAAGGAGGGGGGGGTAAATCCAGAGTTGGAGGAATTGCATAGACTGCCCTCTGGAATCCTGATAGGTGAGCCAGAACTTGAAGACCCAATAGGAGAAACTAGTGGCCCTGTGTTTGGGGACTGTCCACCTAGGCCCACCAGCTGCTCCGAGGGGCCTGTCCCCAGATCCCATAACTCAACCAGCTCAACTCTGCTGAGTCAGAAAGTCTCGGGGACTTCAGAGACAGGTGAGAGCTTTGAAACCCAGAGCCAGGAGCTAGCCAAAGAGGGATTTGGGCCTCTGTCAGTCCCCTCCCAGCAGGCAGATCTATGGGCCAAGGAAGAGGAGGAGGAGGAGGAGGAGGCGGAGGCAGAGGCAGAGGCAGAGGACTCCAATCCCTTCTCATGTCAGGAAAGCCAAGATCCCCCCAGCCTCCCATCCATATCCCCACCGGGGTCAAGGGGATCATCTACCCACTCTGGTCCAGAAGAGTTGCCCA
The DNA here is from genome assembly GCA_021653895.1 of Mastomys natalensis. NCBI lineage: Eukaryota > Metazoa > Chordata > Mammalia > Rodentia > Muridae > Mastomys > Mastomys natalensis. The sequence goes on along the minus strand of JAJTUV010002001.1, from coordinate 290,681 downwards.
CACCCCAGAACCCACCTTCCCACCTCCCCCTCTTCCACCCTGGGCCAGCCACCGCCATGGTGTGCCAGGCCCTCCATGCCCTCCGCTGCCTATAGCCTGGCCCTTGACCTCTTCTTCCTCACTTCCTGAGGAGTCAGCTTCATCCCTTGGTCCCTTTGAGCTCTCCCCCACTGGGGGCTCCCCTACACCATATGGGGAAGACCACGCTGCAGCCACCCCAGCCTCCCCGCTTGTGCTTCTGCCCCTGGAGACACGGCCAGCTGAGGAGCCCCAACCCAGTGGCAGGTGAGCATCCACCCAGAACCCTTCCCAGGAGGAAAATGGGTGGGGAAGTGACATGGGAGTAGAAGTATTTCACAGTCTAGCTTCATGTTTACTGAGGGTATGTGGTAAGGGTCTCCTCTATTTGGAGGTAGATGGTGAAAGCTTTGAAGCCATGCACTTCTGTAGGACTAGCTCTGACTTTGACTTTGTTTATACATGGGACATCTGTGTAGCCCTATAAGCTGGAGGTTTGGGAAATAGCATCTGATAAGGGTAGGGGCTGAGGAATGAGGTTGGAGAGTCAGTGTGCCCTGGGAGGAGATGGGAATGAGAGAGCTGCATCAGCTGTACAAAGATGTCATGGTTGGGGGAATGGGGTTCCACAAAGGGTTGATACTTCTTCAGGTAACAGGTAAAGTGGGACCCACAGTAGTTTTCTGTCCAGGTAGGATGAGTTAGCAGAGAGCTGGCAGAAGGTGTGGGGCTTAGAGAGGAAGCTGAAGGCAGGCTCAGAGGAGAGGAGAGGAAGCTGTCCTCAAGGGCTTTCCTGCAGGCACCTCACTGGCTTGCTTTGTCATTGGTTTTCTGGGCTGGGCTCCCATCTGTTCAGGGCGGCTCAGTGGACGGCCGATGCCTCTGTGGCTTGGTCTCTACACCATGAGGACCCGGGCAGAACGGAGGCTGATGAGGGTGATGAGACTTGGGATCAGGGCTCAGTAAGAGTGACCTAGCAGGGGCAGTGGCTCAGGATGGCAGTGACTCAGGATCAAGCCCTGGCCTCAGAGGCCCCCCAGCCTGCTCAGACCTGCTGGCTCATATGTCCAGGGTTGCTGAGCAAGCATCTGTTTTGACTCAGAACTTAAAGTGTACCTAGTCCGGGTGACCACCAGGGAGCTTTCAGTGAGGGAAGCAGTAGGGCCTGCTGGTGACACCCAGTGGTGGGTGGGGCTGTGCCCCCTTGTGGGAAGAAGGAACTGGTGGCTATGGCTTCCTCATTTCCTGGTGACAGTGTCTTCATCTGGCCCACATCTTGCAGTATAACCTTGGGTTATACTTACCCTTACAGGGTTTCTTTTCAGAATTGGTTTCATTTCATATGTATATGGAGTATGACCTTACATTGTGAAGTGATGGTCATATAGAACTGTCCCTATTTCTCAGATGGAGGGTGGGGTGATTCAGACTGAGAGCTTAGCACTCTAGTTGCTTGCTGAGAAGGTGGCGGTTGAGACAGGTGGTCTTGGAGCTGCTTTCAGTCTGCACCGTCTCCAGTGCAAATTCCCGGGTGAGAGGACTAGGTGAAGGCCTAGTGAAGTGACTCCTAGGGAAGCTCCCCGTGTGGGAGACTTGATATACTTTCATGTCTGTGAGACTATAACACCAGCTCTGTCCTGAGGAGCAGGACTATTTCTTGGGGGTCATCCTGAGCCTGTGTCAAGGGTCCTGGGGGCTAAGACTAAGTGGCTTTGCTTTCTCTTCTTTACCCGAAGGCCTGAAGTCTCTATAGGGTTAGTGTGGATTTATGAGGTTTTCCCAGGTCAGGTTAGCTGATGTATGGACCTGATGCTTCCAGCTTCTATAACTATTGCAGGTGCCAGGCGCTAAGGTGTCCCAGGAGAGGGTTGTCTTAGCTCAAGGAATCACAAGGTTTCCTGGAGGAGATGAGCGAGCATAGCTTTGACACAGCAGTAGGAACTGGGCTAGTGGAAGGAAGGGAAGTATCCTGGGTAGAGCAGTATCTTTTGTGGGGGTTGTTGAGGCACAGTTTCAACTAGCAGAGGCTGGCCTTGAATTCCTGGTGCTTCTGCCTCTGCTGTGCTGTTAGTACAGGTGTGTACCACTGTGTCTAGTTAGAAATAGTTTTTGTAAAGGTCGAAAGATTGTCGTCGTTTATGACTGAGGAGAGGGTAGTAGTGGGCCAGGAGGCACAGGCAGAGCCCTCCTTATCCTAGAATCTGTGATCTTACCTAGAAAGGAGCCACTAAAGGAATTTTCAGAAGTGGAAAGGCACTGATTGTCTAGTAGAATAGGGAGTGGGTGGCTGGAGGGCAGGTGCAGCTAGGAGAGGAGATGGCTGAGGCTGAAGAGGAAAAGTTGGAGGGCTTCTCAGAAGACTGCTGCTGGAAAAGGCAGGTGTGAGGAGAATAAGTACATCTAGGACCATCCCAGGGAAGCAGCTGGCCTACAGGGAACAGCTGGACTGCAGCTGGTGAGATGCAGGGTGTACAGGAGAAGGAGAAGCCAGGGAATTCACAGTTTAGACTGAGAGGAGGTTGGTAGAGGTCAGGACACTAGCTGCAGGTCTTTGAAGAAGGGAGAGGTGGGTAGCTGTCGGCTCAGAGGAGTGAAGGAGGGGACCCAGCAGATTTACTTGGCCTGAGGTGTCAGCATTGAGGTCTTGGCCTGAGTACTCAACGAAAGGGAGAGGTTAGAAAAGGAAGGCAGTCCCCATGCTCGGACAGGATTGTGGGAAGAGGCAGGGTCAGGGTCAAGAAGAGATTTTGCAGGTCTGTCCCAAAGCTCATGGTAAGCCATTAGCAGAGAGAGGTGAAGACGAAGGAGCACCGTAGTCTGTGTAGGTCTCTCTTGCTCTTAGTCCTGAAGTTCTCGTACCCTCAGTCTTGACCACTTGGACACTAGATGTGTAGAAGAGGGATGGGAAATGCCTGGATAATACTAGGCACAGGTACAAGAGTCTGTAGGCCAGCTATCCTTGCTGGATTGAGACTGGTGGGTTGAGGGGGGGCAGGATGCTGTGTCCTGAGACATCATAGAGACCGTGATGTCACCTTTGTGCTGCCTTCCATCCCTGCAGCTCACCTCCTGTTTGTCTTTGCAGTCCCCATCCTGTGAAACCCCTCACTGCTGCCCCAGTGGAGGCTAGTCCCGACAGGAAACAGTCCCGTACCAGCTTGAGCACAGCCCTGAGCAGTGGACTAGAGAAGCTCAAAACTGTCACATCTGGTGGCATCCAGTCTGTGCTTCCAGCGTCCCAGCTTGGCTCAACTGTGGACACCAAGAGGCTGAAGGTGAGGTGCAGCAAGGTGTTAGGGGCATCTGAGAGAACAGGTGGTACGATGGACAGAGGCCAAGTGATGCCGAGGGCAGAGCAGGTAGCTAGTAGCTCCCCGCCATGCCACAGCTCTTAAGTGGACAGGACATCTCCAGCCATAGAGATGGGCTGCTGCCGAGTCCGGGGTTCTACAGTGGGGAAACAGGCTTGGGTGGGCTAGCTGGTGGAAGGTCTGGGCCTCCCCTGCTTAGTTCTATCCTATCTGGCCACAGGATTCTGCTGTGCTGGACCAGTCGGCCAAGTATTATCACCTGACCCATGATGAGCTCATTGGCCTGCTCCTGCAGCGTGAGCGTGAGCTGAGCCAGAGAGACGAGCATGTGCAGGAACTGGAGAGCTACATTGACCGGCTGCTGGTGCGGATCATGGAGACCTCACCCACACTGCTGCAGATCTCCCCTGGACCCCCCAAGTAACCCTTCACTCCATCTCTCGGGGGATGGCGAGGACCTGTGTCATGCCCTCCGCTGACTGCTCTCACCTGAGTAGGGCAGAGCCTGCTCTCATGGTCACTCTCTGCTCCCCTCCCCATCCTGCCTCTGCTCTGGCTGCTAGAAGGGGGCCCTTTGAACTCCCACTGGAGCCTTGGGTCTTTCCTCCCTGCCCATTTTCACACTCGAGGTTATGGGGCTCTCCAGAGAATTGGAACAAGGTTGTTAGCTGTCAACATGGAGCAGGAGTGGGTTCTGGGTTCTGGGGTGAGCTGAAGTATCTAGGGCAACACTGTTGACAACACAGACTTAGTCACTCCACAAGGCTGGTCAGTTGTTTCTTCTCTTGACTGACTCTTCATCTCCATTTCCCTCTGATACCTGGTGGGCCTCCTAGGATCGGCTGGGACAGGGATGGGGACTAAGCTGCTTGCTTGTCTGTGCACTGTAGACAACCAGGGCACTTACACTTCAGCCTTGTGCCTGTACCCTAAGAGCAAGGAGCCTGTGTGTTTTAGTCTTGTCTCTCTGTCTAGAGCTGTGTGTGAGCATGTGTGCAGGGTGGTGGTGGTGGTGGTATGTGCCTGTGTGTTCTTCAGCTGCTCCCTGCCCCTCTTCAGACCCTCCCACTCCATATCCCAGTAGTGGTGGGAGGTGGGACTGGGCGAAGAGAGAATGACTCTTTGCTCCTGAGGTCCTCCCTACCTCCCTAACCTGAGACCCCCAGGTTGGGTTTTTGGGCTGCTCATGTTTTGTGGACCAGGCCTTCATGTCTGTTGTTACCACATGCCAGATGCCAAAAATGTGCGGCTGTGGGCTCAGAACATTTGGAAACCAATTAAAATGTGCCTTTTGTGGGTGAGGACAGGAGCCTCTGGATGTAGATGTCTCTCTGAACATGGTGTCCCCTCCCTCCTGTTGAGCACATGAAAATGGCTGTTAGGGTCCTGAAAGGGGGATGTGGACCAGGCTTTTCACTACTCTGAGAAGTACCTCAGCTAAGGCTCTGGCCAATCTGCTGCCACCTCCTAAGCCTTCCTCCCACTTCCTGGTCCTCCCTTGACCCTTATTTGGAGCATCCTGGGATAAAAATCTAGTGCACAGTAGGTCTGGGGCTATCCTGCACCTTGTGTCTGACCTTGGGTCCCAGTTGCTGGACCAGTGGGCTTGCCTGGAAGTAGGAGACACCTGTACTTAGGAAAATGCCTTGTGGCTCTCCAGCTGTCCTGTCCCTGCTGTACAGTCCCTCCTGCTTACCAACCCTTCCTTCCTTGCCTGGCTTGGCTGAAGTGCATTTTGAAGTCAAGTATCTACCCTGTGGTCCAGCTTCTAGTTTGCTTGTGAATACAGCTGGTCTCCCCATGGTGTCAGTGGAGGTCCTTGGTGGCTGTGCATTACAAAAGGTATGTGTGAAGGAGGTGAGATACTGACAAAAGATGCTTTGGGCCCAGTGGAGAGGCAGTAACTTTCCAGCTAAAGACAGGGTTCACTCAGAACACCTCAGAACATTCTCTGTGGATGATGTCAATCTTCTGCCAGCATAGCGATGAGCCCCACAGTAGGGTCCACCACCATGCAGTTACCAACTATAGGTCAGCTCAGAGATGAGGAAGGTAGCTCCCAGTTCCCGGAGTTTTGAGGTGGGGGCAGTCAATGGGTGTTGGAGGTGTCTCTTGAGGAACTGAGTTCCACTGCTAGGTAGTCCTCTGGGCTTTAATTGGTCCCAGCCCTCTCTCATCTTTCACCCATTCCTGCTGTTTGGCTTCTTTACATGGCCATGGCAGGAGTGTCTTCCAGAGAGGTTCTGAACTGAGGCCAGGGTTTTGCTCATTATGTCTGCTCCTTACCACACACTGCAGAGTGCAGCCGGACAGGCAGCGAGCAAGCACAGCTCTGCCCTGGCCTTTGTCTTCCTAGTTGAAACTCCAGTCTATATAAAGAGCTTGTTCTTCATGTTTCGAGCACTTTATGAAGAATAAAAAGTTCATGTACCGCAGCCAGCTTGTGTGTTTCTGTTTTGAAAAGAGTGGGGAAGGAGACTGCCTGTGGGAGAGGGCAGTGTGGTTCTAAGGTGACAGCGCCACCGCCCTGTGTGCCTAGGATGCCTGTGTCACCCGGCACTGATCACAGGCGTACTTAGTGAGTGCTGGGGGGTGGTGGGGTGGATAAAGAGGGCAAGTTTTGTGAGTTCTGTCCTGAAGCCACTGAGTTCAGAAAGGAAAGGTAAGATACAAGTCAAAAATAAGAACTGTTCTTTGGTTCATTTGAGTTCTGTTCCATGTGGCTCAGCTATCAGTGAGTGCATTAGCATGTGGGCCACCAATGGCTCATGCACTGTCCAGAAGGACAAGAGGGCAACCCCAGGTTACCTACCTCTGAATCCCACCATGAGACAGAGGCTCCCCTAGAATCAGAGTTATGTCCTGGGTGAAACCAGCATCTCCCCCCTCTCCATGCTCAGTGTGGCTCATAACCAGATCACTGAGCTGGGGCTACAGTTGCCATTTGGTGCCATTCTGCAGGGGTGTGTGTTTATTACCCTGGTGTTCTCTGCAGCTCCCAGTGCACCCCTGTTGCTGGTCCTCAGTAATTAGGCTTGGAGGGAACCTCCTTAGGGCAAAAGAAGTAGGGTCTCGGGATGCTTAAGTTCTGGGTATTTAACTCACCCAGTACATTTGAGTGCCTAGTGTGAGGCATTCTATATCTGCACTAAAGATCTATGCCCCCCCCCCCCCCACACACACACCATACAGTAGGAAAGATATTTAAGCCCATGGTTTGCTGCTAACTGGCACCTGTAATCCTGGGACTCGGGAGGCAGAGGAAGAAGGATCACAAGTTTGAGCCCAGCCTGTGCTATATAGTTACAGGCTAGCCTGAGCTACATGCAAAGAGGCAAGCGAGTGCCGCGTGGTACAGAATCCGGAAGCAGGTTGAATGAACGCTTATGCAGAACCTAGAAAAAGAATCGCCTCAGGCCATGATAAAAATGAGTAGAATGTTAAAGGGTCACAGCAGCTTGAGCATGGCTTGTTTCAGAGAATGGCAGAATGGCTGGAGGCAGAGTTTTGATAGAAGAAACTGTAAGAAAATCCCGCAGTGCGACTCCTTGCTGAAGGCCGTCCGAATTAACCCCACTCTGCCAGAAGTCCTTGCTTGTTTGATCCAGGGTGGTGGCCGCGTTTGTAGGGGCTCCTCATTCTAAGATTCAGGCCTGCACATACACCCGCACATGCATACATTTCCAGAACTGTGAACGCCAGCTGCTTTGGCGGCGGGAACCGAGACCAGGTCTGCGTGGGTGCAACTCACCGCAGTCTGGGGTTGTCAGGCTCAGGGCAGGGGAAAACTACACTCCCCAGAAGGCCCTGCGCGCCCGGTTTGCTGCGGTTGCTCACGGCCAATCGGGAGAGGCAACTGTGGCGGGGGCCGAGGAGGGACATTTTAAAAGGGCTGGAGATTGCGGGCGTCAGTGGCCATGGCGGATACAGCGACCACAGCCTCGGCGGCGTCCGCGGCGGCCAGTTCCCCGAACGCCTCCACCGATGCTCCCCCTTTCCAGCTGGGCAAGCCCCGCTTCCAGCAGGTGAGGCTCGGGCTGCGGCCTGCAGGTGGGAGGGAGACACAGGGGAGGGCACCGAGCCAAATCTCTTGCAAAGTCACTTCAGCCCGAGGGTCTCCAATCCGCGGCCACCAGCGCCTACAGCTAGTGCGGGGGACCGTGGCTGTAGCCGCTCCTTTCCTATTGGGCAACCGGATGGGCGAGGTCTCCCTCTCTGATTTCCTATTGGTGGGTGGCACAGTCACTCGGCGGATGCCCGCGCCCTGGCACAGCCCCCGTCCGAGTCGCTCGGTGATTGGCCACGCGGGTCGCGGTCTCGGGTCCGAGAGGTTCTGAAGGGTCGCTCTGGCAAATGCGCCCTAGGCGCAAAGTTCTAGTCTTGTGCTGCATGGGCCGGCGGTGTGGCCGGTGCGCTTCTCAACTTCTCCCGAGTGGGACTGACCTTTCTTGTGAGCTGCGGGACAGTCTCCAGGCAAAACTCCCTGGTCACGCCCCACGGTCATGCTCCGGTTCCTCAACCTCCAGCAAGGTGCTGCGTGTGCCCTAGGATGGGGCCGCGTGCACCGGTACAGCGACCTGATCTCTATCCCGGGGCCGGGGCTTCAGTGATGAGACCAGCCGGCCAGCTAGTGCGCTCTGCGGGGATGCGGTTGGGACAACGCGGAGAAAGCCGGGTGCGGGGAAACGCTGTGTCATTCTCCAGAGCTGCCGCGCTCTTCCCAAGGGTCCCAAGCACGCCCCAGTCCTATACGCGCTGCTCCCCGGCGCTGCGCAGCGCTGGCTCCCATCCACACCCGCTTGGGTTCTTCAGGGTGCACCGTGACGATGATTAACCTTATCCGGGGACACACAAACCCGAGAACACCGCAGGGCATCACTAACTCGGCCATGGAACTGGAGGTCCAGGTCTGTGAGCCAGGAGCCTGGGAGCTTAGTTACAATGCTGCAGACCTTCTGACTGCCTCCAGAGCTGAAGTGACCCTGGGCTTGCCAGGAGTCGGGGCAGCAGATGTGCTAGAGAAAACTTTGAAGGAAGAATAGGAATGCCATAAAGGTGGGATGTGGCTGGGCGTAGAGGTGAGAATGGGTCCGAATTCAGTCCCCCAACTTCGTCGAGCTGAGCTTTCTGAGAATACGTCCCTAGAGTTTTTAAATGGGACTTAGTTTCTTTTAAAAATAGACTGTTTCAGCATGGAGGAGTCTGGAGAGACGTAATGTCCCAGCTAGTATAAAATGTCACCCATTGAGCCGCTGTTGGGGGTGCTTGTGTATAACCTTGGAGTGACCCACCATTTGTCCCCACCCCATGCACTCCCGACTGGGAAACACTTTCTGTCTTTGGAACCACCACGCCAGTGGTCCTATAAGAATGCCAAACTCCTATACTAACCCTCAGTGGGAACTTCGCAGATGCAGAATACTCTTTTATAGTATTCCCTTGGTCATTTTCCTGATAAAAGGTTTGATCTTACCCCGAGGCAATTGGGCTTTTAATAACGCGACCTGAGTAAGGATTTCTTTCTCTGGTGTCTGGTATCTGGATGGCGCTTGGGTTATCCATCTATCTAACATTTACTGAGTACCTTGTATTTGCTTTCTGCTCTGGGCTATTCACTCTTGTGGTGTGTTGTTTGGGGAGTATTAGTTCCTGCTGCTGTTCACATCTTTGGAGTATGCAGTAGCCTCTGCTGAGGCTTCCTTGGCTGGCAGCCTAGTGGCTGACGAGAAAGAGTGCTGAGCAGGTCTGATTCACCCATGCTGAGAACTTCTGTTTCTACCACACCTGCTCCTCCCTCTGCAAACAGCTCAGCCTGACACCCAAGAACTAGAGTCATAAACCTAGATTCTCCTCTGTAATTCCAAGTCCTCTGAGTCCAGCCAGAGGTTGTGATCTCTTCTCCTCAACAGCTCTCATAGCCGCCCCCTCCAAAGCTCAGCCAGTCCACACCATTTATTCTTTGGCTAATGTGGAAACCTCTGACAGGTTCCTGGGTTTCCAGTCCTGCTCTGTCCCTCTTCCAATTCCTCCCTTTCATCTGTGGCAGAGTCCCAGCAATGCAGGTCTGATCAGGTGATTCCCATACACGCAGCATCCTTTAACAGCTTGCAGTGGTTTCCTCTACTTTTGAGATATAGACCTCACATCTGAAGGGACCCAAAGTTTTGCAGGGCCCACTCCTTGACATTTGACTCCCCACTTGTCTCTTTCTTTCCACCATTCTGGCTGTTTTTAACCCTCAGGCCTATCCTGTTCTCTCCCATGGTTACCCACCAGAACATCTCTTGTTTCCTGCTCTCCACTCTTTTTGAGCTCTTCCTCATCTCTAGTTATCCACACATCATCATTTCCTCAAAGGAGCCTCATTTACTGAGTACCTTGTATTGGCTTTCTGCTCTGGGCTATTCACTTTTGTGGTGGTTATTCTTTTTTATTGCCATATGTTTTCCTCTTTGATCATATAGTCCATAGGACCAGTGACTGTGCCTACCTTGTCACGATGTTGTTAGGTTAGGTTATCACATTAGCGTAATGTCTAGATGGATGAGGTGTGTCACAGAGCTTTGTGAATGAGTGGGGCTCTCCAGCTGGGTTTGTGAAATTGAATGAAATTGTGTTACAAGCCTTTAATTGTGGCAATTGGCCGAATTGTATCTAAATTGTTCCTTAGGAATTTTGGGAGATGGCAACATTGTTTCAGTCTTTAAGAGGTAATTGCCACATACTTCTGAGAGGACAGGTTCCTTCTGCGGCTGCTCTGGTCTCAAAATCTTCATGTAGCCAAAGATGACCTTGACTATCTGACCCCCCTGTCTCTACCTCCAGGCATGAGCAGCCATGACATTTATATGGTACTGGAGATAGAATCCAGCTTTGCCCATGCTAGGCAAGTCCTCTATCAATGAAGCTACATCCCTTGCCTGGACCCAGTCATCTACATCTGGATCCTGGGTCCTGTTCTCAGTGTTTGGTACATAGTAGATGTGTAGTGACTGCAGATAGTGGACTGCACTGACCTGACAGATGTCTGTGGACACTGGCTCATAAACCATCATCCATTCCTAGAGCCCCACCCCCTCCCCCAGGGTCTCATGTAGCCGCTCTTGGCCTCAAGCTTCCCATGTAGTCACAAATAACCCTGAACTTCTGGCCTCCACCTCTGAAGTACAGGGATGACAGGTGTTCCTACAGCACACCGAGTTTTATGGGGTGCTGGGGACCAAACCCAAGGCTTTGTGCATGCAAGGCAAACACTCTGCCAATTGAGCTATAGCCCTAATCCCAGTGCTTTTTTGTGGGATTGGGAACTGAGGTCTCGCTTGGCTCTGGAAGCCCTTCCTCCCTTCCCTGATCAAAGGTCTCTCTGTAAAGGAGGGTAAGGGGGAGAGGCACTTGAGCAGGATCAGAGGGTAGGGGAAGGGTGATGGATTGGTTTTGTCTATGGCTACCTTTCTCTCCATAAGATTTTGATGGTGACCAACCATCTCCTTTCCCCTTTTTAATATAGGCTTATGAAAATTTTACAGCCCTTTGTGACAGGTATAATCACCTCTAATTTTCAGGTAATAAAGTTGTGGTTCACAGACAGATTCAGTGACTTCCCAGGCAGCCTAGTTCGAGAGTCCAGGCTTATTTATTTACTGACAACTTTTTCTTTCTTTCTTGATTTCTTTCTTGATTTCTTTCTTCTTTCTTTCTTTCTTTCTTTCTTTCTTTTTCTTTCTTTCTTTCTTTCTTTCTTTCTTTCTTTCTTTCTTTTTGAGACAGGGTTTCTCTCTGTAGCCCTGGCTGTCTTGGGACTCACTTTATAGACTAGGCTGACCTCGAATGCAGAGATCCACTTGCCTCTGCCTCCTGAGTGCTGGGATGAAAGGCATGTGCCACCACCTGGCTACTGAGTTAATGTTTTATGGCCTTCTAAAGCAAACCAGGAGGTCCAATGAGGCAGGTCAGTGCTGTACAAGGCCTTGTGGGTAGGATAGAGGTACTAAAGACCCAGGAGAGATCTCTTTATGTCCGTGTTCATATTTTGGAGGTTTTCAACCCCCAAATTAGAGCCTTTTATCTTCTTATCCTGGCTGTTCATCATTCAACTGCAGCTCTACCAGGTGAAGAACAACCTTATTTTACCTGTGTTCTTCCCCATTCTCAGCCAGTGAATTGCTTTGAAGCAAACCTGAACATCCTGACATTTCATGTACTAGCTAGTGAGTGGGTATATCTAAAATAAAGGTTTGTGTATAGTGTATGTGCGTATGTGCGCGCGTGTGTGTGTCTGTGTGTGTGTGTGTGTGTGTGTGTGTGTGTGGTCGTTGGGGTTTGTACAGGTGAGTGCATATGCCTCTGGAGGCCAGAAGAGGGTATGACATCAAATTCCCAAGAGCTGCAGCTATAGGCAGTTGAGTCTCCTGATGTGGGTGCAGGTAACAACTGAGCAATCTGAACTCAGGTTCTCTGGAAGAGTATTTGTATGTCTTATCTGCTGAGCATCTTTCTAGCCCCCGGGTTTCAAACCCCTGTAACAAATTGCAATGTAGAGGACATATCACTTCTGAAACATGCTCCCCTCAAAACCTGCAGCTCTGTCTATCCATGGGGAATGCACTAGACATGCTCAAACTGAAGATGTGTTGCAAAATACCCCACCAGTTCTTCCCAACACTGTCAAGGTCAAAAAGTGAAGAAAGTCTGAGAAACTCAAAGACCAACAGGCTTGCTTATTGGTTCTCTCTCCCATTCACCCCTCATATGAAAAAACTGGGGTGTTTGCCTTGTAGAGCTCCCCTCATTCAGACGTGGCTGGTCGCATCTCTGTGCTGTTGGGCCTGCTCTTTTGTCCTGAGGTTTGCTCTGTTTAAAACACTACTCCATATTCCTAGTGAAAGAGGACAGCTCGCTTCCTAGGAGCTTCTGAGACCTGCTTTTCTTTCTTTTCCCCTCCTCTTCTGTTCTCAGTTTCTTGTAAAAAGTAGTTTAAAGCTGTGCACAGTAGTACACACTTTTGATCCCAGCTCTCAGGATGCAGAAACAGGCAAATCTCCGTGAGTTCAAGGCCAGCCTGATCTACATAGTGAGTTCCAAGACAGCCAGAGATAGAGTAAGACCCTGAGTCGCTGAGGGGGAAAACTTATATGTATATATACATATACACTCACACAGATATGGACCACACACACACACACACACACACACACACACACACGGACTGGATAGGTGCCTCAGTTGTCAAGTTCTATTCCTAGCACTCATGTCAGGAGACTTAAAACAGCTTATAGCTCCTGCTCCAGGGGATCTGACACCTATGTCCCCTCAGGCACCTATAATCATGTGCACATAACCCCACACAGACACATAATTAAAAATAAAATCTTGTATATAAATAACTGAGTCTAGTTAGTGTTATCAGCATGCACATAGGGGTGGAACATTTTTCTGAGGACCTACCAGCAGCCACACCCTTAAAGAACATTGACTCCCTTTCCCTGGCAGTCATCAGTTGCCAGTAGCTCCTTGTTGAGGGTGAGGCCTCAGGAGCCCCTCCTCCATCCACTCTGGGATTTGACTGACTTGGTCCCAGGTACTCACTCACAGCTGCTGTGTGCTCATGAATGTAGCAGCCACGTGTCCAGAAGACAGCACATCATAGCATCCCGCCCCATCTGTGAGGCTCCTTCATTCTTGCTCTGGTCAGTCTCTTTCCACAGTGTCCCCTCATTTTCTTCACACTCCACCCTCCCCCTCTATTCTTTTCTTCCCTTCAGGCTCAGGCACTGATTTGGCAAGTTGGGCCCCAGAATAGGAAACCACACACAGGCCTCTTCTGTTTGTCCTTCCATCTATGCAGAATCACAGTTGTTTGTTTGTTTACCTTCTTCCCCCATGTCATTTTTATTTTATTTGTTTTTTTTTTTTAAATGTGAGTGGATGCTTTGCTTGCATGTATATCTGTGCACCATGTGTGTGTGTGTTCCTGGCCATGGAGGCCAGAAAACGACATCAGATCCCTTGGAACTGGAGTTACAGACAATTGTGGTTTGCCATGTGGGTGCTGGGCATCAAACCAAGGTCCTCTCTGGAAGAATGGCCAGCGCTCTAATTACTGAGCCATCTCTCCAGTTTGGCTTGTTTACTTCTTTAGTGGGTTTTTATTTATTTGTTTGTTTTTTGAGACAGGGTCTCTCTCTTTGTAGCCCTAGCTGTTCTGGAACTCACTCTGTAGATCAGGCTGGCCTCAAATTCACCGGTATCCACCTTCCTCTGCCTCCAAGTGCTGGGATTAAAGGCGGCTGCCCCCACTGCCAGGCTTCTCTGGTATATTTGCTCCTTCAGAAATCTCTCTTACCTGATCAGACGACTGGGGTCAGAGTGTGTTATATGTGTGCTGATCTCTAAGATGGACCTGAACTGATGGCCTGAGCAGGCTCAGTTTGCCTGTGGGATTCAGAGAGACTCTGGGTGGCAGAGTACACCCCTCACATCAAAGTTGAGAGATTGATGTGGGCTGAATCGTGTGGCTGTGAGACTATTTCTCAGATATTTTGCTTGGAATAAATTTCTAGAATCCTAGTCCCTGCAACCAGGTCTTTTAATGGTTTATTTTGCACAAACTGACTGTTGCCAAAATAGCCTTTGTGGTTTGTGCTGTGGAGGAGATGCAACAACTTCCCAGGTATCTTCTTAAAAGTTTACCTTTTACTTAAGTATGTGCATGTGCGTGCACATATGAATATATGGGGCCCTGTGGGCCAGAAAAGGGCATCAGATCCCCTGGATCTGGAGTTATTGATAGTTTTGAACCAACTAGTGTGGATGCTAGGAACTGAACTCCAGGTTCTCTGCAAGAGTAGTATTCTCTTTCAACCTCTGAGCCATCTCTCCAGGCCCTGGGTAGGTACCTAACTAGATACTGGCGTCTGAAGCCCACCCCAGACCAATGGAATCAGCATCCTGGAGATGTGGCCTTCCTGGGAAGTCCCAGGTGGTGATGCATGGTGCTGATGCAGTGAGGATGCCTGAGCTGCTCACAGATTCAGTGAAGGGTCAGGCCGAATGTTCACTAGAGTAATCCTGTGCAAAGAATTCCCGAAGAAGGTGAGTTAGAGGCTGGGTCTGGGACTAGAAGGTCTTCTCTGGCTTTGCTGGGCTGTACCTGGGAAGGGTCAGCTTGGGGTTGCTGGGGGGAGAGGGTACTACCCACAGTGAGCTGACTCACCTAGCTTGTGAAGGGAAACGGAAGGAATCATTTCGTTGACTCATTCTTCCAGTAAAGAAAAAGGGAAAGAGAAGAAAAAAAAAAGCATGGTGTGATTAAGCAAAGATGGGGCTGAATGGGGGTGGAGGAGGGCCAGGTACATTTTAAAGTACTGAGAAAGTGAAATGACACCAGATCAAGAAATTAAAACTGCGTGCTATTCAACAGGCAGAAAAGGACAGACATGGATGAAATAGTTTTTTCAGCAAGGAAACAATGTTTTTTGACAAAATTCAGAAACACTGTTTCTAATATGAACTCACGGCAGCAATTAAGTACTGAAGCTACTTAGTCCCGCTCCTCCTCTTCTTTCTCCCATTTTTCCTGTGTGTGTGGTATGTTTCTGTGTGTATGCTGGTATGCATATGTGTACACCTATATGTGGAGGCCTGGGGTTGATGTCAATCATCCCCTGTCATCCCCATCATTCTTCCATCTTACTCATTGAGGTAGCATCTCCATCAAACCCAGAGCTTGCCATCTGCCTACTCTTGCTAGCCAGCTTGCTTCGGGATCCCCTATCTCTGCTTTATAAGGCTGTCATTACATGTGGACCACCACGCCTACCTAGCATACATGCTTGAAGGTAGATGTCCTCATTTCTGACCCATCTCTCCATCCCCTAGAAACTCTAAGATTATGATGGTCGGAAGTTTGCTGTTTTAGTACTTTGTGCAAGACTGAAACTTAGGGCTAGGGAGATGGCTCAGCAGTTAAGAGTGCTCTCTGCTCTTGCAGAGGACCCAGTTTCAGCTCCACAACTTACATGGCAGCTCACAACCACATTTAACTCCAGTTCCAGGGCATCCGATGCCCTCTGGCCTCTTTGATAATCTGCACATATGTGGTGCATATAAATTCATGCAAGCACACAAACACACATAAATAAGCAAGCACACACACATATATGTATATATACTTAAAAAAGAATGAAACGTGCACATTTTCCTTTTACAGTGCTTCTCCTGTAGTAGGTAAGCTCTACTATTGAGCCAGGTCCTCAGATCAAATCTATTGTGATTTTTTTTCAGCACTGGGAATGGAGTTCTGGGCCTTATACATGCTAGGCAAGTGCTCCACTGCCTAGCTACGTCCCTAGATCCCTTTTATACCTTTCGATTGGCAGATTTATACCACTTTGCTTCATAATCAACTCCAGCATTTAGTGTCAAGGAGTTTCTGGTCCCAGCACTGCACCCTGATCTTAACTGTAGTTTCCATGGAAACAAGACCCATGTCCTGTCTCATTCTGGACCTAGGTCAACTCTTGTCCTGGCAACCTGGCTTTACTGGGAGTGGTTGATGCGTGGCTGAAGCATACCTTTAGCGGACACCCTGTGCTAAATGTTCTAGTCTTTTCCTGGCAGATGCTCTACAGTTCCCCTGCTGTGCAGCCTCCTTCTACAGTGAGTCAGTGAGACTGACTACCAGACTCAAGGGCAGTCCCCTAGATATCTTGGTCTGACAGGCCCTGTGTGCTTAGTATTCTGACCCTTTTGTGAGTTTCCAGCCTCTATTTCTAAGCACTTATTGGAAAGATCTGGAAAGGTCTTTACATATTTCAGATGTAACAGATCAATATAGACATTTTCTTTTTTCAAGGAAAATATTGTGCTTCTTGCTCTCCTTACTCTGGCCATTAGCCTTAGACTTTGATTAAAACACTAGGCATCTTGTATTTTTCCTCAGTTCTTGTGGTTGGTGAGCCTGGCTTTCCTCTCATTGCTAGCATAGTATGGCACACACAGTAGGTTTTCAGAAGGCTCAACAGGTGAATGAGAATCTAGGTGTCTGGGGCACTTTCTGACCTTTACCTTAGCTCAGTGAACTCCGCCACCTCTGGGCCGTAGCCTCCTGGACATGTTCCCTGCTTTATCTCAGGAAGAATCAGGAAGAGATCTGGGTGTTTCTGGTGCACTTAATGGCACCTTATTTGAGCACTGATCATGGTATTTTTAGCTCTTGGTTGGTCTATTTCTTTGTACTCAGTTATTGGTGGCTCTGAGAAACTGCTAGGCATGTACAGTGTGCCTTTTCTCCAGGTCTGGCTCAGCAGCTATTTGCAGAGGTCTGCGGAGCAAAGGCTTTATCTGGACCTCACTCCCAACAGTGGCTGTGGTAGAGAGGAGCAGAGGACCTTTGGAGGTCTGGGACAGGACTCACCTCAGGGTTAATCAGAAGGTGTAAGCCATCTGGGGCATCTTTCAGAAGTCACTTCTCTTGGGCCATTCCCTTAAAGACTCTCACCTGAGCCAGCCAGCGTGGTGCACCGCTGCACTCTAGAAATCCAAGGCGGCCGTCTGTTCTCTCCCGAGTTCGAATCCTGCCTGTGCTTGCTCACAGGAAAAAAGAAAAAAAAGAACAAAACACAAACAAAAACTTAGCCGGGCTGTGGTGGCCACGCCTTTAATCCCAGCACTTGGGAGGCAGAGGCAGGCGATTCCTGAGTTCGAGGCCAGCCTGGTCTACAGAGTGAGTTCCAGGACAGCCAGGGCTACACAGAGAAACCCTGTCTCGAAAACAAACAAACAAAAAACAAAACAAAAAGACTCTCACCTGTACCCTGTGCAGCCTCATCTCCCTTGAACAGTTATGCTTTCTAAGCCGACCTTCATTTTAGGCTACACCCAGTCACGATCCCTTCAGGAAGCCCCAAGGCCGTGGGCTGCTTATCAGTCTACATTCATTTCATGTCAGGTCTGTCTGTGAGTAGAAACCAGGAGCCAAAGAGGAAGGGGAAGAGGCATCTAAGCTCCCCTAGTCTCTGAAAGCTTATTATCAAGTGTATCACTCAGGGTCTGGAGGGATGACTAGGTGGTTAAGAGCATTTGTTGCTCTTGTCAAGGCCCGGGGTTCTGTTCCCAGCACCACATGGTGGCTCACAACTGTCTGTAACTCCAGTTCCAGGGGCTCTGACGCTCTCTTCTAGCCTCAGGCACCAGGCATGCAGTGGTGCACATACATACACTTGGGCAAAGCCTTCATACACATAAAGTAAAATAAGTAATTTAAAAATGTATTACAATAGCCACAAAAAATAGATTTAATTGCTTTTTTTTTTTTTTTGTTTTTTATTTTGTATGTTTTTCGAGTTCCAGGGTTCTCTGATAGCTCTCTGTCTGACTCACTGCCAGCAGCCAGGGTGCCTCTAACTGGGAAACTCACACTGTATTTTCTGTCTGCCCAAGTGCTTTTTTTTTTTTTTTTGAGGCAGGGTCTTACTATGTATTTCTGGCTGGCCTAAAACTTCCTATGTAGATTAGGTTAGCCTCAAACTGAAAGAGATCTGCCCTCCTCCTAGATTCCCAGTGCTGGGATTAAAGATTTACTCTCCCACGCCCTCCTCATCTGTAGTCTAGTCAAGTCACCTTGCAGTTCTTGTCTCTGGAGGGCAAGGGGCACTTGCAGCCACCAAGAGGTGACTGGAAACCCTGGAAACAGAGCGGAGACATATGTCACTACTAAGGACATCTTTAGTCTGGAAGAAAATAAAACAAAGCATCTGCTTGTTGGGTTTGTTGCTGCCCCGTGCATTCAGGTATTTGAGAGTAAAAAGCTTAGCTACTTGAGATAGGTTATATTCACTCACCCATAATGCTTCAGTGGTGGACTCATAACTCATATGGTCACTATGCTCAGGAAATTTAACATAGATACAATATTTCTCATTATTTGCATGTGTATGGGTGTTTTCCCTACATGTATGTTGCATGTTGGATCCCCTGGAACTGGAGTTACGGATAGCTATAAGCCACTGTGTGGGTGCTGAGAACAGAGTCCAGGTCCTCTGCAGGAGCACACATGTTCTTAATCGCTGGGGCATCTTTACAGCCCCAAGTTTACCACTTTCTAAAACCACACAGTATACTAGTTTTATCTCATCCCTGTCCCAGCCCTGAAACCAAACATTTCTTGGAGGGAAAACCCTGGTTCTTTTAGGGACTGGATGTCATCTGGGTATTTTGTTCATCTTTTAAGTGTCCATGTGTGTGTTGGGGCTGTAGTGTAGTTGATAGGAGTACTGCTTAGCATACATGATGCCCTGATTCAATCCCTGGAACACACACACACACACACACACACACACACACACACTCCATCTCTTCTCTGTCTCCTTGCTTATTAAGTTGAATTCTTGCTGATGGCATGCGTTTGTGAAATCATAATAATTTTTTATATCATAATTGTTGCTTGAAAGCATAAGTTGACTTGGTGTTCACTCCATTCATGAATAGTGCAGTGGAGACTCTCCTTGTATTCTTAGGATGCAATTTTGCTGGGACAGTAGGCATGAGTGTGCATTCTTATAGCCACTTGGGCTATAAGAAATTAGGAAAAAACATAATTTGGTTTAGGATTAATGCTGAGACTTAATCTGGCCTCTGCTCTGGAGTGGAGGGGCTGCCCCATGCAGGCATGGCTGGTAGGCAAGAGCTGGAAGTAAAGAATAGGCTTGGCATGCCTGGGAACCTTAAGATCCCTCAGGGGAACCATACAGGCTCTTTACTGGGAAGGAAGGACAGGAGACTGACTACAGTCTGTGCTGCCCTGGTAAGCAGTGAGTGAGAGGGATGAGTGGGGTCAGGCCTTCAGTTATCTTCACTGTGCAGAGGGTGGGACTTGGAGAGGTGTGAGACTCTGGGGAGGACTTTGGGGCTAAGCCCAGAGTGCAGTGAGGCATGAACCCCCAGTGTTTGCATCTTGCCCCTTCATCCTTTAGCCAACACTTTCTCTTTTCCCTTCCAGCTCAGTCTTGTCCTATTGGCTTTGTCCTCAGGCAGAAGGCCCAGCAGCCCTGTTGCTGGGTTTCCTTTCAATGTGCTTGAATGCCTGTGGCCTGCTTAGCACAAAGCCCTCCTTTTCCAGGGCCCCTGCTCCTGGGCAATGCAGGGGAGCTGGCCCTGCATTCTGCGCTTCACTGAGGCAACAGGGCAGTGAGTTGAAGGAGGGTCTGGGCTGTGAGTTGAGGCTGCCATACTTGGGCTCTGCCTGTGGGGAGCTGCCCTCTGGAGGCAGAGCAGAACCTCAGAGAGGGGCCCTGTGAAGGATGGGCAAGCTCTCTCTGGAGTTCCTGAGCAAGAAAGGTGCCCATGTACCTAGTGATGCTTAGGTGCTTCTGAAGTGCCTAGACTAGATCTAAGGAGGTGGGCGGGGGGGAGGGAAAACATGGGAGACACCTGGAGCAAGAGCTCAAGAATTACATATAAATATTAAAGGGGTGTGTGTCGGGGGGGGGCACACATGTGAATGCAAGTACCCACAGAGGCCAGAAGAGGGCATTGGGTCCCCTGGAACTTAAGTTACAGGTAGTTGTGAACTACTGCTGTGAGTGCTGGAATCAAACTTAGGTCCTCTGCAAGAGCAGCAAGTGCTCGTAATGGCTGAGTCATCTCTTCAGCTCCAGTCATAATGTATCTTTTCTGTTTGTTTGTTTGTTTTTGTTTGTTTTAAACAGGGTCTTTCTACATAGCCCAGGATGTCCTGAAACTCACTCTGTAGACTAGGCTTGCCTCCAACTCACAGAGATCCACCTGCCTCTGCCCCTCTGAGTGCTGAGATAACCAGTGTGGTGGTGGCACACACAAAGGTCATGATGTATCTGAATTCTCTCTGAGTTGATTTTAGGAAGCTCCCAACCCTGAGATGTGGACTGAGCTCTCAGTGGCCTCTGTCACCCACATGGAGAATTCTGGGGACTGTAGGTGAGGTCACCAGTATCCTGAGCTTAGGTACAGCTTCTGACTGACTCGACTCTCTCTCTCCCTTCCCCAGACATCCTTCTACGGTCGCTTCAGGCACTTCTTGGACATCATCGATCCTCGAACACTCTTTGTCACTGAGGTGAGTTACAGCCAGCACAAAGGCCTTTGTACCTTCTTGTAACTTGGTGTGGGTCATCAGAAGAGATGAGGAGGCGAAGAAATTAAGAAGGTGAGAGGTGAGAGGAAGGTCATACATCTGTGTTTGTTAGCTCAGTCAATCAAGAGGGCATCCCTACATGTGCTGTGAGCTTTCTCCCACAATTCCACTGGCTCTCACTGTACCCTTTGGAGAGAAACAGTGTTTCTATTATTGAAACCTCAATGTCATTGTTACCAATTATGTGAATTATATACTCAGCATAAAAGTTCAAACAGGGCCCAAGGTGGGGCTCAGTAATACAGTGCTCACTTACATGTACTAGACCCTGGGTTAGATCTCCAGCATGGAGGGTAGGGGGTGGGGATCAAGTAGTCTGGATGTGGTTAGCAGAGCAAAAGGTATCTTTCATTATGCTGCTTGCTCAGTTCCCCACTCTTCTAAGTGACCATTGTCCATAGCTTTGAATGTCCGGTTTGTTAAGGCATTATTTGCGTAAAATTGTATAGTTCTATGAATTTTGACAAACACGTTCAGGTACATAGTCATGGCCACCATCATGTGAGAGATGGCTCAGTTGGTAAATTGTTTGCCTCATAGACATGAGGATCTGAATTCAATCACCAGCACCATGTGAAGAGCCAGAGGCTTCAGCCACCCTTCAAATCTCAATGCTGGGAGCCAGAGACAAAAGGACTCCTGGGCCTCATTAGTGCATTCCAGTCAGGAGCTCCAGGCCAATGAAAGACCCTGTTTCCAAGGAGGTAGATGGCAAACCAAGGATGACACTGAGGTTGTCCTCTAGTCTCCACATGCACACATGCAAGCACATGTGCAACCATACACACAGAAACACAATAGATACATGAACTTAAAAGAAAAAAAAGCCAGGTACACTAGGCTTCCTGTGTAACCTGGGGAGGTGGAGGCAGGAGGATCACTGTGGTGCTCAATCAGACTAGTCACATGATGAGCTCCAGGTTCATTGAAATACCCCGCCTCAAAAAAATAAGGTAAATAAATAAAGTAATTGAGGCAGACACCCAGTGTTAGCTAACCTCTCTCCACATACACAGTGAACACACAGGCATATGCAGCTGCACGTGTGTAGGTGCACAAGCCAATGTATACATCCATACAGGGTAAAGGCATTTATATCATTCTTGCTGCTGGTTTATGCTTATGAAGCTAATCCTCTCTGTCCCAGCTCCCATCAACTTCCCGTTATGCTGTTTCTAGACTGTAGTGCTAGTAGAATTCCACAGTCACCTCTTCCCTCTAGTGCTTTGACATTCACCCATGTCGCTGTGTCTGTCAGTCAGGCATCCATTGATGCTGGCAAATGTTCCATTGAAAACATTCTCAAGAATTTGTTTGTCCATTGACTTGTTAGTGAACATCTGACCTTTTCCAGTGTTTGACTATTATGAATAAAGTTGCTATGAACATCGTTTGTGTGGATATATGCTTTCTTCTTTCTCTTTCTGTTTCATTTCTGAGAGAAGATTTCATAATGTAGCCCCAGCTATGTTTTTGTAGACCAGGTTGACCTTGGGGACACGATTGCTAGCTTGTAGAGCAAATGTAGAAAATCTATGTTTAACTTTTTGGGAAACTATCATATTGCTTTTCAAAGTGGCCCTCCATGTGACACACCCATCAACAGTGTGTGACACTTTTGATGGCTCCATTTCCTCATGTGACACTTGCTGTTATCTCTTGACCTTAACCAAAAGGCTGTGAAGCAACCAATATTATTAAACTGAAGAAGTAATTCTTTGCAGGGGCAACCTAAGAAGTGTGTCTTTTCCTATGAATTTGAAAAACAAACGTGGGGATTTATATTCATATAAATAAACACATTTATTAAGTACATGCTGAACAAGACAGTTTGTGGTTTATTTATTTATAAGATGTATTTTTATTACTTTTTATTTACATGTGTGTGTGTGTGTGTGTGTGTGTACATGAAGTTCACCATGTGTGTTCTGGTGCCTGAGAAGGCCAGAAGATGTCAGCGCCCTTAGAGCCAGTTATAAGTACTTGCGAACTGCCCAACACTGGTGCTGGGAATTGAACTTGGGTCCTCTGGAAGGGAAGCAAGTGCTCTTCAGGGCTGAGCCATCTCTCAAGCCCCTTATTTTTATTTTGTGTTATGTTTATTTATTTAATGTATAGGTATATCAAGGGTATAAGTTACAGGAACTGGTTCTCTCCTTCTACCATGTGGGTTCTGGGGATCGAACTCAGTTCATCAGGCTTGTTCGTGCCTTTACTCACCGAGCTCTCTCACCAGCCCTGTATTTTTAAATTGATACACAACACACATATCTTTGCAGTTCCATGTTATGATTCTATACCCATGTACCTCTGCTATGTTCATTGCAAAGTAAATATGTGAGTCCCCCTCAAAGTTTGCCATACCTTTGTGGTGACTGTAAACATTTCACATTCGTTAGCTTATCAGAATCACAAAGATCTGTCCCACTAGAGGTTGCTATTACACATCCCATTCTACAGATGAAGAGTGGAAAGTCAAGATTCATTGTGCAAACAGCGCCGTCCCAGGCTGAATAAGAGCAGGTATACTTGCCTGCAGACTTGGTGCTCAACAGATTTGCATTCCTGTTAAAAAAGAAAATCTGAGTTTCAGAACTTGACCTAGATCACTCAGCCAGCAGCAGAATTGAGTTCCATCCCTGAACGCCCTGCTTCCTGAAGCTCCTTACTGAGCCTCGGAGGCAGCCTCCTGACTGCCAGAACTGCCCTGTACCTGTCTGTCTGGCAGTGATCCATAGGCCTCAGGGTGGACATGCTCTCAAGCCATGTCTTCAAATCTTGCCTCTGTTCTGTTGTTTGTTTATGGGTTTGGTTTTTTTTGGAACAAGGTCTTGCTGTGTAGCTCTGGCTAACCTGGAACTCACTAGCCCAAGCTAAGCCTCAAACTCACTGCCCAATGCTTATATTTTGAAAGACCCCAACACATTTGTATATCACTAACCCAAAGGCACATTGGAAGAAAGCACAAGGCTTTCTGGGTACTTTCCATAGTGTACCTGGGTAGCATCCCAGAACATGAAGTGTGGGGATTACTCTGATATGTGGTTTCCAACTACACCTTAGTAAGAACATAAGGCCTGGACATTTTACTATCTGGCTTTATTGGCCCTAGTGGCTTACTATCCCTAAAAGGCCAAGTCTGCTCAGCGCCTAGACTTTTTCTGAATTCTCCTATAATGGAGGTAACTATATAAAATTTGGAAGAGCACCAAACTTGAAAAACTACTTTTTGAGCCCAGTAATATCTCATCCCAGAAAGTTCTAGAACTGTTCAAAACCAGATACAATTCTAGTTCTGAAATCCCAATAAAAGTGCTGCTTGCTTGTGAGGAGTAAATGGATGCCAGTGCTTAGCCTAAGGCTGGAGATGTTGATGGCGGCCTTGGTGGGCTCATGGGGGATGGATGGACTTGGGAGGCCCTTCAGTGCGCCTCAGATCTCACGAGCAGGGGGGCATTGGGGATAGAGGAGGTGCTGCAGGGCCGGATGCTGTTTGTGCTAGGAACCCACCCTCCTCCCCCAAGGACGCCCTCCTCTCTTCCACACTCAGCATTTCATTTGCCATTGAATTCCATCTTCTACATCTTGCTTCAAATCTGGCTTTTTTTGTTGTTTGTTGCTCATTTTGATTTTTTAAAAAAAGAGATTTACTTATTTTATGTATATGAGTACACTGTTGCTGTCTTCAGACACACCAGAAGAGGGCATCAGATTCCTATTGCAGATGGTTGTGAGCCACCATGTGGTTGCTGGGAATTGAACTCAGGACCTCTGGAAGAGCAGTCAGTGCTCTTAACCACTGAGCCATCTCTCCAGACCTTGGTTTTTTTTCTTTTTCTTTTTTTTTTTTTGTATAAAACAGTGTCTTGCTATTTAATCTAGGCTGACCCAGAACTTACTAGGTAGTTCAAGCTGACCTTGAGCTCACTGTAATCCTTCTGCCTTGGTTCAGCAAGTGCGGGGATTACAGGAATGTACTATCATACCTAGCAGAACTCTTGCATTTGAAAGACCATGACTTCTTTATATAATACCAACCCGTTTTGGGCTGGTTACCTAGTATTAATTAATAATGATCAAACCTCAGGCCTCCTTTTTCCATTCACAGTTAAAATGTCAAAGCAACGTAGATGCTTGCTAATTAGAAATTAACCCAGGTAACAGCGACTTTCAGATATTGTTTAGATCGCACACGCTCCCTTCCCTCATAGATGTATGATGATCTTCCAGGCCTTTCCCTTAACTGCCATACAGGAGTTGAGGGTTGTTTCTAGGAGTACCTGTGGGCCTCTTGGAAATTCTATATTCTCAGAAAATCTTGAATCCCTGAGTCTGCAAGGGCCCCACATGGACCTCTAGGCCAGCAAGACAGCAACCTCAGCCCTCACCAGAAACAAAGGTACCAAGAGGAAAGTCTCTGACCTTAGTGAGCTCTGCTGGACTGTAGGACACATGGCCAGTCTCCTCACCCCATCCTGGAACTCATGTCTACAGGACCCTTCTTCACTCTCAGGCCTGTGGCTGGTGTCCTGGAAGGAGGCAGTGTGGCGTGGTGACTGCTTGGTTGAAGATCTGAGGACAGGGAAGACAATAAAGGACATGAGAAGGTGGCTGTGTAAGCTGGAAGTCCCCAGAGAGGAACGATCCCAGGCAGCTTGAGCCACCTGCAGCCCCAGATCTGAGGCAATCTTGGAGTCTGTGGATAGAATCGTCTTCAGAAGGTTTTGCAGCTGTTGGCTTGCAATTTATAACTGGCCAAGCTTTAAAAAGATTCCAACCCTTGTATGTGTAATGAGGCAGAGGCAATTTTATCCACCGTAATTTCTCTTAGGAAGAAGGCTGTCTTTGTTCTCAGAATGCCTTGAACGAGCTTCAGAGGAGGAGGAGTGGCTCTGCTTGACAGCGGGAAAGAATTGTGCTTTTTGATTCTAAAAGGGGAGAGGGGGAGAAAGAAGAAGAGCAAACAGTGAGAAGGGAGCAGGAAGACAGGTGAGCTGGAAGATTGGTGTACGAGGTGCCCATGAGATGAGGCTGGGCTCTGCTGAGCCCATCCCTTGCTGGAGAAAGTTGTAACTGGGTACAGCGGTCTCCTCCATGACTGTTCCAAGGAATCCTTGGCACAGTCAATATGGGTCACGAAACTGCTACAAGTAGATTATTTTGGAGTTTGGAGGACTGAGTCTACTGTCCAGGGCACGGTGTGCAGCATCCAGGTCAGCAAAAGAGGCTTGCAGAGACCCAGGAGAGATGACGTCATGCCCTTCCAGGGAAGCCATGTAATGCAGTCCAGAGCTCTGAAGGCAAGGCTGTGCTACATGGCACCTTTTTTGTTTGTTTGTTTGTTTGTTGTTTTTGAGGGGGAAGGGGAGCAAGACAGGGTTTCACATTTTAGGCCAGGCTAGCTTGAAGTTCACTATATTGCCCAGGCTGTCCTCAAAATTCACAATGGAGCTGATGACACTCTTAAACTCCTAAACTCATACATCCACTTCCAGAATTCTAGGGCTACAGACAGGCATCTTCCCTGATCCATGATGGATTTTGTCTTTATTGTTATCTTACTGTTTTGAGACAGTATCTTACAATGTCACCTTAGCTGGCTTGGAACTCACCAGGATGGCCTTGAACTCACAGAGATCTACCTGCTTCTGCCTCCTGGGTGCTAATATTAAAGTTCTGTACTGGGCTGGAGAGATGGCTCAGTAAAGAACACTGCCTGTTCTTCCAGAGGTCTTGAGTTCAATTCCCAGCAACCACATGGTGGCTCACAACCATCTGTAATGGAATCTGATGCCCTCTTCTGGTGTGTCTGAAGACAGCTACAGTGTACTCATATAAAGTTCTGTACCACCACACCTGTTTTTTTTCTTTTTAAAGACAGCCTCTCACCTTATATAGCACTGGCTATCTTGGAACTTATTATGTAGCCCAGGTTAGCCTTGAAAACATGATTCTCTTGCCTTGGCCTCCCAACATGAGACAATATACCTAGGTCTAAGTTCATCCTAATTTTTTTGGTAGTTTAAAGGTTAACAAAGGAGCATCTTGAAAACAGAGAGTATAAACCGAAATAGTAGTGTGCGTATGTGTATGTGTGTGTACACATGGGTGTTTTGCCTGCATGTATGTCTATGCACAATATGTGTGCTTGATGCCTAAAGAGACCAGAAATGGAAATCAGATCCTATGGAACTGGATATATAGACAGTTGTAAGCCATGTAGGTGCTCAAATTGAACCGGGATCCTCTGGAAGAGAAGCAAATGCTTAACTGCTGAGCCATCTCTCAGCCTCAGAAATATTAATAACACCCAGTCAGTACTAATATCAGTGTAGTAATTCAGAACTTTGTTGAATGTATTGTAGGTTAGAATAAATAACTATAGTTAGGGGAACGGGGCAGTGGTTCAAGCCTGCAGTCCCAGCACTTGGGAGGGGGCAGGAAAAGGATCAGGAATCCAATCTTGTCTCAAGTACATGAAATCCTGTTAAAAACAAACAAACACTGGTGCTGGAGAAGTGGCTCAGTGCTTTTCCAGAGGTCCCAAATTCAGTTGAACAGTTCACAACTGCCTGTAATTCCACCTCCAGGGAGTCCAGTGCTCTCTTCTGATCTCCACGACACCAACACACCCACCCACACATACATACGTGCATATACACAAATAAGAATAAAAAATTTAAATATAAAACAACAACTCCAAGTAACTGCTGGTGTTGGGACTTGAGGCTGTCACCATGGGAGCAGGGAGATTAGAGAAAGAGCCTGAGGTATTGCATGTGTACCAGGCACATCAGTGTGAAGCCAGGACTTCACACCAGGTGTGCACATGTCTAGTACATTTCCCAGTTTTCTGGGTTTGCTCACTGAAAGGGCTGAGATGTGACGCTCTAGTACCTTTGAACACACCAGCATTCAGGCCCTGGGTTCTAAATGCCATTGCATAAGAAGACATAGGGCTCATGGAGAGATGGCAAATCCAGGTGTGAGGCAGGAAAGTCACTGTGCAAAATGAGAGACTGCTGTGGAACTGAAGGATTCACACACAGAACCTGGCTTGTGTTTGGACATTTGGCATTGATAGGATAGATGGGTGGATTCTAATACCTTGAACAGGGAACAAACAAGTTCACATGGGCTGGCCAGGTGCGTCTGCAAACACAGCGCTTGCTCTGCAAGCCTGGTTGACTGAGTATAATCCCTGGATGCCAAGAAAAAGTGAGAAACATGGACCAAGTATGCATAGCTATCCTGTGACATCTGAACACGCATCATAGCATGTGTACACGATGATAATAAATACAATTTATAAACAGTCTACAAGTCTAGTTATACTAAAATGTGGGTTGGTGGTCCCATGGCAGTTGCTGTGACGCTATCTTACCCAGGATAAACAGCTTCAAGGGGAAAGAGTTGCTTTAGCTCATGGTGTCAGAGGCTTCCCTTCATACTCCATGCCTCCCTGGAGTCTGCATCCCTGGTGAGGCCGCTGGAGCTCATGGTGGAGGCTGCCCACCAGGGACAGATGCCTAGCCAGGGCCATCTCCTGATGGCTGCTGCCTCTCACTTTAGGGCAGTGTGCCCTGGCTTTGGGAATCCTCTGGACAGAGTCCTCACAGAAATGCTTGAGTGCTTCACTGTCTCCCAGGTCCTTCTGGGTCTAAGAAAGTCATGGAGCACCCTGGTGCAATCCGTTTAGCAGCAGATCCAGGTCAGGTTCACTGGACTCTAGTACTGTAAAATATTGGTTCTCAGAAACAGGACATTCATTTCCTCTCAGTACCACCTGTTGGGACTGAAGATATGGCTCAGTTGGTAAGAGGACCTGAGTTTGGGTCCCCAGCACACACATAAGAAGCTGGCTGTGGTGTTCCATGTCTGGAACCCCAGCAATGGAGAAGAGTGGATCTCTGGGGTTTGCTGTTCAGCCACTGTAGCTAGTCCATGGGCTCCAGGTTCAAAGAGAGACTCTGTCTTGGAGAATAAGGAGCAGAGCAATAGAGAAAGACACCAGAAATGACCTTTGACCTCCACATACACACACACCACCCACTACATTTACACACTTGAGCTCATACACTCGAGCATGAATGGGCTGTGCATGCGCACTCGAGCGTGCACACACACACACCTGCTTGTTCAGTAACTGCAAAGAGGAAAAGGTACCTTTATGAAGGGATAGGAGCACATCCTTTGACTGAATCCCGGTTTTTTAAACTGAGGGTTGTGACCCCATGGAGGGAAATGAGTGTGGAGGTTGTGAAAAATTGGCAACCAAAACGGTCTATGAACAATATAAAAACCAAAACTTACTTCAAAATCAATCCTGCCAGGATTCCAAAGTGTAATTGCTACAGGCACCTTTGCTGCAGCTCAGGTCTCAACACTCAAAGTGCAGGCACACTTTGCTCTGTTCACACCCTTCACACCACACAACCCTAGCAAACACTGCCCAACACCTGAGCTAGGATTCGAGACTATGGTATGTCAGGAATCTCCATGTTTCTACTGTATGCACAAAGTGTTCTGTTTTTACAGAATCACAGTTTAATCACAGAATGAAGTCTTCATATCTCCCTGTTACAGCCCGGCTCTGGGTTGCATTGGAATATTTGATTCAAAGTTGCTTTCTGGGGGCTGGGAGGATGGCATACTTAGTAAAGTGCTCTCCACACAAGCGTGAGGACTGAGTTTGAGCCTCAGCACCTGTGTGAACAGCAGCCAGTTCAGTGACACATACTTGTAAAGGTGACACTGTGGAGGAAGACAGGCAGATCCCTGAGGCTCACAGGCCAACCAGCTTAGCCTATCATTCAGATCAGTGAGAGACTGTCAGAAAACAAGGCGGATGGTTCCTGTGGTGGTTTG
Organism: Mastomys natalensis; assembly: GCA_021653895.1. Lineage (NCBI taxonomy): Eukaryota > Metazoa > Chordata > Mammalia > Rodentia > Muridae > Mastomys > Mastomys natalensis. Next base: position 261,314 of record JAJTUV010002001.1, on the reverse strand, counting down.
AATATGCTTGGCCCAGGGAGTGGCACTATTAGTAGTGGCACTATTTGGAGTAGGTGTGTCACTGTGGGCATGGGCTTAAAGACCCTCATTCTAGCTGCCTGGAAGCCAGTCTTCACCTAGAGGCCTTCAGATGAAGTAGAACTCTCAGCCCCTCCTGCCCCATGCCTACCTGGATGCTGCCATGCTCCTGCCTTGATAATAATGGACTGAACCTTTGAACTTGTAAGCCAGCTCCAATTAAAATGTTGTCCTTATAAGAGTTACCTTGGTTATGGTGTTTCTTTAAAACCCTAAGACAGCTCCTCACCTCTAGACTGCACACACACACACACACACACACACACACACACACAGGTCTTACATACCCAAGTCATATGCATTCACACACATACAGACACACATGCAAAAATTCCTAGAATTAACTTGAGTTTTATTTGAAAACAGACATTAAATTTATGAGAAAGAACATGCAATCTGTGCATGAACAAAAGCTTAAAAATTGAAAATAATTAAATGAATTTTGGTGGAATTAGAACACTTCCTAGGAATTTTTTAAATGGCCCTAAAACATACTTTTGCCATTTTGTAGTACATATTTATGTGAACTGGTGGTCTCAGCATTGCTTATAAAGTTAAAATATCTGTCAGCTCTGGAAACTGTTGAAGATGTTCTACATTCTGCAGTACCAGATATCCAGCCAAGAGTTAGAATCCGTATCATTAGTTTTGTTCTTTGGAAAGAGTTTCACTAAGTAGCTTTGGCTGACCTGGAATTCATTTATGTAGACCAGGTTGGCCTAGAACTCACTCTGTAGACCAGGCTGGCCTAGAACTGTAGACCAGACTGGTCTGGAACTTGCAGCAATCCTCCTTCCTCTGGAATGCTATAGTCTACTGAGATTTAATTCTTTTTTTTTTTTTTTTTTTTTTTTTTTAAATAAACACCTTTATGTAGCAGTGAATTGTTTAACCACTTTGGCTGGGGGAGGGGGAGGGTATAGCCTGTGAGCTGCACCACCCAAGAGCTCTCTGAATTTGAGAACGGAAGACACACACACCAGCTAATTCTGATATGCCTTGACTAGCTCAATGGCTGGGCACTTCTAAACCCCCCCCCCCGCCCCCCGCCCCAGCACACACTTCCCTTCAGTATTACTGGCTTTACACCTTCTAACTCTGTATTTTATATTTGCTGCCTTGTTACTTTCTGGGCATCCCCCTTCCCCCACGTAGGCTGCATTTCCTTTCCACCTACCTTGTTGGATGCTCTCTCTCCTGCAGCCTTTAAGTCTGATCCTTCCCCTCCGAGTTACGGTCCCTGCCTGTACAATCTAAAAGTCCCACCTCAGCCTCCCTGCCCAGCCCTTGGCTGTACGGGAAATCTTTATTACCAATCGAAGCCAGCTGGGGGCAGGGACCCTCAGGTCTGGAAGAATGGGTTTGGGAGCTGAGTTAAGTCACAGCATTAGAACCAGTTTTCAACACCTTCAGCTCATTAGTATGCAAATTGGTCTTCATTTTTAATACAAAAAAAATTGTATCCAAAATTGTTTTAAAACAAATTTCTTTTTCTTCTTTCTTTCTTTCCTTCTCCTTCTCCTCTTCCTCCTCCTCCTCCTCCTCCTCCTTTCTCCTTCTCCTTCTCCTTCTCCTTCTCCTTCTCCTTCTCCTTCTCCTTCTCCTTCTCCTTCTCCTTCTCCTTCTCCTTCTCCTTCTCCTTCTCCTTTTCCTTCTTCTTCTTTTTCTGAGACAGGGTTTCTCTGTGTAGCCCTGGCTATCCTGGAACTCACTCTGTAGACCAGGCTGGCTACAGAAATCACCTGCCTCTGCCTTCCAAGTGCTGGGATTAAAGGCGTGCGCCACTACCACCCAGCCAAATTTCTTTTTAAAATTAACATTATACACATTTTATTTTATATGTATGGATGTTTTGCCTGTGTGTATATCTGTGTACCACATGTGTGCAGGTGCCTCTAAGACCAGAAGAGGGCGCTGGGTCTCCTGGGACTGGAGTTAGGTCACAGTTGTAAGTCACCATGTGGGTTCTGGGAACCAAATCTGTGTCCTCTGGAAGAGAGCCAGTGCTCTTAACCCCTGAGCCATCTCTCCAGCCCCTCTCAGCTTTTTTTTTTTTTTTTCTTCTTTAAGACTTATTTTATGGGGCCGAGTGGCAAGTGCTCACTTTAGTTAGCACATATGCTAGAGATGGAACTTTACGACTCCTGCACAAGTAGAATAAGGCATTTGTGAAGTATCCTATCAGGAAGGAAGGAAGACATGTTTAGTCACTACATAATAACTTATCACATGGCCATGCTATAAATTTTAAATCACTTTTTTACTGTTGGCCTTTCAGATGGTTTCAGGCTTTTAAAAAATCAAATTACTTTTTAATTTATTGTGTGTGGGGGTGGGTGGAGGGAGGGAGAGCGAGAGATTGTGTTTATATGCCACGGCACAAATGTGAGGTCAGAGAACAGCTCATAGAGTCAGTTCTGTCCCACCATGTGGGGCCTGGGGAATAACTCAGCTGTCAGGCTTGGCAGTAACTGCCTTTCCCTGCTGGGTCACCTCACAGGCCCTCTAATGGGATTTGTAATTTTAAATGCCCAAGAAGCTGGGAAGATGGCTCACTGTATACAAGTGCTTACTGGACAAGCATGAGGACGTGGGTTTGGATTTCTAGAACTCATGAGAAAAGACAGGTGTGGGCTGTGTGCCAGCACCGTCAGAGGCAGAGACGGGGACTCCAGGGGCTTGTTGGCCATCAGCCTAGCTCCAGGTTCAGCGACAGACCTTGTCTCAAAGGAATAATGGCAGAGAGTTATAAAGCAGGACACCTGATGTCTTCATCTGATCTCTGCACATGTACATAATGAGTCTACACCCACACCCAAATCCATATGCACACACATATACACACACACCCTAAGTTTTTGTCTATTTGCATGCATTTTTGTGAGACCTACCACACTGGACATAATAAGTGCTGGGAACCAAACCCAGGACTTCTGTGAGGGCAACACATGCTCTTAACTACTGAGCCATTTTTGCAGGCCATACTCTCATCTCTCATGATGTAATTTAGGCCATAGTTGCTTTTTAAAAGCTCGTAGGTGAATGGTCATTGGTTTCCTACAGGAAACCACCAACCCTCCAGCAGAATGTGCCAATTTATTTCCTTGGTCCTAAGATGACTGGAGGTCATCTTAGGGAAAACTTTGGGGAAAACTGCACGTCCCTGGTTCTTTCTCCCTCTGGCCTTCAGAACATGGCTCATAGCCAGTGGGAGACAAGGACTTAGCTCATCAAATTTGGCCTGCTCACCCGAGAAGGTAGAAGAAAGGATTTAGGATGATGACCAAGTTACCTTTAATTATCAACCTGATACAGCCCAGAGCAATGGTTCTTAACCTGTGGGTCACAACCCCTATGGGGACTGCATATCAAATATCCTGCATATTAGATATTTATGTTATTTCTCACAGTAGCAAAATTATAGTTATGAAGTAGCAATGAAATAATTTTATGGTTGAGGTTCCCACACCATGAAGAACTATATTAAAGGCTTGCAGCATTAGGAAGGTTAACAACCAATGTCATAGAGTCACATGAGAGAAAAGCCTTGTTTGTAGAATTGCCTAATCATGTTGGTGTATGGGTGTGTCTGTGAGGGACTGTCTTGATTGATGCAGGAGAGCCAGGTCCACTGTGGGTGGCGCTATCCCTGGGCAGGTGTTCATGGGCTGTAGACTAAAGCTAGCTATGGGCCTGTTAGTAAGTAAGCCAGAGATTATACCAACAAGCAGTATACCTCCGTGTATTCTGCCTTCGAGTTCCTGCCTTGACTTCCCTCTGTGATGGACTGTGGTATGGAAATGAATCCAAATAAATCCTTTCATCTCTATTTTGCTTTTGTTGAGAGCATTTGTGTCAGCAACATAAAGGAAACTAGAACATGACAAGGGAAGGCCTGTAGACTGCTTGCTGGGCTATGACCCTGAGTTCCTCTGCTTGAAACTCTTGGCAGACATAAGGCCAACCCTGAGACAAGCATCAGCTATGGAACGGTCAAGGCCAGAAGTGGTGTGAGCCTCAGGCTTCTACGGCAACTGTGCACCCTACTGTCTATTAGTCCCCCCATCCCAATCTCTCCTGTTTAGCCCTCTCAGTCTGCCTGGCACATCCTATGTACCCATTGTTTAGGCTATTTTATTGTATATGAGTGTATGTGTGAGTAGAGGTCAGAGGACTTTTGGGACTCAGTTCTCTTCATCCACCATGTGGATTCTGAGTGTTAAACTGAGGTTACTAGACCGGATTTCAAGTATCTTTACTTAATGAACCATCCCACAGGCCCTGGGTTCAGTTCTAAATGGTAAAAAGGGCCTTATCTTTCCTTCTTTTCTTCCTCCTCTCTCCCCCTTCCTCTCCCTTTTCTCTTCCCCCTCCTTATATCCCCTCCTTTTTCTCCTCTCCCTCCCCTCCCTCATTCCCTTTCCCTCTTTCCTCCCTCCCCTTCTTCTCTCCTCTTTCTCTCTTTTCTCCCCTCTCCTCCCATCTTCTCCCCCTTCCTCTCCCTCCCCCTTCCTCTCTCTCTTCCATCTCACTTTCTTTACTTCTCAACTGGATGCTCCTGCTACCTTCGTGTGTTATTTATAGTAAACAGTAGATAGTAAACTATATATTTGGTTCCTTCTAGCACGCTTGCTTGGCTGCACAGGTGTATTAATCCAGGTTCTCTAGAGAAACAGAACTACAGGAAGAATATATATATAAGTGGGATTTCCTCCAGTGCCTTACAGCCAGGCAGTGGTCTGACTATTCCAACAATGACTGTCACCCAATAGAAACTCTAAGAATCCAGGAGGTGCTTGAAGGTTGATGTCTCAGCTGGCGTCCAGTATACACTGGACACCTAAAGAAGTAGACTCTAATGCCAGTGAAGGAATGAACTTGTCAGAAGTGCTTCTTCTGTGTCCTGTATACAGACTGCCACCAAAAAGTATGGTCCAGGTTTAAGGTGGGCCTTCCACCTCAAAGGATCTGGATCTAGGATGGATCTTCTTGATTGGAATGATGCAATCAAGAAAAATCCCCCACAGGGACACCCTGCAGCTTGGGTTAAGTCACATGTGGTCAAGCTTATAACCAAGAATGTCATCACTGAGATTTTTGAGAAATTTGCACTTTATTTGGAAATGGGTTGTGGTGCCAGGAAGGATTATTTTGGATCTCTGTGGGTTCAAAGCCAGCCTGGTCTACATAGTTCAGGACAGCCGGGGTTATGCAGAGAGACCCTGTTGAAAGAAACAAAAATAAAAAAGTACAATATTTTTATTCTTTGAGAATTTCATACATGCATCCAGTTCCGATCATATTCACCCCAACTCCTGCACTTCACTCCTCTCAGATCTACTCCCACACCCTCCCGGCTTCATGCTCGTCTTAGTCACTATTCTATTCCTGTGACAAGATCTCATGACCAAGGCAACTCTTATAAGGAAAGCATTTAATTGGGGCTGGCCCACAGTTTAAGAGGCTTAGTCCATTATCATCATGGTGGGAGCATGGTGGCACGCAGGCAGGTGTGATGTTAGGACAAAAGCAGAGAGCTTTACATCCTGATCTCAGGCCAAGAGAGAGACACTCGATCTGATGTGGCCTCTTGAAACTTCAAAGCCTACTCCCAAGGATACACCGCCTCCAAAAAGGCCAAACCTCCTAATCTTTACAAAGAGTTCACCAATCTGGCACTAAGCATGTAAATATACAAGTCTCATTCATTCAAACTACTTCACTGTACATCATTTTAAAAATACAACCCACTGATTACAATCTGTGCTGCTCTGATACTCATAGGTGTGCGGTCAGCTACCGGAGCATGGTCAACTTCCAGAGGCTACACCCTTAAAGAAAATGGGCTCTCCCTTTACCAGAAGCCATCAACTATCAGTAACTCCTTTACTAGGGTTTGGGGCTCATCAGTTCATGAGCCACCTCCATGTTGGAATGTTAATTGGCTTGGTCTTGTGCAAGCAATTGGAACTGCTGTGAGCTCATGAGTGCAGCAGCCTGTCATGTCAAGAAGACGCTATTTGTCCCCTCTCTCTTGCCTCTTCTTCAGGGACAGTCCCTGAGCCTCTTGGGGCTGGGGTTGATATAGATGTCCCAGCTATGGCCGAACAGACACTTATCCTCTGCCCTTAGACCAGCTGTGAGTAAAGTTATTATCGATGCAGAAAGAAATTTCTCTGATGAAGTCTGAGGGCTGCACTAACCTACAGGTAGAGATAGGAATTTAGAAAATGGCTCAATACTATGTCTATTTAGCAAAATAATAGCAGTTTCATCCATGAAGCCCATAAGCTCCACAGCCATCTGATCTTGGCCAAGTCTATAGTACCAGACATGGGTTTCCTCCTGTAGAGTGGGTCGTCAATCTAACCAGAGAGCAGGTGGTTACTCCCATAGCATCCATACCACTCCTGCACCTACAGGCAGATCTTGTCATTTAGGTTGCTATTGTACTTCACAACTAAGTAAAACTGTTGATGACTTTTCTTTCCCAGCAGCCTGTGTGTCACCTTCTGGTACTATGAGAGCTAGCAGTAGGAAGGAAGATTTATGATCAGTACGTACTTGGTTTATCCATGTCCTGTGTGACCTGTGTGATTTCTTCAGAATACTGTCTTACCTTCAAGTTCTGGTGGTCAATCAAGAGCATTGGCAATATCCTGAATTTTTTTTCTGGGGAGGGGTCTCTCTAGGCTACCTCTTGTTTATTTATTTTTATTGGATATTTTATTACTTGTTTATTTATTTATTTATTTATTTATTTATTTTGGATACAGAGTCTCATGTAGCACAGGATGGCCTTGAACTCACTATGTAGCTGAGCTTAGTCTTGGATTCCCAATTCTCATGCTTTCACTTCTGGAGTGCTAGGATTACAGATGCACACCACCTACCCAGCTCCCGCCTCCCTTTTTATATCCTTTATTTCCTGTGACTCTCTGCCTCTGACCCACCTCCCCCAATCTCTGAGCCTGTACTTTTGCTTCCTACTCATCTCTGCTTAGCTTTCCAGCAGGTCCAGAGGGGCAAGATGCTGTTCTCGCCAATAGTCTGCTGCTAAAGCCAGCCTCCCAGTACATGTATTTGCAGAGGGCCTCTAGAGATCATACTCTTGAGGGATATAGAGAGAGGCTCACAGTACCGCTTTGAGGCATGCTGGCTGTCAGCTAGAGGGCTGGTGATAGAGGTGATAGAGGGCTGGGAAGCAGCATGGTTGACCAGTCTGCTTCTAGCCTGGGGCTTCAGGCAGGGGCTACAGGCTAGCAACCTCTCCAGAGCCAGCTGGGCCCCTCAGTGCTTTTACATTCAAGCCTGTTTATTCCTGGTTGAAAAGACTTCCTGCCAAGCTCACCCAGTGCTGACCTCTCAGCACTCCCCCCTCCTCAGGGCCTTCTGCCAAGCACCATAATATAGTGTCTGGAGAGGAGGCCATAGCAGGGAGACATTTCTTGTGAGCCCCAAGACTCCCTGAACAGCCCCAGAGGAGCCCGCTCCTGTGGCCTCTCCACACAGGTGACTGGGGCCTTGTCCATCCCACAGGACCTTTGAGCAAGACTTAGGTCAACTCTAGCATAAAGGCCCAGAGTTAAAATGTTCCTTCTAGCTTTCTCCGAGCTGGGCCCTCAGGCCTGTCTGCAGGAACTTTGGCTTTCCTCCTTCCTCACACTCTTTGCCAAGCTCGGGGCTTTATTGGAACTGATTCTTTTGGCTTGAGGCTGCCTTTGATGACTGTGTCAAATGAGATGGAACCTGGCCAGGTTGTTATAGGAACTCAGGAGAATCCCTGGGGTGGGAGAAATAATGAGAATTCAGGGCCTTTTACGGCATTTCGCTAGAAAGTAGAGCATGCATTGTCCAGGTCTTTAGAGGCTCAGGCAGCAGGAGGAGGTTCAGCCACTCAGCCTTGGGGGACCTGAGCACTCCTAGGAGTTTTTGGGGTGCTTGTGGTCTGGGGTGCCTGGCAAAGGTTTAATGAAACTTAGTTCAAGTGCTAAATCCTGAACTTACTCCTTATGCAGCCTAAGTGAATCGAAACAATGTGGTCCAGTGTGACTGAGACACAAGGCCAGTTGTGTGCACCTCCTGTCCCAGCACTTGGAAAGTTGAGGCAGGAGGATTGTTCACAAGTTAGAGGGCAGCTATAGGGTGAAATCTAGGGTAGCTTGGGCTACAAAGTGAAGCCCTACCCCCAAAACAAAAACAAAGAGGAAGGAAAGAAAAATATTCAGAGTCCAGAAGAAAAGTCAAACTTCTGCTGCATGGTGTACGGTAGCTGAGAATGGGTTTTATGTTTTCCTGCTTCTTTTGTGAGCTGCTATGTGGATGCTGGGAATTGAACCCAGGTCCTTGGGAAGAAGCCGTCAGTGCTCTTACCCAGTGAGCCATCTTCCCAGCCTTCTTTCCTGTTTCTTTTTATGTCTTTGTTTCCCTTGAGACCCTCCTGCTTCAGCCTCCCGAGCACCGATTTCAAGCGTGGACCATGGCACTCAGTTTCTTTGTTGTAGTTTTTAAAAATTTTATGTGTGTGGGAGTTTGTGCATGTGAGCGCAGTGCCCACGGAGGGCAGAAGAGGTCCTTAGATCCTCTGGAATTGGAATTGCGGGCGTTTGTGAGCCCTCTGACACGGCTGCTGGGAATCAAACTTGGATCCTCTGTAGAAGAATGTTTCCTTAAGCACTGAACCATCTCTCTACCCCCCACCCCCATTCTTTGTTTTATGAAGCAGGGTCTTACTCTGTAGCCCAGACTGTTCTTTGGCTCACTGTGTGGCCCAGGCTGGCCTTGTACTCCTAATCCTCCTTCCTCCACCCCTCACATGCTACGATTGCAAATGTGTCCGTGTGTCACTCTGGCTGATGGTCTGTAAACACCATAAATTGTTTACATATTTGGAGAAGAGGGGAGCAAGCAGCTGGGGTAGAAAGCAAAGTATCCACTTTGGAAATGGACAGATTCAGGAAGAGGTGTGGTAGGTGAGTGTGTGCTGCATGGAGGAGTGGATCCGGTGGGACAGTGCCTAAGGCTTACTGCTCCTGCCTCTGGGTCTTTCCTGAGCTGATCGAGTTTCCTTACAGTATGGTGGCTGCTTCTAAGAGAGGGACAATCTTGAGAGCAAGGTGAAAGTGTAAGACTTTATAGTCTAGCCTCAGGCTAGCCCTCTGTGTGTTGAGATAGTCATAAAATCTGTCTGGAATCAAGGTGAGGGCACTGTGGGAGTTTGAATAGGTATAGCCCCCATAGATTCAGTGCTTGGCTCATGGGGAGTGGCACTATTAGGAGGTGTGGCCTTGTTTGAGTAGGTGTAGTCTTGTTGGAGGAAATGTGTCACTATGGGGATGGGCTTTTATACTCAAACTCTGTCAGTATGGAATGCCAGTCTTCTCCTGGCTGCCTTTGTATCAAGACATTCTTGGCTCCTCCAGCATCATGTCTGCCTGCATGCTGCCATGCTTCCTGCCATGATGATGATGGACTAAACCTCTAAAACTGTAAACCAGCCATGATTAATGTCTTCCTTTATAAGCACTGCCTTGGTCGTGGTGTATCTCCACAACAATGAAACTCTAAGTCAGCCACATAGACTTGGATATGGAAACAATCTAGAACACTCTGGGAGATTTGGATAAGGGGTGACTATCTTTTAGAAGGCCCATTATGCCAGTGAGAGTTATCTGTGTTGCAAGGAGGTCATGGTTTTCCAGGCTACCCCTACACCCACATGGATCTTGTATAGCACAGGCTGCTCTAGAACTTCCTGTGTAACCAAGGCTGTGTAACTCCATCTCCTGGTGGTCCTGCCACCACCTCTGCAGTGCTAGGATTACTTACATACACCACCCTCCTTTCAGCTTACTCTTTAAATTGCTATCTATTCTCCCTTCTTCCATCCCTCCCTCCTTCCTTACTTTTCTCCTTTCCTCTTCTTCTGCTGGTTTCTTGTGTAGCCCAGGCTGCCTTCAGACTCACTATGTCATCAAAGCTGGCTTGAACTCCGGATCCTTCTGGTTCTATCTCACAAGTTCTGGTATTAGGTACACTACCACCTAGGAAGTAAATTATCATTCTCTCTCTCAGTCCTGTCCCTTCCCCATCCCCTGCCATCCTCCAGGAGTCTGTGTAGCCCTCACTGGCTGGAACTCACTATACAGACGAGGCTAGATCTCTTACAAACTCACAGAGATCTGCCTACTTCCTCCTCTTGAGTGCTAGGATTTAATATGTGTCACAGCACCTGGCTTGTTTGCCTCTTTTTGAGACAGAGTCTCACTGCTTAGTGTATACTGGCTAGGGACATAGTCTGTGGCCCAAACTGGCCTGGAAGTCAGGCTTCCTCTGCCCCTGTCTCTAATGCTGGTATTAGACTGGATTTCAGGTAACACCACCACTCCTGGCAAGTTATTGTGTGGTGTTTTATTGAGCACATATAGTCCAGTTTACTTATTCACACTTCCATTAGTTATCTGTAGCCTTGGCCGTGTTTGAGAGCTGTTGTGAACGTCTTTATTCAAGTCTCTTGGTGAATGAAGGCTGTCTTCTATACCCCACTGTTCTTTGTTAAAAAATGAGATTCAACTCTCTTTCCCTCCTCCTTCTCTGTCAGGTATTGTAGCCATAAGTACTTGAGTAGGTAAATCTGTTGGTATTTTTAAAATGTTTTTATTCACTTTGTGTGTGTGTACATGGGTGTGGAGGCTAGAGGTCAACCTCAGATGGGATTCCCCAGGTGCTGTTGACCTTTTTGTTTTGAGAAGAGTGCCTCTCACTGGCCTGGAGCTCACCAAGCAGGCTATGCTGTCTACCAGAAAGCCCCAGGAATCCCTGCTTCAACCCCTCTAGCTTAGGGATTCCAAGAATGTACTACCTCATTTTTGTATTTTAGTACATTCTAGGGATTTGAACCCAGGTCCTTGGGCTTGCATACAAGCACTTTACTGACTAAATCATCTCCTGAGTTTAGTTCAGGGCTGGCCTGATCTGTGTATATCATACCACTGCTGTTGAGCCCGGTCCCTGTGGAAGGACATTTAGACAGGACTCTTCCTACTGTGTGTATTCTGAGGGCTGTGGCCATGCACTGTGAACGCTGTCACTCTGGCTGATGCTGAGGTAGTCTCATGAAGGAAGAACTTTCAGGAGTACTGGTCTGATGCCACACAGTGTCTCTTCTCTTTCCTCCACAGAAACGTCTCAGAGAGGCTGTGCAACTGCTGGAGGACTACAAGCATGGCACCCTACGCCCAGGAGTTACCAATGAACAGGTACCTATGCCAGGGGGTGGGCAGAGGCAGGGGGATGATCCCAGAGTCTTGTGGCCGTTATGCCAAAGCTTTTCTTTTTGTTCAGAAACTTTATTTCAAAACTTTATATCTTTCAAAGAAATATTCACATGTAGTTTTAAAAGACCCTTATAATAATAATAAAAAACAAACCATTGTGTTGTCCCTCCCCAGGTCTATTCCTGGTCACCAGAAGAAGCTCCTTTTAGTGGAATTTCAACTGTAAATCTGTATTTACATGTATAAATTTGTACTTGCTCATCTGAACTGCTGTTTCTCAGCTATTTGGCACTGTAGGTGATGGGACTCTCTTATCTTCCACGTCTGTAAAGATATATCTTTCCTTCTAGTCCAACCTCCTCCTCAAATATTTAATCATGGTTTTGAGATCTGTATTTCAGCTTCTCATATTGTTCCAGTTATTAAACAACAGCCACCAACCAGTCAAGTTGTTTGTATCATGGCTGTTTTTGGTCTTTTTCAACTTTATGTTTTATCTGGAGTTAATCATTGCCTGTGGTTTTCACTGATAAGTTTTGTTCCACTTCTTGCTCTTGCTGCATCTTCTGCAGTCTGTATTTCAGTGCCCCCTTTCACTTTACAGTCCCCTGCCTTTCATTGCCAGTTTCCCTTTCCTTCAGCCAGCCAGTCCTGGATCTTTCTTTTCTTTGTGTATCCTATAGCTCTGGTCAAATCTTTTTTGTGACACCCTGAAAGGGATGGATAAGAAGAATGTTTAAATGTTTGGAGTGTTTTGTTATTGTTGTTTTTTGAGATAGAGTGTCACTCACCATATAGACAAGGCTATCCTCAAACACAGAGACCCACCTTAAAGGCATGTGGTACCACTCAAACTTAACATGCCACTGGGTGAGAAAGTCCTAGGTCAACAATTATCTTTCTCCTCATAATTTTGAAGACTATTGTTTATTTTCTCCTGATCTATAGTATGGCTTTTGGAAAATTCGATGCCTTTAATTTCTGATTTTTTGAAGGTTGTCTACGTTCTTTCTCTGAGGTTATTTATGATCCTCTATCCCTTCTTCTCCTCTGTATCCATCCATCCTCTACATTCTGTGTCTTTTCTCCTTCCTCCTCTTCCTTCCTTCTTTCCTTGTTGTTGTTGAGAGGATCTTATGTAGCCCAAGATGGCTCTCAACCTTGCTGTATAGACACGGATGACCTTGAACTCTTGATATTCTTGACTTCAAATTCTCTCCACTTCAAGAGTGCTTAGAACTTGGGTTATGGGCTTCCCCCACCCCCTTTTCTCTTTCTTTCTTTTTTCCTTCTTTCTTTTTTCCTTCCTTTCTTTCTCTCTATCCTTCCTTCCTTCTTTCTTCTTTCTTTCTTTCCTTCTTTTTTTTTGGTTTTTCAAGACAGGGTTTCTCTGTGTAGCCCTGGCTGTCCTGGAACTCACTCTGTAGACCAGGCTGGTCTCGAACTCAGAAATCCGCATGCCTCTACCTCCCAAGTGCTGGGATTAAAGGCATGCGCCATCACTGCCTGGCTTTTCTTTCTCTCTTTTTCTTTTTTGCTTTTTCTCTTTTCTTTCTTTCTTTCTTTCTTTCTTTCTTCCTTCCTTCCTTCCTTCCTTCCTTCCTTCCTTTCTTTCTTTCTTTCTTTCTTTCTTTCGAAAGACTGCAAACTCATGGCAGTCGTGTGTCTCAGCCCCTTACATACTGGGATTACCGGCATGCGTTTCCATGCCCAGTTTATCCAAAGTCGTTTAAACATCATTATGGTGACTCCCTTAAATCTGAAAGTTCTTAGCAGTCCTGGCAAACATGTTTATATGTTATTGTTGTTGTTGTTGAGTCAGGGTCTCATTATGGAGGTGACTAGCCTTGAACTCAAGGTAATCCTCCTGTCTCTGGGATTAGAAGAGTGAGTCATCATATTCAGCTATACTGTTTCTTTGATTTCTTATTGTTCTGCACTCCTAGACTTCATGTTTTAGATGTATTCTGTGTGATCATGTGTCCACTGTATGCACTTGTTAGTGTGTGCATGTGTGTGTGTGTGTGTGTGTGTGCAGGTACATCTATGTGTGCAGTAGTAGTGTGTGGAAGACAGATGCTGTCTTTCCTCAACTGCTCACCACATTTATGTTTTTGAGAAAGAGCCTCTCGCTGAAGCTGTGGCGTATTGATTTGGCTATGGTGGTTGGCCATTACTAGTCTCTGCCCCTCGCATCACTGGGCTCGCAGGTGTACATTGTCACATCTGGCTTTTTACACAGGTGTTGGGGATCCAATTTTAGGTGTTCATGGTTGCATGGCAGGCACTTCCCCAAGAGCACCATCTCCTGAGTCCCACGTGGTAGACACAATGTAGACACTGTAAACTGACACTCCGGTTCCCTCCTTCCCTGTCTCAGTGCTGGGGACTTGAACCCACCGTCTGTTGCGTGCTAGGCAAGTGCTTGGCACTGAAGTAATCCTCCTCTCTCAGGTTTCCTTGTGTCTCCTTCTCCTTTCTTTCCATCACTCCAGGACAGAGGGCAAGGATGAAGCCGGTGGGTGTCTTTCCTCACAGGATACCCCACCCCACCAACAGAAAAGACAGCGAAGAACAATGATACCGTGGGAGAACACTGGACGCAGAAACTTGCTCAGACTCAGGGCAGCTAGAGAATTAATTTTCTTCTTTCTCTTCTTCCTCTTCCTCCTCCTCCTCCTCCTCTTTTTTATTCTTCAGTGTTCTAAGACAGGGTCTTTCTGTGTAGTCATGGCTGTCCTAGAATGTGTTATGTAGACCAGGCTAGCCCCAAACTCATGAAACTCATCCTTCTGTGACTTGAGTGCTGAGATTAAAGTTGTATGCCACAAACTTAGCCTGCAAGGTTTTCTTTTCTTTTTTCTTTTTTTACTTGAGGTTGACTGATGAGAAGCCTGCTAATGAGGACGGGTGGGGTTGGGGCTGGGGGTGGTCTAGGCAAAGAGGAGAAAGGAGTGGGCAAGTTTTCAGTGGGACTAGGGCAGACAAAGATGCACACTGTGCTGAAAGTCCAGAGAGGAAGCACCTCAGGGCAAACGTGCTAGAGTCCAGCATGCTTAAGTGACCTCAGTACCTTGGCCCAGTGCCCATGCAGGGCCCTGAGGAGTGATGAGACAGGAAGCCCAGGCAATCAAGCAGGTCCTGTCTGTCTTGAGGTATTTGCCCTGCAGCCCTGGGCAGAGTCAGGCTATAGCCCCATTCCCCAGTGGTGACATTTCTGTTCAGTTTCCAGTCTGCAGGATGGACCTGAACCTCCAGTCCTCTGTAGCCGGAAGGAGTCCACACACCTTCCAGTGCCTTTGTACCCGTCAGAAGTAAGGCCACTTTCAGAGTCTAGCCTGCTACCTGCCTAAGTTCCTTCATACCCCACGGCCACTGAGCTGGGCCTCTTGGGACCTCCCAGAGTTTGAGGATAGAGGCCACATTATTCTCTTTGCTCCTTCAGATATTTGAAGAGTTGCTGTCCTGTTTTTCAGCTTTGTTTGCTGTCCCCAAAGCCCCTACAGGCCTCCTGGGAGTGGGGGGAAGGGCCTGGAGCTTGGCATTTAGCTGTTTCCTATGCCGCTGAGTTCTGGCTGGCAGTGGCAGAGCCTGGTGGGTCCATCTGGTGGCTAGGTGGCACAGTACTCTAGGTGTGAGCCTGTCACTCTGGTCCCCTGGAGCAGCGTCTCCCTCTGCTGAGCCTGAAGAATTAGACTATGTGTGGTAGCTGTCACAGTGCCTCCTTCCTTAGGCCACAGTCATCAATGTCACATATGCCTGGCCTTCACAGACTGGGGGATAGAGGAGATAGAGATGGCATATCAGCTTCACCACAACAGTGTGAAATTAAGGAGAGCCCCAGGTCCTAGCTCAGGAATGGCCTTGCTTAAGCATCATGTCCAGGGCATCTGAAGAGTCCCACAGGTTTCTTGGAATACACAGTAGTCATGGTCTCTCTGTACTGTGCTCTGTCTGCTCTATGGTTCTGATAATGTCACGAGCCACCTGGATATGGTTTTTTCTTGTTTTTTGTTTTTTGTTTTTCGAGACAGGGTTTCTCTGTGTAGCTCTGGCTGTCCTGGAACTCACTCTGTAGACCAGGCTGGCCTCGAACTCAGAAATCCGCCTGCCTCTGCCTTCCAAGGGCTGGGATTAAAGGCGTGTGCCACCACTGCCCCGCACCACCTGGATACCTGCCCTTAGCTATCTAAGCCATCCGAGGTGGTGTGTCCTGTGGCTTCGCTTGCTTTTCTGTTCATGGACAGCTAATAGCTTCTCCACAGATGGTTGCTTCCTTAAATGGCTGCCACACAATGAATGGCGTGTGACTTGCAGGAGCTCTACAGTATAGAGTCTCCTCTCTCAGCTTGGTCGGTCAGTCTCCATCTCCAGCAGTTATAGTCTGCTTTGATACCCTTGGAAAACACCTTTCAGAATCTTCCAAGTTTCTGCTTTCCCAGATAAGGTGGTTTTTTTTTCTACCTTCTGAGTCTCATAATCTTCTCTTCCTTCTGGAGTGAGTGTTTTAGTTTGGAGGAAGCTGCTATAGTGCAGGTCTCGTGTGTTGCAGGCTGGCTTCAAACTCAATATGTAGCTGAGGATGACTGACTTCCTGGCCCTCCCGCCTCTACCTCCAGAGTTCTGGATTGTAGGCAGGTACCACCAGAACTGCTTTATGTGACGCTGACATGGAACCCAGGATTTCAAACATGCTAAAACGGCATTCTACCAACTGAACTACCTATTGTTTTGCATTGAGGTATCGTTAGCACGTAATACAAAGTAGGTGTTTAATAAACATTTTCTCACTAAGTAAATTCTTTTATAATAAGCTTGAAAGCAAATATCCCTATCTTCATATTACAAAAGAGATATTGGTAGCTCAGAAAGACAAAGTAAATCATCTCCCATCTCCTAGTGAGCCCCTGGGGGATTTTGAATTCAAACCTGGGAGCTTCTGCAGGGCCTGACCTCTACTTAGAGAGAAGCATGAAGAAGCCACAGCTGCTGCCGCAACACTGCAGAAGCAGGCAGGACATCCCTCTTCTTTCCCATGTCTGTAGAGTTGGGGGCTCCCTGCACCCCACATAGGCTTTGTATAGGTACATGGTACCTGGAGTTTCCATGGCAACACAATTAATGGTACGCTATAATGCACTGGGCTCAACTGATCAATTAGGAAGTTTTTTGTTTGTTGAATGGAGGCGTCCTTCCCGTACAGAAGGGTCCCCTTCAGCTCTGTTTAATTACCTTCTGGAGGTTGTTTTAAATAGGCTCTGTCTTTGCTGCCTCAGGAGGTTTAAAGAAGCAGCTTGCTAGGAGACAGAGGGGAAGTAACTGAGCCAGACTGGGGGAGGGGCTGTTGTTCTCCCTCTGGGTGCTGGGGTGTGTCCTGCCTTCTAGCAGCACGTGGGACCCCAGCCCACCCTCCCTTAGTCTCCGTTGAGGCAGGTTCAGCTGAGACAATGGCCACTTCTTAAATCAGTGAATTTGTGTGTTCTAACAGCCACCCAGATGGCTTCCCCACACTGCCCTTTGTCCCTGTTCTCCAAGTGAGCCAAACAGAGTCTCAGCTCTCAGATCCATGCAGGGCCATTGCTAAAGCCAGTCATTCTCACCAGGTCAGGGCCAGAACAGTTCCATGTCCAGCCAGAGGTGCCCTGGATACTGGGCTGAGCACAAAGGAGGTCAGCTCTAAACCTGGGGCTGCAGCTCAGAGTGGAGGTGCTGTGTGCTTCTGTGAAGATGCCAGGGGTGCTAGCCTGCACTCTCCATGTGGTGGTGAGCCACTGTGGTTCAGCTGGCCTTCCATGTATGGTTGTATGTCCCAGGGTGGCTCTCTGACCTGTTTGCACAAGTGACTTGTGGACTTTGAACCTTTTCACTGTGGGCAGTACTTGCTGCCTTTTCTGAACACAATATTTAACTTGTTGGTCCAGCAAGTCACAGGGCAAAGCTCAGCCAGACACTGTAAACTCAGTGTTTCTAACCTGTTCTTTTGAGTTGGGCCTGGTGTGGTAGACTTGTCAGGTAGAGAGCATGGGTTTCACCTCCTTCCTCTTCTGACTGATTATTGTTATTTGAGACAGGGTTTCTTGTAGCCCAGGATAGCCTCAAATTCACTGTGTCACTGAGAATGGTTGAACTGATGATCTTTCTTCCTCTTCCTCCTGAGTTTAGGGTTATGTAGGCATGTCACCACACCCTGCTCTGGCTAATTTTTTGTTTACTTGGTTTTGATTTTGTTGAGACAGTTTCTCTTCCTGCAGCCCAGGTTGGCCTGGAACTTGCTATATAGCTTAAGTTGGTCTTGAACCCAGGCTTGTGCCTCAGCTTCCTGAGGCTGGGGTTACAGGTGTGCTTTAACATAAGGGAGAAAAAAAAATTATACAAGTCAAAGGCATGTGGGAATTTGACCAGGAGAACAAGGAAAGATGGCAGCTGCCCCAAGGCCAAAGGACCTGACCCTGTGTATGGTCACTTGGCTTTCAGTAGAGATAAAGTACCTGCTGAGAAGGGAAGACATGTTTGTTTGGCTGGCTCTGCCCTCCCTTGGTGGTGTCCTGTTAGCATCAGCGAGGCTATGGTGCAGCCCCACGTGGTTCTGAGACACAGGAAGAAACGGAAGATGCAGGGGGTGGGAGCGCTGGCCTGGGGAAGGTGCGAGTCACTTCTCTTCTGCCACAGGGGCTCAGTCACACAGACCCTCATGGTCAACCAGCAGCAGCTGCTGCTCTCTAACTGTGGGGATCTTGTTGGACATCTCATCCTCCACACACCAAGGAGCTAATGGAGGACTTGGATGCTGTGCATCTATTCCATTAAAAAACAAAACACAAAAGCACAACCTTTTTTATTTTTTGAGACAGGTTCTCGCTATTTACTATGTAGCCCTGGCTGTCCTAGAACTCACTGTGACACGTTGGCCATGAACACACAGAGATATACTTGCCTCTACCTCCTGAATGCTGGGATTAAAGGTGTGTACCACTAAGCCCAGCTCATCAAAAGCTTTAAATACACAGTTTCTTTTTTCTAGTGGTTGCCTTTATTATATTAATCAACTAATAGATTAAACTATAGCAGTGGTTCCTAAAGTGGATCAAGACCCCTTTGGGGATCACATGACCCTTTTACAGGGGACATATATCAGATATTTACATTATAATTCATATCAGTAGCAAAATTCTAGTTTTGAAATAGCAATGAAATGATTGTATGGTTGGGGGTCACCACAACATGAGGAACTGTATTAAAAGGGTTTAGGAAGGTTGAGAACCGCTGCTCTACAGTGCGTGTCCAGGGACTTGAGCATGTGGCACAAATGATGTTGCCCTTTACAGCCAGCCCTGCCTTTGATATGTACATATGCATACACACACACACACACACACACACACACACACACACACACAATTGATTTTGAAATGGCAATATGTGAACAAGATACAGAATTCTAGAAGCATACAAAGAACGAAGAATAAAAAAAGAAGTTTTAGAAGAAGGCTCATTCAGTAGAGTGCGCGCCGTGCAGACACAAGGACCCGAGTTTGATCCCTGGCACCCATGGACAAGCCAGGCAGAGAGAGTGGCATGCATCTTGAATCCCTGCATTGGGGATGCAGAGATAAGAGCATCCTTGGAGCTCACTGGCCAGCCAGTCTAGCTGAATCAGAACAATAAGGTGTAAAGTGATTGAACACACGAGACTGGCCTCTGGCCTCCTGTGTGCAGAGGCATTGTTCGGGGATGTAGCTCAGCTGGAATGTAGCTTCTGTGTAGGAAGCACTACATAAAATGTGGTTGGCATTCAGGAGATGGAGCCAGGAGGGTCAGGATTTCAAGGCCATCCTCAGTTCTGTGGAGAGTTTGAGAGCGGCCTGGGATACATAAGAGAAGACTCTGTCTTGGGGTAGGGACAAAGCATGGGGTAGGGATAGTGACTCAGCAGTTACAGACACCCTGCTCTTGCAGAGGACCAGAGTTTGATTCTCAGTATCCATACTGGGAAGCGCATACTGGCTTATAACACCAGTACCAAGGGATCTGGCGCCCTCTTCTGGCCTCTGTAGAGACCTGCACACATGTGCACAACACCCGCCCTCTGCAAATGTACACATAGTATACCCATAAATAAAAAATAAATAAAATCTTTACTTTTTAAAAGGAAGGTTGAAAGGAGGAAAAAAAGAAAAGGAAAAGGAAGAAATGGGCAAAGGAAAAAAGGAAGGCAGGCAAGTAGCCAGCTTCCCATCCAGGAAGTGGGAGAGCTGAAGTCTGCCCCTCCCTTTTTCTTGCAGCATCTTGTGTCTCTCTGAAGATACTGCAAGGTTTTCAAAGTTCTCTTTAGTTCCTGAGTTGTCCTGTTTCCTCCGAATTTTTTCTGTCTTTGTGTGTATACAGTCTCACTGAGAAAGGATCTTTTTCATTTAGATATTTCAAACATCAATTTGTTTAATGCTTTAAATTAGGGTCTCAAGTATCCCAGGCTGGTTCAAGCTCCTGATCCTCCTGAGTTGCTGGGATCACAGGCCACTGTTGTCTCCAGTGTTGTGTTCACTTGTCATGTGTTCTGAATTCGAATCACTTGTCAAGTGTCCACCTGCCCAGCTTGACGGACGGGAATCATAGATACACTATTCGTACTCTCTAGTCCAGGATAGCGCACAGGTACAAGTACACATATAAATGTCATTGGGGTGAGGCCCAGCTAAACACTGACTGGATTCCCAGAGGTCCTGAGTTCAATTCCACAAAATGTGTACACCGTAATGTCTGAGCCCTTTTGTGTAGAAGACAGCGACAGTGTACCAATTAAATATAAAAATTAAAATTTTAAAAAGTCATAATGAAGATGTGCTAAGTTAAAGATTTGAATTTCAGCAAAAAAGGGACAAAACCACTAAAATGGGCTCGATGCCCTTTTGGTGGTATGCTTGACAGCATGCTCCAAAATGTTATATCTCAGACCGTGAGCTGGCATGGTTAGAGAACACATAAACCAAAACGTGGGGCGGAGCCTCAGCGATAGGAGGTTCAGGTCGTTGTCAGCTACATATTGAGTTATGAGGCCTGGCGAGTGGTGCGCACGCCTTCATCCAGCACTTGGAGCAAGCAGGTGGATTTCTGAGTTCGAGGCCAGCTGGTTACAGAGTGAGTTGCAGGACAGCCAGGCTATACAGAGAACCCTGTCTCGAAAAAAACAAAAAAAAAAAAAAGAAAGAAAGAAAGAAGAAAAAGAGTTTGAGGCCATGCTGGACTACAGGATATCCTGGCTCAAGAATAAATTAGTTGGGGTTGGAGAGGTGGTTCAGTGGTTAGAACACTGGCAGCCCTCTCAGAGGACTTGATCATTTCCCAGCTCCCACATGGGGTGGCTCACATCTGCGTATTAACTCCAGCTCCGGGGAAATCTGACATCTCCTGACCTCCACAGGCATGCACACATGTGGCATTTACTCACACACACAACATACTTATATATTGATAAGTAAAAATAAGTCTTTAAAAATTTTAAATTAAAAGAAAGCACGGCTCATAGAGCTTAAACTACTAGAGCTTTTCATTCTTATTTTTCTTTCTCTCTTTTTCAGCTCTGGAGTGCACAAAAAATCAAACAGGTAACTTTTGTTTGTGCTCTTTTCTTCTCCTTCTCTGTGCTTTCCTGGACTCCTCCTCTCCCTGGCCCAGGCATCGAGTAGAAGCCCTCGTCCCATGGCTACTTGGTGTCCAGCCTTTCCCGACCCCATCCTTCCTCCTAGCACCCTAGGCCCTGACATCCAAAGGCTGGGGTTCTGGCCTGACTGGCCTCACCCCGGAAACTCTGGAAGTTCCAAGAAAAGACTGGGTTCTGTCCACCAGGTCTGGTTCTGTGCCTGTTATGGGTCAGCCAAGGGTAAGAAGACTTCAAAGTGGGCACAGTCTTGGCTCCCTTGGGGATGGAGGCTTGTGAGGAGGAGGACTCCAACCATGGCCAAGTGTTCAGAGGCAACACAGAGCTCCTGAAGAGAGGGTCTTCTTGGGGCAGCTGTCCTATCCCTTATCCTTAATACTTCTGCTTGTCCTCTGCTCTCCTCTCCTACACCAGGCTATCCTACACCCGGACACCAATGAGAAGATCTTCATGCCTTTCAGAATGTCAGGTGAGTTCCCAAGACCCTCCTGGCTTTGCCCAGCTGGAGGTGCTGGCTGCAACAGAGCTAGGGGTGCCACGTTTCAGACATTATATGAATTTTCCTGGGAAGTCATGAAAAAAACATGTACTCACCCCAGAAAGGGTACTGATGGCATCCCAAAGAAACAGTCCACTCAAATCTCTTGGTGAACCATCAGGTTTATTAGGGTTACTTAAAGGCATCCCAACATAGGGGACAACTCATGACAGCTGCATCCCTGGCACTTCTTGTCAGCCTTGCAGGCAGTGCCACCTGAAGAGTCTCAGTGAGTGCCTACTGTTTCTTAGCCTCAGAGAGGGTCTTGGGTATTGTGTAACTTTCTGAGCACCCTGAGCCTTGTTTCAAATACCTCCATACTATGAACCCCACTTCCTCTAGAAGTGAATATTTCGATTTGGAGGCAGCCCAGCACCAGAGAAGGACATGGCCTCTCACACATACAGCCACACCGCGCTATGCCCCACACGTTTACGTTAGCTCAACCGTGTTAGATCAGGCACACACTCGTCTCTCTTTTCCACCAATGATTGGGGTAGAGCTGTGGCCTCTGCATTGGGTCTTGGCCTCCACCGGGTCACAAAACCCTCCCTAATAGCAGCCTCATGCCACTGGCTGAGGGAAGCCCTGGCTTCCATGACTCCTATCTGACCCCTTGCAGCACATTCTTTCTCCCTGTCCTAAGCCATAGCATTAGACTGACTCACTGTCCTCTGATCTTGTCGTTAACTAGCCTTCCTCTCTGGGCAGACATGAGCAGTGTGTGCTCACAACCCTTGCGTGTATAGACAAGGCAGGGTTCTTGTTCTGTGGAGCTTATGCGCACAGGGGTCTTGAGATTTTCCAGGAAGTCCCTATCTGGTAGCCCCTAGGGGGTTACTTTGTGTGTTTCACACTTGGGGCTCAGGGTACATTTGCTCAGGCTGAGGTAGGGGCCCTTTCCCTGCCGCTGAGAGGATATGGATTTTGCCCAAGTCGCTACAGAGGGGTGTATCCACACCAGTGTGCTGCCATCTCTTCCTAGACATTTTCACCCACTGTGATTCATGAGAATGCTATGAAGGGCTGCTGTTTGCCACCTTGGAACGGCCTCCACCTGGCTGGGAACGGAGACCTCTCAGTCAGCTGAGAATGCCCTACCTCAGAAAGCCTGACCTCCTAGAGACTCAGCCAAGACATGGCTGTGTGATGCCATTTTGTGAACTGCGGCACTGGCTGTCAGTAGCCCTGGCTCTGCTGTGAAGGGCTTAGGTGGCAAAGGCTCTGAACACATAGAACCTAACGTTAGAGCTGCCCACATCCCCCTCCTGCCATAGCAGGCTCACACCCCAGCCTGCCTGCCTTTATAATTCTGGACCTTCCTGAAGCAGGCATTCCTTTCAGACCCCTTATTCCAACCCCCAGACTTGGCCCTGTCCCCAGAGGGAGGCGCAGGAGAGCTGTGGCGTCAGCTCACAGAGCTGTGTTTGCTCAGGATGTGAACCTGGGTTCCCCATACAACTCAAATGAGTGTGGCTCCTGGAGCCTGCCCATCAGCTGACTGTCCAGCATAAGTCAGAGGCTAAGGGGTAGGAGGCTGCCCACTGATGGCAGTGTGGAAGCCTTGCACACAGGGCAGGACCTGGCTGAACCTTACCCAGCGCTCTACTGTTCTCCGAGGCTGACCAGCGAGAACACTAGAGCTTTTAAATGCTCTGGCATCTAACTACGCCCATCTCAGGCGGACAGGGAATTCCTGGCCCAGGAATGCCTGTGAGGTGGAAGGGTTTTTTTGTTTGTTTGTTTGTTTGGGTGTTTTTGTTTGTTTGTTTTGTTTTGTTTTTTAAGGTTAAGGAAGGAAGACACTCAGGGTTCCTTGGGAGATAAAATCATAGAGATTGGGGGTTGGGGAGGTTGCGTATTGTGTCTCAGAGAGGAAGTGGTTCAAGGACCACTGGTGACCAGCAGCAGGCCTGCCTCTGGATCCTGGAGGGAGCTGGAGTTGTCTGGCAGCTGGGGAACAGAGAGGGTTTGGGGAGTCAGGGGGACAGTGAGTCCTCTGCTTTGGGGAGAGCTGAGTCAAGGGAAGGTTGTGGTGTCTCTCTATGATTGTGTTAGGCTTCTTCACCAGAGCCATGGGTCAGAGCAAGCCCCAGAAGCTTCTGGGTATCTCATGAGACCCAGAAGATTCATGGGCCCTGACTCTTTCTCTCCTCACCCACAGGTTACATTCCTTTCGGGACGCCAATTGTAAGTCTTCCCTGTAAAGGGTTTTCTTTTTCCAAAACAAAACTTTAAAAGTCTAACAGCATCATTGTTCATAAATACTCGGCAGAGGATCTAGTTAACTGTCCTGGTGGGGCACTGCTAGGAGAAAGGGCATGCGAATCCTTGCTGTCAGCTGCTCCAAAGGGGTCTGACTTCCCCCGGGGCAGGGAAGCTCCTTAGACCCTCATCTTGGAGACTGGGAGCCTTCCAAAGAAGCCAGAGAAGTGGGAAGACAAGGGCACCTTGTGGAAATTGAAGTTGCAAATTAATTCAGACAGGGTTTCTGTGTTCTTTTTGTTTGGTTTTGGAGTTGGGTTTAGCCCTGCTCATGATTTCTTTCCTGTGTTAAGTATTCTGTGTTATGAATATGGATTAAGTCTGAAAAACAGTGTTGAATGAGAAAATAGTAGCACAGTAGTAATACTCGCTGATGTCATTTATATCATGTTTAAAAATGTGCAAAGTGATAGTATATATAGTGTCCGGGTGTATGCTCTGTGTATCTGTGCGAGCAGCCCTGGGAGTGACAAGCAGGATTCACTCACTGCACCTTCCGCTTCGGGTGGAGAAGGGGTGGAACCCCGTTCCTGCTGGTTCTTACACAGAAGGCAACATTCCCACAATCCTTTGAGGAAGTGAAAAGCACAAACAACGGAGTGCTCGTCGAGTTACCCTCTAGACTTCTGCGTGTGCTTAAAAGACTTCATCTTATGCATTTGCACTTTTAACTTTGAAAGTTGTTTGTCCCCCCTCTGCCCCTCCCCCAGATTTCCCTTTTCAAATTCAACCCTTCCCATTATGCTCATGATCAAAGCCCTGTGCACACAGCTTCTTTACTGTTGAGCCGCATTCAAAGTCCTTGGGGGCTTTTGCTTTATTTTGGTTTGATTTTTTTTTTTTTTTTTTTTTGAGACACTTTCTCTGTGTGATTCTGATCCTCCTTCCTGATCCCCCTGCCTCAGCCTTCCAAGTGCTGAGATTACAGGTGTATACCATTACACTTGGCTTAAAATAAATGATCTATGTATCTATTCTTGTTTTTTGAGATAGGGTCCTATGTACCCCAGGCTAACCTTGATATGCAGTTGAGGTCAACTTTGAACCTGTGATTCTCCTGCCTCCACCTCCACCTCCCGAGTCCAGGGATTACAAATGTGCATCGCTGTATTCACCTTCTGTGACTCTGCAGATGGAATGCAGGGCCCTTGCATGCCAGCACTCGCCACCCAGGCTGTATTCCCAAACTTCTGAGCCTGGCTTTCAATTTTTTTTTTTTCTGGCTTGTTAATTTATACTTTGTTGTTTTTCCATGGCTTATATTAGAGCGATTGTTTTTGCTGGTTCATAGTTGGTCCTTTGGAAAAAAACTCTCCTAATTCTGGTGATGATCACACACTTACAGTTTTTCAGCACAGATATGTTGTATTTTCTATATAAGCATCATCAGTATCAAGAATCAAATAGTAAATATGAATCCCTACCCCAGGAAGAGGTTTAGCATACCATTTGTTTGCCCTGGTCTTTTTTCATTTTCTGAATAAGGGTTATTACAGGTGCTCAGAGGCTCATCAGCAGAGACTCCCAGGAAAGTGAGGCTTTTAAGATTGTGTTCCCCCAACAATTGCTTCACAACAGACTCTGAATAAAGTTGGGGGCACAAATGTGGAAAAGACAAACTGTGCCCTTGAGGACTTTTGTCTGATGGGGTGAAGTAAGGAGCCTGGATTCAGGACTGTGAACAGAGAGAGACCAAGAATTCTATCCACATTTTGAGGCATTGTCTTTGTATTGAGATGATTTGACTATGTAGCCCAGGCTGACCTCAAACTCCTAGTCTTCTGTGTCAGCCTCCCAAGGGCCGAGAATATGGCCCTGTATCACCAAGGCTGGCTCTTCCTCTAACCTTTACCTCTATACACCTGCCAATTTTTTTGGAGTTGATTTGAACTCTTATCTGTCTCAAATGCCCTGACTGTTTGGCTTTGTGTTTGGCTGATGCTCTTTTGAGTAGCATTTGGACCATCCACTGTCTGCATTTGCTTTGCAGGCAATGTCTTTTCCCCTTTCAGGCATAAACAATGTATTTGGCTAAAATGTGTTTTCTTTTGTAAGTAAATTTTTTTTTTCTATTTCTTTGGGAATCATTTGATGTTTTTTTTCCCTTATCTTTGGAGTTCAAAAATATCTCTGGGATTAAAGGGAAAAAGATGTATATTTTATACAAGAAATATATGAATATGTTCTTTGGGATTCAAAAATACCACCAAGAGGTTTTTTTTTTTTTTTTTTATAAAGAATATTTTAATGCTGGGCACATGCTGTAATCCCAGCAGTTTGGAGACGGGGACGGGAGGATCAGAAGTTTAGGGCCAGCCTCAGCTACATAGAGTTCAAAGCCCTAACTAAGATACCTGAGCCCTTGACTAAGAATTATTAAAATTTAGAAATAAAATATTTATATAATCAATACATGAACATCTTCTTAGCTTTGAATTCAAACAACACAAACAGAAGCACAGAACTTAGGGCATGTTCCAGGTCAATACAGTGAGACCACATCTCAAAAAGAAAATGAAACAGAAGAAGGAAAAAGGAAAGGAAGGAAGGAAGGAAAGGAGGAAGAAAGAAAGAAACAAAGAAAGAGGAAGGTTTCAGTTGGTAGAGTGCCCATCATAGTAGCCCAGGTTGACCAGGTAGCTGAAGATAACCTTGAACTTCTGATCTTCTGCCTTTAACTCCAGAGCTGTGAAATCAGAGGCATGCATTGCCACAACTGTGTTTCTGGGGATGCAATCAAGGCTTTGTGTATGCGAGCCAAATACTGTACTAACTGAGCTATATTTCTGGCCTGGTATTCTTTAAGCAAATATTTTTATTACTTTTTTGTGGGGGATGTGTGCACACACCATGGTACACAGATGCAGTGATTTCTGTCCTCCCATCAGTAGGTTCTGAAGCTCTGGCTCAGCCCTGGGTCCTGGCAGCAAGCACTTTTACCCATGAGCCATGCTTCTAAGGCCCGAGCCTGCTTTTTTACCTTTTGTCTTGATTGCTCATTCTTTCCTTCTAAGGAACATATTTAAGCTGTGTTTGCTTTAGATGATACCAGTATTGTGTATTTTCTTGTATAATGTAACCCTGTGTTATTGTTTTCAAATAAGTTGGAAATTATAATTTTGAATCCTCCTTAGTTGAGATTTTTAAAAATGTTTCTTTTTAAGTGTGTGTGTGTGTGTACGTGTGTACTCACGCACATGTGTCTGGGTGGCCACAGATGCCAGAGGTGTCAGAGGTGTCACAGGTGATTGTTAGCCACCTAATGTGATGCTGGAACGGAACTTGGCTCCTCTGCAAGAGTCGTGTGTGCTCTTAACCGCTAACCATGTCTCTAGCACTAGGATTTATTTAATCGTGTGTTTTTGTGTATGGGTTTGCACATGTGTGTGCAGGTATGTGCAGATGACAGAAGAGGGCATGGGTCCTCTGGAGCTGGAGTTACAGGAGTCCGTGAGCTTCCTGATGGGAGTGCTGGGAACCAAACTTAGTTCCTCTGCAGGGGCAGCACCTGCCCTCAACCGTTGAGCCCTCTCCAGCTCCTGTTGAAATTAAGTGATTCCTTTTTG
Organism: Mastomys natalensis; assembly: GCA_021653895.1. Taxonomy (NCBI): domain Eukaryota; kingdom Metazoa; phylum Chordata; class Mammalia; order Rodentia; family Muridae; genus Mastomys; species Mastomys natalensis. The sequence goes on along the minus strand of JAJTUV010002001.1, from coordinate 233,936 downwards.
AACACTATTAATTTATTGTTATTATTATAGCTTAATCTTCTTTTCAGAGAGCATGACCTCTGCAATTCTGTCATTTAAAACTTATTGTGCCTGTTTTTTTTTTTTTTTTTTTTTGTCATCGTGGCATAACTGTTATCAGTTATATGTATGGGATCATCTGCATATTGTAGAAAATTCAGAGTAATTTTGGCTTAAACAATGGCATTTCTCTTGAATGTCAAAGAAGTTTGGATGTGGTTAGAACTGCCCAAAGCCATCAGGAACTGGTCTCCTATTGTCACCATTCCTTGTCAGTGATTGTCTCTATTGTCCATGTCACCTCACAGTTCCCTTGATAGCTGGTGGAATCCAGTCATACGCACATTTCAGAGACGTGAAAGAGGGAAGAGTGAAATATCTCCCACCTGAGTCATCTGTTTCCAAGGAGTCTTCTTGGGAGTCCCATACAACAGTGACATTCAATGAAGAATTAAACTGTTATATCGTTGACTCTCAATCATACAGAAATTTTTATGAATGAGAAAGAATGGTAGAATAGTTAATAGGTAGGCATATGAGAGTCTGCCAGAGTCAGTCTTATGTTTGCACATGTGTCTCAGTGTGTGCGTGCATAGGAGTGTGTGTGCCAGTCAGAGGACGGCCTCAAGTGTTGTTCCTCGGGTGCAAGCCATCTCATTTTTGACACAGGGTCCCTCACTAGCCAGGTCCTCACCAAGCAGGCTAGGCTGGCTAATGAGCCCCAAGAATCCTCTTGTTTCCATTTCCCCTGTGCTGAGACAAGCATGTGTCACACCACACCCCAAACCCCACTTCTTTTTAAAGTGGGTTCTATTGGGATTGAACCCAGGCCCTCATGCTTGTAAGGCAAGCACCTCATTGACTGAGCTTCAGCTCTGATATAACACTTTTTATAAACATTTACATCGATACATCATTTGGCAATATTATCACACCAGAGACCTGAGCTGGTCACTACAGGTGGATACAGGCTCATGACCCACTGAGTGACTAGGTGGATTTTTAGCAGAGTCAGTGACTGTTCTCAGCCAGAACAAATCAACAAAGCTAAGAGTGTAGCTCTATTTTGTTGTGATGGTTTTGTATGTTTCAAGAAAGGGTTTAATCATAGAGTGCTACTGAGGTGCTCTGCTCATACCCCGGACAAACCGTCGTTGCAGGAAACTGCAGCCCTGTTGGTGTCCAGGCTTGAGATGCTGATTTCCTTTCTGCACACCGTGAAAGCAGATGTGCAGAATGGCCCAGTCCTTGGGGCCCATGAAAAAGAACCCCTGAGTTAGCATACACAGTGTGGAGACAACACACCTTAGAGCAGCGTGGTCTCCACAGAAGCAAAACAGGCAGCGTGTTGAGACGTGATGTCCCAGTAGACGGTTCAGCAGCTGACCTGCTTCTGGGTCCCAGAGAGCCATGTCCCAACATTGAGAGCTGTGGGTCAGAGGTGAATCTCCAGTCGAGCCTGTGGGTATGGTGAAACCAAGGCCATCCATCCCTGTGCTTGGACATGGCAGGCGACGTGGCAGTTAACAGGTCCCACTCTTGATGCCGGCCACCACCAGATTAAAACCTCACCTTATATGGAAGGAACATGACTGTTCTCCAGCACTCACAGCCTGGCTCCCCTCAGCCACAGTAGCCCCTCTAAGTGTCCTGCTGTTGCCTGACATCCCTGGACATTCCTTTGTTACTGGTCTTACAGGGGCTGGAAGGTTCCAGTCCACACCTTCATGAAGCCCCTGGTCAGAGTGAGTAAGAAATATACTCGCGTAGAAGCCACTGAAAACGCTTACCGAAATAGAAACGAGAGTGCCAGCGAATGTGCTAGGAACTGGGCCCTGAGTGATGAAGGGAAGGGGCGAGGAAAGCTGGCAGGTGCCTCAACTGAGAAGTTTCTAGATGTCACATCGAAGCAGCCTCCTACCTGCATGAGCATCCCTGCTCGACCCCATACCCTCCTGCTTACCCTGAGAGTAACCTCACTCCTACCCCAGGGCTCAGAGGGACGAGCTGGTTCTCACAGGCACTGGTGCCAGTTTAGTCAGCAGATTTCACAGATCCACTGGCACCCATGTCGGGGCTTATTTTAAGCTTAACATTTAAAGATGGGAACTTTCCCCACTTTCGTGTGTGGCAAAAAGATCCCAATTTATACAGAAGCGCGGATGCTAAGCCGGAGTGTCCAGGTCACTTCTGTGGCTGCTGCAGCCCAGTCTTCATCCTTTCAGGGTCCTCCAAGAAGCCCCACCACGGGGGTGTTTTCTACAGTCAATTCCTTTTCCTTAGCTTCCCACTGTAGTATGGAACACTGTCCTTCCCATGAGCCTGTAGTAGAAGGGGCAGGACTCCCTGCCCTGGAGTCTGTTCAACTCTTCTGTCTGTGCCCTGCATGCCTCACACGCCAGGAGCTCAGTGCCCCATGGACCTATGTTCGCTGGGTACATTGTACCTCCCTTCTCAGCTCTGCATTCCCATCCAGTCTGGAAGTTTCAAATCTCAGAAGGATGAAGGATGCAGACCATGAGCCCCCAGTCTGTGGGTCGAACGCCCTGTTTGTTTGTTTGAAAACCCTCAGCTGTAACTAAGCCTGTTCTAAGCTCACTAAGTAACTGAGGACCCTTGAACTTCTGATTTTCCTGCTCCCACCTCCCAAGTGCTTGGATTACAGGTGTGCATCGACACACAGGGTTCATGCAGTACCACACATGGATCCCAGAGCTTCGTGCATGTTACACAAGCATTATACCCACTAAGCTACCTTCCTGGCTACAGGTTCTAACTTTCTTCTGACATTTAGAGGCTTGGGTTACACAATCTGAGCTTTCTTTTATTGTTCTGGATATTCCCATGGGTATAGAAACCCTAAGACTCAGAAGGTACTCATGAGGTCACTGAATCTCCACTGTATGAGAGAGGTAAAGTGTTTACTTTCTGTCAGGTTTTGTCGATGTCCCAGGGCTTTACTGACATGCTGAGTCCTTGTTAATGCAAGCTGCTTTCTCCTGTCTCCTAATCTTCATTCCAGCTCCTCACTGCCCACCTCCAATGTCACCAAATAACAATCATTTTGGCCCCATCTATACCATGCAAGAGTTGCCAGTCCAGTTAAAGCTAGACCCCATCAACCAAGGTTAGTCTTGACAAAAGCTACTTCTGGAGATGCCTGCAGCCTTTAAACCCATGGGTTGTGACATCTTTGGGGATCAAAGAACCCTTTCACAGGGGTCGTCTAAGTGCATCTGAAAACACAGATATTTACATTCTGATTCATAACAGTAGCAAAATTACAGCAGTTAGGAAGTAGCAATGAAAATAATTTTATGGTTGGGAGGTCACTGCAACCTGAGGAACTGTTGGAAGGGTCACAGCGTTAGGAAGGTTGAGAACCACTGCTTTATAGCAGGTGACACCTGATCCACCAAAGTGTTACTTTTCAGATCATTAGCCATATAAGTCAGAAGGTGGAGGCAAAGCACAAGGAAAAAAAAAAACTAGCAAATTGTTGGGTGCCCCAGCTGTGGCAGGTCTGTGAGAGACAGCTGTTGAAGATGTAGTGGTGGCATGGGGGGTGGTAAAGAAGGGAAGGTATCAAAAGTACTCCACTTGTGAGGGTTGTTAATGCCCTCTGGCTGCTCACCTCCAAGGCTGAGGGCAGTTCTGGGGAGCTAGACCGTGCAAACGTGGAGCCAGCTGAGGTGACGTAAGAGAGGAAGGAGAGGGTGATGGGAACCTGCAAAGGAACTGAACCTCAACCATGTGTGGTACTGCATGAACCCTGTGTGTCGATGCACACCTGTAATCCAAGCACTTGGGAGGTGGGAGTAATGGGATGGATGCTGAGCTAAGTGGCGGCAGGGGAGGAGGGCCGAGGACAGTTATTCCTATCATTTTCTCATCATTTGGGATAATTTGGTGGTACCCTGTGGTGAAGCTCAAAAATGTTTCAACCCCCCCCAATAGATGTGTGTGTGTGTGTGTTGGTACACATGCATGTGCTGGTGTACAGACGTGTTCAGAGGCCAGAGGTCAACATTAGCTGTCTTCCTTGTTTTCCACCTTACTCTGAGACTTTCCCTGAACCTGGAGCTCACCAATTGTCTAGACTGACTGGCCATCGAGCCCCCAGACTCCTCCTGTCTCCTCCTCTACAACGGGATGACAAGCGCAAGCTGATGTATCCGACATTTATTTAGTGCTGGGGGTCAGGGCTCAAACTCAGGTCCCCATGCTTGTACAGTGAGCCATTTACTGAGAGAGTCATCTCCCCAGTGCCCATCCTTAGATTTGTTTATTCTTATGTTTATATCTGTGTTTTACCTGCATGCATGGCATTACCTATGGAAGTCCGAAGAGGGCGTCAGATCCCTTATAACTGGAGTTACAGGCAGTTGTGAGCCATCATGTAGGTTCTGGGAACTGAAGGCAGGTCTTCTGCAAGGACAAGAGTGCTTAACCACTGAGATATCTCTTCAGCCCCCTACACACACACACACACCCACACACACACACAAAAACACTACATATGTGTGTGTATATATAGTATGTATATGTACATATATATACATGTATATGTATGTATGTTATGTATGTATTATGTATGAGGCACTATACAAAGTCCTCATCTGAGAGTGATGTGGGAAAGAGCAAGGCTTAGGGGCTGCTCAGGTAGCCCCCCCCCCAGGCCAGTTATTGGTGCCTTTCGTGGCCTGTGCTCTCCTCCACCCGACTTCAGCAGCTCAGGTAATACTCCTGGCCAGAAGACTGGGGTGTTCAAGGTGTTATTTTCACAGATTAGGACTTGTTTGGGCTCAGGAGATGGCTTAGTGGCTAACAGCCAGCACTGGCTGCTTGTCCAGGAACCTGAGTTCAGTTCCCATCACCCACACTGGTCAGCTCACAACTGCCTTTAACTAAAGTCTCCAGGGGATCCAAAGCCTTTATGTCTAGCCTCTGTGGGCACTTACACTCATGTGCACATACCCACACACATATACATAAATACAAATGCAAATAAGTTTTAAAAAAATAACTTGTCAGCCAGGCGATGGTGGCACATGCCTTTAATCCCAGCACTTGGGAGGCAGAAGGCAGGTGGATCTCTCTAAGTTCGAGGCCAGCTTGGTCTATATAGTGAGTTCCAAGATAGCTAGGGCTGCACAGAGAAACCCTGTCTTGAAAAACCAAACCAAACAAAATGCAACCAACTAACACAAAAACTCAGAAAAACGTTATCTGTCTACAGCAGTTAGGACACTGAAGGAAAGGTGGAATAAAGGTGTGAGCTCTCTTTTCAACCATCTTCCGGGTGGGAGCTACTGCATGGAATACAGTCTCTACTCTGTCCTTAGAGTAGCACACAAATGGTCCCTCTCAGCCCCAGAGCCCAGGTGGGTGGGGTGCTGAGCAGAGTTGCTTGGGAGACAACAGTGTAAGTGAAGATAGAGATGCAGGGGTACTAATTGAAGTACCAGCATAGAGCCCTTTGTGAAGGCTGCAGTGGCGCCATGGCCTAGACATCAACACTCCACACTCATTCTTAGGAACTCATAGTTAGCTGGGGTCAACCTCTGGGAGAACTTCTGATCCTTGTTGTGTATCTATGGTCTTCTGAGTCTGGCTGACCCTTGCTCCTTTCAGCCTCCAGAGGCTTGTACATGCATGTGCACACATGTGAACACATATGCGAATGCATACATACTCACACAAAGATTTATGTTTTAAGTTGATGCTCAATTGTAAGGTACAGACTGTGTGGGGCTCAAAGAAAGGGTGTGTGTGTGTGTGTGTGTGTGTGTGTGTGTGTGGTGTGTAGGCAAGACTGAAAGAGAAACCAGACTGGAGTAGAGATGACACTACTACCTGACATCCTGGCACACGTGCCAGACACTGAGCCAGAGTCTGTCTGTACCGCCCTAGGAGATGTGGCTCCTGAGAGATGCCAGGGCGGTTCTTTATTTAACAGGTGAAGACAGAGGGGAAGAACTCGAGGAACTTAACCTGGGTCAGTCTTGGCCCCAGAGTCTGATGACCACTAGGTCCACAGCAGGACACATGGTGGGAGATACAGAGAGATGTGCAGAGAGGATAGCCACCAGAGGGAAAGGGCTGGAGCTGCAGAGGGGACTCCAGCCACTGCATGAACTATAAATGCAAAGATGGGATGTGTGATTTGGCCAAGGTCCTGCGGCGCGGGAGGGTGGGGGCGGGAAGCAAGCCTGGCTGTTGGCTTCCATTTCCTCCACTTCCATTTTCCCTGGTCCCCATGCATTCTGGGCACTCTCCACCATGTGTGGCCATGCCTGCCGCGCTTCCCTCTTAGAAGAGGTGTGATCCACTGGCATCAGCCGGGTGGACTGGCTCCCTCTCTCCATCTCTTCCTTCCTTCCCCTGCCGTGTTCTGGAAAGGGCAGCAGGAGGGAATGTGGGCAGGTTGCACTAGAGATATACATCTGAGAGCTGAAGGGAACATTTATTTTTAATGTAGACTGAAAAAGAAAAGGAAGTTATAAAACGCCTGCTCCTGCTCCTGGGACTATACAGATGGTGCAGTGCTTTGCCTAATAGGGAACGAGGCTGGCACCATGTGCTCGAGGCCCGCCTGGCCACAGGGACCCAGGGAGCTCTTTGGTGTCCATGGTCTCCTATCCTCACCCTCTCGAGATTGTCTTTTGTCAGTTTCTGGGACATTCGTCTCAGTCGGGCCAGTGGCTCTGTTGTCCTGCTGCCTCAGCTGCCCAGCTCCTGTCACACATACACAAACACACGCAGACATGCATGCAGTCATGCACACATGTCTTCCTTAGCAGAAGTCGACTTCTATTCGCCAATAGTCAAGCCTGGCTTTCCGAAAGCCCTGTTTGAATGTTAGAGTCCGTCAGCCTCGCTCACTCCCGAGCACTCTTTGACCTGTCTAGCATTTCCTGTCTTGTCTGGTCTTTGTGTTTTGTGGTTAGGAGGTGTTTTGATTAATTTTCTTTTTGCTGTGACAAAACTTCTATATAGACATAATTTAAGTAAAGAAGGATTTGTTTGGCTTGTAGTTTGAGAAAACTGTCCCTCACGGTGAGAGGTCACAGCAGCTGGAATGGAAGTGGCCATGTTACACCCACTTCTCGGGAAGCACACACAAATGCAGGTGCTCAGCTAGCTCCCTACTTTTTATTCAGTTCAGGACTCCAGCTAATGGGATAGGGCTGCCTACATCCAGAGTGGGTCTTCCCACCTCGGTTAAATCTTTGTGGACTCTATCATGAAAACACCTTGAGGTGTGTGTCATCCTAAATTCCATCAGTCAAGTTGACAGTGAAGATTAACCATCACAGATACCATTTAAGCCCACTCCCCACCCTGCTGTTGCAGAAGCCTTAGAGCACACTCTATCTACTATGCCCCACCCACTGGCTAGAGTGGTAACTGAACCCCCTCTTCCTTTGTGCTCATTGAGACAGCCTGGAGGAGTACCCTAAAATCAGAACCAGAGTGCCAAGCTGGAGATTGAGAGACTGACTCTTGAATTTACTAGAAAGACTTGGATAGATTCCCTGCACATCTCAAAGCCTCAGTCAAATAGGAAGGTCGTCTCTAATTTATAGGGTCCTCATTATTGTAAGGGTTTTGGTAAGTGTCACATGCTTGTCAAGGTCACCCAACAAGATGATGAAAAGTGTGGAGAAGTTTCAGTGTTTGAGGCACTGCCGTGGACACCAGGTCTGTGTTATGGCAGGTAGCAAGGGTCATCCAACGCAGTCAGACTCTTGCTAGTCAGAGTCATGTGCATTGGGAGTATGTCTGACATAGCCTAGGTGCAAGTTTATTTAGGGGTCTGGATTGTTCTAGAAAAGATTCTGTGTCAGTTTTTTTAAAAAGGCATACTATGGGATAAAATGATACCCAAAGAAGGTTAGCAAAGAGAAGATGGTGAGGCTGTGAGTGGGCACAGAGCATGAGAGCTGCGGGCAAAGGGAGCTGGCCAGGCTTTTTATTTTATTTATTTACTTATTTATTCTTCTGTTGTTAGTGTGTGCGTGTGTGTATGTGTGTGTGTGTGCATCCACATGCATAACACCATGTATGTGTGGAGATCTGACGACAACTTTGAGGAGTTAGAGAGTAGCTTCTAGGGATGGAAGTCAGGTTGTCAGGCTTGGATGGCTAACACTTTACCATTGAGCCATTGTATTGACGCTGGCCTAGGCCTCTTAAGACACAGGTAAATGGCCCTGGGTAAGCAAGACAATGCAAACCAGTTGCTTGACATGAAATCTCTGACTTAGAAACCAGGAAGTGTTTCTGAGGTAATTCAGTGAAGGGACACCACAATTCAAAGTGCAGTGACCATCCTGGACAGCAGGAGCCTGGTGATACATAAAGTCCCAGGTAATGGTGTCTGAGGACATTCTTGGTGGCTTAAGCACTATCCAGAAAGTTGGGATTTGGGGGTGGGGATATATTCTATAGTTTACAATATGATGTAAAAACCAAGTGACCTGAACACTTGCAAACGGTCAGTACGAATTGTCCCAGTGTTTAAGAGGCAGCATTCATGTGCTTGTGTGTAAATATGTGACACCCCCTCCCTTCCCTCAGTCACTCTAAGTTCAGCTTCTCTTTGCTCTGGCCAGAGCTTCAAGAAGGCAAAGTGCCTGGGTCCCTTGGGAGCCTCCACTGTATAGGCCCCCAGAGAGGATGAAGTTACCCCTCCAGACAATTGGAACCTGAGAGTGGACTTTTAAACTGGGCTGGGAAGAGTGTAGATGGCTAAATCCACAAATGACTGCTACACAAGCATGAGGACCAGGGTTTGAATCCCCAGAACCCATGGAGAAATCCAGGCACAGTGGTGTGTGTCTGTAACCCTGCCATGGTAGAGGAGGAGTGTGGAGACAGGTAGATCCCTTAAGCATGTTAGCCAGCCAGAGCTTAGTCTCAGTGAGAGCCTGTCTCAAAGCATAAAGGCAGCAGGGCTAGAGAGATGGCCCAGTGGTTAAGCACATTGGCTGCTCTTTCAGAGAACTTGGGTTAGGTTCCCGCCACATGGGAACTCACAACCATCTGTAACTCCAGTCCCAGAGATCCAACAATCTTTTCTGGTATCCCTAGATACTGAACATAAGTGATGTACAGACATACGTATAGGCAAAACACCAGTATATGTACACTGAAAATAAGTAATGAATATAGATGGAGGGTGATTGAAGAATATATTCTACACACACACCTCTGCTCTTCACATGCATACACATACATGTGTACACAAATATTATCCCATACACACACTCAGACACAGCACACACTGGGGTGGGGGCATGTGGAACTGAGCTAGGACCTTCAGGGGCAATCCTTCTTATAGGATAGAAAAGTCCAACTCCAGCAGGAATCAAGAATTCAAGAGCACAAGGCTACAGCTGCAGTTGAGGCCTAAGGTCTCCTTACTGGACAATCCTCATTGTCCTAAGTGGCCACTGCACAAAAGAATCAGTAGACACTTCATTCTGGAAGAAAGAAATCCTTGCGTAGCTCCTGTTGGAGCTGAGGAATGGCTTTGCGTTCTGTAATTTTATTCAAACTGATATGGGCCAATAAATATAAATGTGCGTGTGTGTTCGCTGTTTTAAAACATTTTAATGTTTAAAACATGATTTACTAATGCTGCTAAGGATGTCTAGAATTTGATTTACTGCATAGTATTGAATGTTTATACTTGTTCCTTGCGGAAATTCTTGCCAAGGAGTCATTTTATCTACAGGAATAATAAATAAGTCAATATGTGGATGGCTGTGCACATTTTCCCCATATGTAGCTGTACTTGGTAAATGTTGTTTTGCACACAAACACTCTAAAGGTAAACTTAAGAGACTCACACAAGCCCTTGATGCCCAAGGCAAGATCAGCCAGGCATAGTGGTGCATGTGAGTAAGCCCAGAATATGTGAAGTAGAGGCAGGAGGATTATGGATTGAAGGTCATAGCCAGCCTGTGCTGTGTTAGATTCTGTCTCAGAGCGAGCAGAGTGTGACCAGGGAGATGAGTCAGTGGGTAAGGCACACGCCACCCAAGCCTGATGGATGACCCATGTTCAGATTGTCCAGTCCAGATCCACAGAACCCATGTAAACAGCTGGAGACCCAACCATTTCCATAGTGTGATGGGAAGTGGAGGCAGGAGAATAGCTCAGAGCTCATGTAGCCCATGAGCTAGCTGTTGGCCTGGAGTCTGCAATGCAGGGACAGAGACAAGAGAGACCTCACCCCAAAAGAAGATGGAAAGTAAGAATTGACTCCTAAAAGTTGTCCTCTGACCTCCAAACACAGACAGACAGACAGACAGACAGACGACAACACACACACACACACACACACACACACACACACACACTTAAGGCTGGAGATGTATGTAACTCAGTGCTTGCTTAGCATACACAAAACCATGGGTTCAATCTTCAGCACCTGTCTCAGTTAGGGTTTTATTGCTGTGAAAAGACACCATGACCAAGGCAACTCTTATAAAGGGCAACATTTAATTGGGGCTGGCTTATAGTTTCAGAGGTTCAGTCCATTATCATCATGGTGGGAAGCACGGCAGTGCCCAGGAAAACATGCTGCTGGAGAAGGAGCTGACTGAGAGTTCTACTTCTTGATCCAAAGGCAGCCAGAGTGAGGCTCTCCTCTGTATGCAGCCAGCAGGAGGCCCTCTTCCACACTGGGTGGAGCTGAGCACTAGGAGCCCTCAAAGCCTGCCTACAGGATGACACACTTCCTCCAAGGCCACACCTATTCCACAGACGATACCTCCTAATAGTGCCACTTCCCTTGGGCCAAGCATATTCAAACCACCACAGCACCCAAGCATGGTTCTGTTTCCCGCAGTCCCAGCCCTTGGGAGGTAGACACAGGACAGGAAGTTCAAGGCCATTCTCAGTTACACAGCAAGTACAAGGCCAGGCTGGGGTACATAAGACTGTTTTTAAAAGTAAAGTGTGTGTGTGTGTGTGTGTGTGTGTGTGTGTGTGTGTGTGTTTAGAGATGGCTTAATGCAGTGGTTCTCAGCCTGTAGGTTGTGACCCCTTTGGGGTTGAGTGACCCTTTCACTGGGGTTGCCTAAGACCATTGGAAAACACAGATATTTACATTGCCATTCAGAACAGTTGCAAAATTGCAGTTATGAAGTAACAACAAATAATTTGATGGTTGGGGTTCCCCACAACTTGAGGAAGTGTGTTAAAGGGTTGCAGCATTAAGAGGTTGAGAGCCGCTGGCTTAGTGGTTAAGGGCGTTTGTTTCTCTGGCAGAGGACCAGTTCAGTTCCCAGCACCCACATCAGGCAATTCACAAACTCCTATAACTAAAGCCGTTCTTCCAGCCTCCATGCATAGAAACACATATACATAAATAAATAATAAAATATTTTATAAAAGGTAGCCAGCAAGTCTATATTCCAGGTGCTCTTGGGTTTGAGGCATGATGGGTGTAAAGGTGTACTTAGTGTCTCCGTTTATCCATTCATTCACTCAGTATGTTAGCCTCCCGTGTTGCAACAAAGCGCAATGCAGAAGAGAAGCCATTTGGCTCAGAGTTTCAGAGGCTTCGGTCCATGGTCACTTGGTTCTGACGCTTCTGGGCCTAAGAAGAGGCAGAGCACTGGCAGGGCACTCACCCCTGGTTAAGCAAAGCAGCTCACCTCACGGTGGACAGGAGACAGAGAACGTGCATAAGGGGAAATGCCTAGAGACAGGACATGCCTTAAAGGTGCTGTCCCTGAGACCTTCCTCCACCAGGGCCGTACCCCTAAGAACTCAGCTTCATAGTGCCCTCGCCAACGAGCCTGTAGCACATGACTCCAAGTCTAACTCCCATGGAAACCACTGCTTATTAAATTCCGGTGTCCCCGTCGTTCAGTTAATAATAACTGTCAGTTTTCTTTTGATGAAGGCTTAGTGAAGGCACATTTCCAAAAATTCTATGTTTGAATCCCTTGAAGGGCTTTGAGATTATTTAATTCTCATAAATATCCATAGGAAAAGTGTTTAGTCTACCTGAGGAGAAGGGACAGGATTCCTTTTGTTTGTTTGCTTGTTTTTATTGCTCCCTCCAATAATGGAAATAAAATCCATTGTTAAGAAGAAGGCAGAAAGGTTGGAGAGATGGCTCAGTGGTTAAGAGCACTGACTGTTCTTCCAGAGGTCCTGAGTTCAATTCCCAGCAACCACATGTGGCTCACAACCATCTGTAATGGGATCTGATGCCCTCTTCTGGTGTCTCTGAAGACAGCTACAGTGTACTCATAGACATAAATAAATAAATCTTTTTTTTTTTAAAGTCTTTTAAAAAAAAAAGAAGAAGAAGAATGCAGAAGTCATAAGACTATGAGAAGGTAGTCTGGAATTACTGTCATAAAAATCCACAGCTAATCCTGCTAACTGTAGATGGTGTGTGTGTGTTTTGTGTGTGTGGCGGCGTGTTGGGTGGACAGATATTTTTTTTTTTTTATATGCCATGCACTTCTGCACTTGAATTGTTTTTCTTACATCTCACCGTGTGTCAGCATACCAGATCACCTCGGTGTTCATAGTGTTCCAATTCCCCCTGTCCATGGCTGTACATCATCTGCTTTGCAAACTCATAGGGCGGTGCTACATAGCTGCGATCCCACTAAATGGCTGAGCAGGAGGTTTGCTATGATTTCAAATCTAGCTGGGCTACCAAGTGCATTGCAGGTCAGCCTGGGTATAGTGAGACTCCGTCTCAAAAACCAAAACAAAAGCAATGGGCATCTCTCCTGCCTTCCTCAACCTACCCCTCTCTCTTTCCTAGGTGGTGGGACTTCTCTTGCCTAACCAGACGCTGGCATCCACTGTCTTCTGGCAGGTAAGAGTCTGTGCAGAGGGCTCCTGAAGGAACAGATGTGTGTGTGCACACACAGATACACACAGACACATACACACACATACACACACACTCTGCATGGAAACCCCGCCCCCCATTGTCTCCTGCTTCATTCAGGCCCCTGGGTCAAGTGCTCCTAACCCTAGCACTTACCCATAAACTACCAAAACCTTGATTCTGCTGAAAGGCCTTGAAAACCTCAGTGTGATGCCAGCCATTCTGTACTGTCCCTTTAACCTTCAGATGGAGGTGAGGAGGGGCCGGGTACCCATCACCTGGAGCATGGTGGCCTAGGAGGGACTCATTCTGTCCATTGGTTGCTTGACCCATGGTCAGTGACCAGAGGCCTATAGCCTCTTTCTGATACCAGCTTCCCCTAAATCTGGTCTTGCTAACCAGCAAGAAAACACCTGTTGGTTCTGACAGAGCTTTTGGCAGGTAACAAGGAGTCAAATCAAGGAGGCTGTATAGGAGGTAATTCTTCTACCTTCTGGATTCTTCTGGGACATGTTCAATCTTGCAGTCAAGTGATATCAGCATCTTGAGTACTGTATCCCCACACCACCCCAAGCTCACCCAGATGTCACCTCAGTGTCCCCATCTCTGTACACATATAGAGCAGTTTCCCATGACTTCTGGCCGGAGTGGAGGTGGGGTCTTCCATGGAGGTGACTCTACTTCCCTCATTTCTCTCCTTGTTGCCCTCAGTGGCTGAACCAGAGCCATAACGCCTGTGTCAACTATGCAAACCGCAATGCTACCAAGGTGAGTGCCACTGCCCTCTCTTCTCATGGCAGGTTTAGGTGGGAGTGACCTAGTCATTTTCTCTGACTTGACATGCCAAGCACTCTGACATTGGTGCCAAGCACTGCCTTCTTTGGGTGCTTGCTCATGCTGCCATCCCTACAGACAGGCAGCACTTAGCTTGCTTAGCATGGGTCAGCAGAAGCTTTTGGAAGGTACCCTGTAAGAGGCGGTAAAATAAAGGTCTGTAGGAGTGGATTCTGCTGGCTTCCTGGCTCATCTAGAGAAGCTGGTGCACTCAGACATTGAATCCGGAAGGTATCAACATCTTGAGGACTGAGTTCCTCTAAGCTCACCCAGAAGCTGGCTCACTGTCCTCATCTCCTAGGTTACTGATCACACAAGCTGACCTGTGACAAGGCCACCTTTCCCTCTGATCCATTCTCACATCCAGAGGAATCTGGGTTCCCCTCTGAGAGATTGTTCTTAATATTTTCCAAAGTGGCAAAGAAAGCAGAGTTAGGAGATGGCCTTTGCAGTAGGAATTTGAAGGACCAGAGACTCCAAGGTGCCCCTTCATCTAACTCTGCATATCTAGATTCTCTGGCAGGTTTCACCAATATGACTCCACTCGGTTGTCTCCTGTAACCTTAAACCAGCTCTCTCCAAACTGCAATTGTAGCAGAGATAGGTTCTTCAGTCTTTCTTTCTTTCTTTTTTTTTTTTTAATGTTGATACTTGAGTCTTTTGCTCTGTGGAACTACTGGGCAACAGTAACATACTGACAGTGAAGCCCCCTGAGTCCTGGGCTGAGGGACTGTAAGAGCCAGCTAGACTGTAGCTGCTGAGACAATGCTATCCCACATAGACGGTGTGCCAGGCTGAAACACTTGCTTACAACACGACCTTCCTAGATGATATACCCTGAACTGCCTGAACATAAAGGACCTGTGAGAGGCCCTGCTGTTTCCCACCTCCAGCCAACAGTGTCTGCTCAGATCTTTTTAGAACAAGGCAGAAGTAAAGGGGCCCAGCGATTCTGCCCCTGCCTTGTATAGTCTGCTTTAAAGGTTGCTGAGGGAGGCCTGCCCCTTTGGCTTCCCAAGGGACTGTTGCTCGCCAAAGCAGAACATGGAAGCTTCGGACACCAGTGTGTCTACCTTTCTGCCTGTCTTCCAGCCTTCACCTGCATCCAAGTTCATCCAGGGTTACCTGGGAGCCGTCATCAGCGCTGTCTCCATCGCTGTGAGTAACTCCTACCCTGCTCCAGGGTAGGCCAGCGTGTGGGGAATGGGGTCTACAAGGGGATGCCTCATGTTTTCTAGGCAGGGAAGAGGCTGCTAGGAAGAACACAATTGGTACTCCAAGATGTTGGGGATGGAGCTGTGGAGTTCAGGGCAGGGAGGGCAGGCCATCTATCCCTGTCTGTCCCTGCACCCAACACTCTTTAGAGCAGCTTTGCTATTTGTCTTCCGGTGCCTCATTTTCCTCAGAGCAGCCTCTGGTGCACAATCTATGGCTGTCTACAGTTCTGATTCACTGCTACTAAACTTCCTGGATCCAGACTCATGAATTTCCTCTCCCTGACTGATCTAGGGTCAGCAACCATCTGCAGCTTGGTGTGGTTTTCTTGGTCTTGGCTCTTAGAGAAGGCTGTTGGCTTCCTGAACTGGGGATAGAACCGCCTCTATGCAGTCTCTTCAGGCTTGGTTGGAGGGTCACTCGCCTAGCCTCCCTGGAAGGTTTTATAAAGCTCTTCAAGTTGAGCCTTCACAGCCCTGCAAGAATAAAGCTGGAATTCATTACAGGAACTTGCAAATTGCAAAGTGGGACTGATGGTCTCAGGTGGGGGCAGCAAGCAGACAGCAGAGAGGGTGTGGGCCATAGCAGAGTAAAGAATCAGGCCTCTGAGCCCTTGTCTAACATCCATCCTAACCTTGAATGTGTGGCACTTCTGGATCTCCGATGGAGTGGCTTCCTACAACCGACTCCTGAGGGCAAAGTGCCTTTTCCAATGGTCACCTCTGTCACTAGTAACACAACGAATGCCTTGTTAGGCAAAGGAAGAGTTCACATCAGGGCTGGGAATGCAGCTTGGCTGGTGGAGGGCTTGTCTAGCATTACAAAGCTCTGGTTTTAATCTCCAGCACCATTTAAAATAGGTCCTGGTGGTCCAAACTTGCACACAGCACTTAGGGTGGAGGCAGGAGTCAGAAGCTCAAAGTCATCCTCAGGTATATAATGAGTTTGAGGCCAGCCTGGGCTACATGGGACCCCGTCTTAACAACACACAACAAAAAAAGATGGCTTGATAGTCAAAAGCACTGGCTGCTCTTCCAGAGGATCTGGGTTTGGTTCCCAGTGCCCATGTAGGGACTCACAATTATTTATAACTCCAGTTCTGGGGGATCTGATGCCCTCTTCTGGCCTCTGCAGGTCTGCACATACATGGTGCACATACATGCAGGCAACACACAACACACATACCATTTTAAAAAATTTGAAAAGAAAGAAAACACAACACAGTGAAAGAATTCACATGTACGAATCTTTTGATAACACCCCTTTCCTTATCTCTTCTGTCACAAATCATAATTGTGCACACTGTGTGATAAGCCATCCATCCAAACCTGTCATTGCTACTGCCGTCCCTCTAAAGTAGAGCTTTGGGGCTGTCCTCAAGCAGCCCCTTTTATTTTACTCCCACGTAGAGCAAGCCACCTCCAAGTGAAAGTGGGGCATCCCTTTTTGTGCCTGGGATCTTGTTCGTTCCCTGAATGCCTTGCTGCCAGTTAGAAGCCATATGCAGCTAGACCTATGTAGACGGCTCACTGGGGAGAAACTGCCAATCTGCCCAGTAGACGTGCAATCCTGAATGGAACTTGGTTTGAGACTCAGATAAATTGGGGGGCCTGACTCTGCTGGTCTGAGGCCTGGGCTCCTGAGAGGGGAGGCTTCCTCTTACTCTGTAATGTACCAGGAGTTCAGAGCCACCCTGGCTCAGCTGCTTCAACAGCCATTTCCTTCCTAGAGATGAAGTAGAAAGGTCTGGGAGGAGGAGGTGGCACTGGGAAGGGCTTGAGTGACGCATTGCCCTGGTGCCTTCCCACTGAGCATGTGGCTCAGGAATTCAACTTATGAAAACTCTGGCTTCTCTGAGTTCCAGCCCTTAGGAACTGCCAATAGTGGGGTCCCCTCCATTCCATCCCAACACTTTGCAGGCCTGTACCTCCCTCAGATTGCTTGGTGGAGGGACAGAGAAGCCAGCAGTTACTTGGAAATAGGGCTTGCACTGTGGAGACACCCTCTGCCTCCTCTTCTTTGCTTGGTTCCAGATCCTGCCCCCCCCAGGAGATTTTCCTTGACCTAAGTCCCAGAAAATTCTCGTTCTTCCTACACTCAGTCACACCCTGTCCTCTCATTGTCCCCAGTTGGATTACAAGTTAGCTAGGGACAGGCATCTGTCTCATACCCACAGAGGGGACCACAGAGCCCTGTGCCATAAATACCTATTAATTAGGCTGCTGATTGATCGCTGGCCTTGAGGCCCCTCCTCTCCTCTCCAGGAGCCGGAGCCTTAGCAGTGGCATGCCCCTCCGCCTGACGACTTCATACAGCGAGGGGCTCACTCGGGCAGATGGAGTGGAGTTCCTGACTTGGAAAATCGGCAGCTTGCTTTCTTTTCTTTTGTGTGTATAAATCACAAAACTGCCAAAGACAGAGGCTTGATTTTATTTTCCTCTCCCTTGTTCTCTGAAACCCCAGGCCCTGCGGCCTCATTAACTGATTTCAGCTTCAGTTAGAGACAAATCCCCTCCCAGGGCGAGCCTGTTAGGAGCAGACGACCTGCAAACAAGTGTCGCGGCCCCAGTGGTTGGCCCAGTTCTGGCATTAATTAAAACGAGTCCCTACAAGCAGGTGGCTAGATGGCGCCTGATGGGCTGAGAACCGGTCCCAGAGACTAAGCTAAGCTGAGGTGCAGCCTCCTCTGTGGGGTCTGCAGAGCCCTGCCTCTCTTTCAGAAGAACCCTTGGCCTTGGCCACCAGCACCCCCGCATCATCAGGCATTCCCCCAAATGAAGCCAAATGCTGGGTCCAGGATCGTTGGGGTGAGAAGCCTCTCTGGGCCCCCTTAAATAGATTTGGCAATGTCTGGGGCTCTTGCTTTAGAATAAAAAAGAAATCCCGTCTTAAGTTATTTTTGAAAACCTAACAGTTTGCTGTCTTTTAACAAAGGAAACCTCTCTCTGTCTTCTTTGTGGTTTTGTTCTGGAGTTCATGTGGAAGCTTCTGGGCTAGCCATCACAATTCCTGTAAGGGAGAGGTCAGGCAGGCTCCTGACTCCTTCTGCAAGGTCTGTGATAGGCCAGACACTTTGCAGGAGGCCGAGCTGTAGCTCCATTTAGCTCTCAGGATGATGGGAGGGTGAATGGAGAGCACTGAGTGGGCAGAACCCTGGTGGCACTGACCCTGAGGTACCTAACTCAGTCACAGGGATGACACATAGAACAGATGGAGGAAGCCAACAGAAGGCAGGGCTGGATGTCCCAGAGAGAGGACATAGTAGATACAGAGGCATGCAGAAAGATGGGAACAGATTCTGGATGCTGTCACAAGTGTGTCTGCCATGTAGATAGTAATGTTGATGGTGACAGTAGAGGATAGCAGCAGTCACCAGGGACCACGAATGCTACACCAAGAATCCCAGACTGGCCATTGCAGGGTCTTGGGCAGAAATAGGGGGTGGCAGATGCAATCCATTGACCACTGGTTCCTGGGTGGCAATAGACCTGGAGTTGGGGAGGAAGGCTCAGGGCTGATATCGTGTGTGACTGGTCAGGGTAGGTGGGTGGAGCCTAATGATAGAGACACTTTCATGTCCTGTCCCCAAGTCTTTCATCTTCAGCTAAGCCTTAGCTGCAGTGGCTTTTCCTTCAGGAACAATGCAGACCTCCTTCCCCCAGTCGTCCTTTCTATGTTGGATGCAGCATTTGTCTGTGAGGAGAGGCCCAGGAAGCCTTCTGGTTCTCATTGCTTGCTGGCAACTCCACATGCCCGATGGTCAGATTAGTAAACAGTCACTCAAGTGATAACAGTGGCTAATCCTTACGGAGTGCTGGAACTATGCTACTTCGGCCCCATTTTACAGATGGGGAAACTGAGCAGAGATTGAAGCCAAGGGCAGAGCCTGTGCGCGGCAGCCCAGGATTACTCACACACTTCTGTTGACAAAGGTCCTTTTGTCATCATGCTCCCACGGGGGCTTGCTGAGATAGGAAAAACTAAGCAGTGTTTTAGCTTCTAGGTGGGAGAAAATGTTACTGTTTCCTTGGTAGGCAGGTCCCCCCACAGGCACCCCCAAGAACAATGGAGATTAGTGGTAGCTCTTATCCACCACCAACCTTCATACTTGGTTTCTGGACCTCCTCCTTTTGGCCAACATTAAGTCAGTATTGTGATCCAGAGCACACCCTGCCTCCTGTAAGACAAGATCTGGTTGGCTGTTCAGCAAGGGCATAGCCAGGCCCTTCTGTCCTGGGTTCCCAGGGTCACAGTGGCACCCCTGAATCCTGGTCCAGGTGATTGTCAGGTTACGTTCCCTTCAAATGACTTCTGCGTTGGAGAGGCCACGGCTGAGACCCAGAGCTAAATTTGAAGTGGTCCGGAAGCCTGCAGATGGCAGCACAGTGGCCAGTCAGACCCAAGTAGCAGCCCTAATCCACTCTTGGGAGGAAGAGGGTCTGATGTTCCTTGCAGCCAGCACACTGTTCCCATGAAACACGGTTCAGGCATGAGGCCTGAGCCCTGGCCTAGCAGATAGGCCCCTCAGTCTCAGCTGGAGCTGACAGGAGCGAGGACTGTTGACAAACTATCTCATTCACCTTTGCTCTTCTGCCCCTGAGCTCAATGCCAAACAACAGGCTGGCTGAGACCTGAAGACATTTGACCTCCACTTGGTAGCCAGGTTTAGTTTACAAAGCTGTGCCCTCTGGTGGGTATTTGTGGTACTTCAGTGATTTCCTGACTCACCCTTTGCCTTCCTGACCCACTCAAACGCAGGACCACTGGGCACATTATTCTCCAGTCACCCAAGAGAAATCTAAGATCTGATCTCATGCCATCTCTCCTGTCAGTATGCCTCCTTCTTGTTGTTCTTCAGGACCACTTAGACTCCACTAGCAGGTGCCTCAGAGTTCACAGACCCTTGCAGACAACCCAGCGTTACATGGCTGTGTCTCTGCAGAGCCCTCTTCCCTCCTCCCCGCTCTCTCCTTACCCAGCTACCTCCCACTCATCCCATGGCTCAGTCATGTGTGCTTTGATGCATTGGTAACCTTTGGGGCCTCCTCCCCTAGTTGGGTATAATGAGCAGCCCAGGCAGCCCACAGACCTGGGCAAGTGCAGTGTTTGTAAAGGCAGATGCAGTGGTTTGCAAGGCTTTCGTTTGCCTTCATACCTCAGACAGCATTCACTCTGATTTATTCTAGACGCATCACTAAGTCCAGACTCATTTCACCACATCTGAGAATTCAGTGAGTGGGTAAGAAAGGCAAGCCCTAGGCCCTGGAACTACTCAGTGTCTGCTGGGAGAGGTGGGTTTATAGACAAGTGCACAGATACAAAATATTGCTGTGGTTTTTTTCCGTTATTAGATGCATGCATTATTTTAGTTCAGAGACATGTGAAAAGGCAAACACATACATATTTAGAGACTGATAGATACATGGAAGACAGCTCTGGCCTTGGGTGGGGGCTGGTTGGTGAAAGTGCTTGCGTTGCCATCTCGAAAGCCTGAGCTTGATGTTACAGCCCACATAAAAAGCCATGTGTGGGGCTCGAGAAATGGCTCACTGGTTAAGAGCACCTGCTGCTGTTGTAGAGGACCAGAGTTTGATTCCCACATTGGGCAGTTCACAACTTTTTGTGACTCTAACTCTAAGACCCTCTTCTGGCTTCCATAGGCATATGCACATGCACACCACACACACACACACACACACCACACACACAGAGTTAAATTAAAAATTAAAATCCAGTCAACCAGCGGTGGCGCACTTCTGTAGTCGCCACACTCGGGAGTCCGAGGTGGGCAGCTTTCCCAGTTCGAGTCCAGCCTTTGCTGCAGCACAGTGAGTTCGTCTCACAGACTGGAAAAAAAAAATAAATCCACACATGGTGGCTTTAGAGAGTATTAGAGAAGACAGGCAGATCCTGGGCTCACTGTCCAGCCAATCCAACGTACTTGGGATCTCCAGGCCAGTGAGACACCATGTCTCAAACAAATTAACACAAACCAAAGCATGAAAGCATTTGAAGAAAAAGTCTGAGGTGGTCCTTGATCTATACACAATACACTCTGCATGCAGCACACAAAACACGAGTGCACACGCGTGTGCGCACATAACACACACACACACACACACACACACGAGTGCACACAAACACATGGAAACACATACACAGATATGATGCACACATGAGCACATGGAAAACATACACAGATATATGAGCACACATGAGCACATGGAAACATACAGATGTATGAGCACACATGAGCACATGGCACACACACACACAAACACCCCACATAAAGTTCCAGTTCCAGGCTCTTCCAGAAACTGAGGGGAGCACCTTGAGGCAGAGAGGAGGTCTGATATTTAGGTTGAAAGTGAGGCCTGACAGGAACAGTGCTCAGAGGCCCTGGGGTGGGGGTGGGGAGAAGCCTACAAGTCAGTAGGGAGTGAGGTCACAGGGATGAGTATAAGCAGAGACAGAAGAGCTACAATCAAGATGCCTGGGAACAGGACAAGTAGCTGAGGCTTGGGTGGCTTCCCTGTGGGCCTTGAGCAGCTCCTGTCCAGGAAGATCCAGAAGTCTCTTCAGGCGTGCACTACACCTGGTTTAGTCAGTGCTGGGGACTGAACCAAGATCTTCAAGCATGTTAGAAAAGTCCTCTACCAACTGAATCCTGGTCAAAGAGGCCTGCTAGGGCTTCACTCCACCTTTAAAAAAAAAAGACTCGCATTAAAAATTTTAATTTCATTTTTATTTGTTCATTTATGTTTTTAGACACGATCTCACCATGATTAGCCCTGGCTGGCCTAGAGTTCACTATGTAGACCAGACTGGAGTCAAATTTACAGATAGGAGCCTTCCAGCTGGTAGCAGGGAGGACACCTGGGCGAAGGTGAGGCAGAGTTAACCTTCCCTGGGGTAGGGGGACCGCTGTGGAGGTGCCAGCTAAGTAAGGCCTGTCCCAACAGAGGTGTCTCCAGGTGTCGATGTCCAGCTTGAGGAAGGACATAGCCAAATAAGGAGCAAGATAGCTTTGTCATCAGCCCACCTGGTATCTCTCTGAAGGCCTTGTAGAACCAAGGTTGCCGTTGGACATGTAGTTAATGACACTAGAGGTTTTATGTCATGGAGCTCCTGTCACATGCTGTTCCGTGTGCAGCATAAAGTTTAGAAGAATGCTTTAGGGCTGGAGAGGTGGCTCACATACTGCTTTGACAGTTCAGTTCCTAGCACCCAAATTGGGCTCCTCACAGCCACCTCTACCGCCATCTTCCAAGGACCTCTTCTGGCCTCCACGGTCATCTGAACTCATGTGCACGTGCATGCTCATGCAGCACACACACACACACACACACACACACACACACGATTAAAGATTAAAAACAAAATTCACCAGGCATGGTGGCACACACCTTTAATACCAACATTCTAGAAGCAGAGACAGGCAGATCTTTGTGAATTTAATTGCAGTCTGGTCTACATAGTGGATTCTAGGCCAGTCAGAGCTACTTGTGTGAGATTGTGTCTAAAAACATAAGTGAATAAATAAAAATGAAATGAAATTAAAAATTTTTTAACGTAATTCTTTTTTTAAAAGGTGGAGTGGAGCCCTAGCAGGCCTCTTTGACCAGGACTGTGGCTCAGTTGGTTGAGGACATGCTCAAGGATCTGGATTCAATCCCCAGCATTGACTAAACCAGGTGTGATGGCACACACCTGTAATCCTAGCCCTTAGGAGGTAGAGGTTAGAGAATCAGAAGTTCAAAGACATCTTCAACTGCTTTGAGGCCATCTTGGGCTACATGAAAGCTGTCTTGAAAGAACAAAAACAATAAGATGTAAAAAACAAAAGCGAAATAAAGCTAGCGTGTCCCACATGTCTGGAATGAAATTTAGCATGAAACACATATCTATCTGAAAGTAAGCCAACAGACCCAAGAGGGATCTGGGAGCCACAAAGTGGAGAGGTTCATGCAGAGTTGGGAGCTCGCTAGGAGGTGATATGGCCGCCTCACCCACCCACTAGCCATGGGCCTGGGGTATATGCCAAAGACATAGAGGAGGCAAACGGCCACTTACTGTCACCCACTCAACGCTCAGCCATCGTGCCCCCAGAACCTTGGACAGGGACAGCCTGGGAAGGATCCCAGGGAGGGCTGCAGTTCGGGGGACCGAAGCCCGTCTGTTCTTGTTTCTAGGGGTCCTTTGGCCTGGAACATTTGGTGGAGCCCATTAAAATTAAAAAGCCAAGTGGCTGGAGGTTCGG
The DNA here is from genome assembly GCA_021653895.1 of Mastomys natalensis. Classification (NCBI taxonomy): domain Eukaryota; kingdom Metazoa; phylum Chordata; class Mammalia; order Rodentia; family Muridae; genus Mastomys; species Mastomys natalensis. Next base: position 210,735 of record JAJTUV010002001.1, on the reverse strand, counting down.
AATGCCAGCTCGTTTTCTCTGGCATGGCAGGTCCTGTTTAAGGGAACCAGCTGGCATTAATGGCACACAACGCATCGCGAACAGCAGCTAGCGATCAGAAGAATCAGAGCTAATAATCAGGTTCAGGGAAGATAATGAGATATGAACAGCCATTGCCGAGAGTCCCCCGGGGTCTGCCTTAACAGCCTCCAAATAAGCTACAAAACAGAAATTAACCAAACAGGGGCTCCATTTGGGCAGAGGGGGAAAACAAACAAGGTAGAAATTTGCACACGAATTCCTAATATGGCCATGCTCAAGCTCAGGACCTGTGGGACAGCAGCCACTGCCTGAAGGAGGCAAGGGGCCTTCTGTGACCACTTGCCTCCAAGGTGATTGTCAGGTCAGAGCCACTGGTAAGAGACCTGAAGAAAGAGAAGACTAGTTTCCTGAGGCTCACTGGAGACTTGGGCCATCCTCAGGCCAGGTTCTCAATTGGCATGCAGCAAACTAGCCAAGTCACCTCTTCAAGACAGTGGCAGTCCTAGCCAGTGGAGAGAATAGCCAGCCAGGGTGGGGTCAGCCTCAGGCTGGCATAGAAAGTCTCAGTGTTGGCTATAAGCAGTCGTCTCTAGTCTCTCCCCAACCCCCTGCATTCGAGCTCTGCCTAGTCCCAGGAGGCTGCCAGCCTTGGAGAAGCTTGGGCCTCCTTGTTCCTTTCCCCCACTCCTGCTTCCAATACCTTCAATACTTCATCATCTTTCTGTATGTGTGTAAGATGTAAGATGTGTTCCCCATCTATCTGTGTCTAGGCCCGCCACCTGCCAGGTCAGCTGTGGCTTCCCATTTATATATCACCTGGACCCCAACCTCTAATGACCTTTGTCAGGAGTCCCATGTTATTCACATGGTCCATGGTTAAGGTTGCTTCTTGAGGAGACTGTGCTAGTTGCTTTCCCATTGCTGTGATCCAAGACCTACAAAGAGCAACCTAAGGAAGCTCACAGTGAGGATACTGTGTATCGTGGCAGGGAAGGCATGGTAACATGGAGGTGGCTTGTCACATTGTATCCACAATGTGAAGAAAAGCAAGATGAAGGCTGGGGCTCAGCCTGCTTTCTCTCCTTTTTATGGGGTCTAGCACCCTGGCAAATGTTTAGGGTGGCTCTTCCTACCTTGGTTAACCCAGTCTAGAAACTCCCTTACAGACATACACAGAGGATTATTTCTTAGGCGATTTATTTATTTATTTATTTATTTATTATTTATTTATTTATTTTTGGTTTTTCGAGACAGGGTTTCTCTGTGTAGCCCTGGCTGTCCTGGAACTCACTTTGTAGACCAGGCTGGCCTCGAACTCAGAAATCCGCCTGTCTCTGCCTCCCAAGTGCTGGGATTAAAGGTGTGTGCCACCACTGCCCGGCTTTAGGTGATTTTAGATTCTGTCAAGTTAATGGTATTAATTATCACAGAGGCCAGTTGCAAAGTGGATGTGAAACTTTGGAATCAGCAGGCCTCAGGTTCAAATCCTAGCTTTAGCTGCCATGACATAACTGTCTTTCCTTGGCAAAGTTACTAGTTCTCTGAGCCTGCTTCTTCTTGGTAGAAAGGGGCTTTTGTTAAGATATCGAGTGTGGCACCTGGGGTGTAGCACATAGAGCACTTGCCCAGGCGTCGCAGGATGCCAAGAATCCTAGGTTCACCCCCCCCCAGCACTACAGAATATAAAAGCTCTTGCAAGCAAAAGTATTAGTAGCACATGTGAGATCTCTAGACCCTTCCTGTGACCTCCATGCTTTTCCTCTGCACTTAAGTTATGGTGCTCAAGAGGCCATTTCTGAGTCACTCATTGCAGACAGCTGGGGATACCTGACTCTGTAAGCTCTGTCTGAGCAGCACCTGAGATGGCCAGTGGCCTTCAGAAAAGCCCTGGTGTATCACCAAAATATGGAGAAGCTGTCATTCAGTTCCTGCCACTCAGCTGCCCTCAGGCAAGCAACAGGGACAGGAACAAGGGCTCTGAACATCAACATGACAGTTAGGATATACATGCAGCACTGACAGCCGAGGCTGGAAGTTGCTGGCTGCCTAAGGGATGATTAGCTGGCACACCCTTGTCCCATATCCCTCCACTGGAGCCTGGGCCCAGCCCGTCCTGTTCTACTGCAGGTGTTCTATCTCCCTGAGGCTTCCCAAAGCCCCAACAACCCAAAAGGCCAAGTATAGAGCCAGTCTAGGAACACAGAGTAGCTTGATTAGCCAGTAGGAGTTCAGAGCTGAATACAGGGCAGATCTTGCCATGGTCCTCACTGCCTCCTCTTCCTGGGATGGACCATCAGGGAAGGGCTGGTTAGCCCTCAGTCTGGGAATACCAAGATTTCTGGTATTCTGCTCTCTCTCCATGTTTGCTGCTCCTCTAGCTTCTAGGTAGTTCTTCTCTGATAGCCTAAACCACACTCAGGTCCCCAGTGATACCCTCTGCCACCTGTGTTGAATATTCCATCCAGTTGTCTGCTTGTACCCGTTTTTCAACCACAAGCTCACTGGGCGTGTGCTCTGGGCTATTAGATACAACATCTAGTGTCACACATACACAGAAAAGGCCTGCAGTCCTTCCTCCCAGTGGGGCAGGAGCAGGGATGCCAAGGACTAGTACTTGGAGAGACATACCAGGGAAACAGGATCATTGGTCTGCCTGCCTGAGAGAGGTGACATTGTCACATGGCTGCACTTTCTGGGTCCTCTTGTGTGCCAAGCTCATCCTTTTATACCCATTCTTATCACAAGCCCTGAATGTGGTAGAAATAACTATCCTTTTTCTACCACCAGACAGTGACGTAGAGAAAGGATAATGAGTGACCTGCCTGGGGTCCCACTGCTAGTAAGTGACAGAGTTGTAGACTTCAGAGCTGGTCCTGAGGGAACAGGTGTGTGGCCTGAGGTGGGTGGGGCACCCCAGTCCTAGGGAATGGGTCTGCAAAGGCTAGAGGCCAGAAGGCCCAGTTGGCCTCAGAAGGGCTGCACCTGGGGTGTGGGGTGTGAGGGAAATTAGAGGGATCCCCTCCCACTGTCCCTCTAGCTCTACTCCTCCCTCCCATGAGCCCTTGCAGCATCATGCACTTCTTCTGTTTTCTTTCCTTCCTAAGGTGGGCCTTAATGTGCTGGTTCAGAAAGCAAACAAGTTCACGCCAGCCACTCGCCTTCTCGTGCAGAGATTTGTACCCTTCCCTGCAGTAGGTAAGATCTGCACACAGATGTGTGTGCGTGTGCACGTATGCGTGTGCATGCTGTGTGGTGGAGGTCTCGGGAACTTCCAAGCACCTGGGTGAATGGTGGCCCTTCCACATCATATCTCCCTGATGCTTGCAGTCTCCTGGTTGGGAGGTCTAGAACAAAATTCACACAGGTAGAAGAAAGGATGCAGGACCCACCCACCAGCTCAGCGCATGAGATGCAGCTTTAGCACAAACTCTTGGCTGTTTGCTTTGTGGCGCTGGGGACACTTCAAGCACACAAGGCAAGCACCATACCAGCTGAGCTCCATTCTTATCCTTTTGTCTGTTTGAGACAAAATCTCAATCTGTAGCTTAGGCTGGCTTGGCACTCACTATGTGGCCAAGGCTAGCCTCAAACTCCCAGGAGACTTAGCACAGAGGTAATATATTTGCTCCTTTGTTTTGAGATGGGGGTCTCATGTATCCCAGAGTTGCCTCAAACTTGCTGTGTAATGGAGGGTAATCTTGAACTTCTGGCCCTCCTGCTTCCACCTCCCCAGTGCTGGGATTAGAAGTATGCAGCACTCTTGGTTCATTAGGTTGATCTAATCCAGGGCACCCTGCATACCAGGGAAGCACTCTTATCAATTAAACACAGCCTCTAGCTCAGCACAGGGAGAGACTGAACCTGGATCTCCAGCTCCTAAGGATCAGCAGGCAGAACACTGCATGCTGCGGACTGTGAAAAGTATTCATAATAAACCTTAACCAAAAAAATCTACAATCTTTGTATCGTGAGTTTGTCAGCAAACAGTAAAAACCAGGACTCCAGGATTTGTCAGCAGGAACCCAAGGCAGTCCGTGCCACATTGCAGCTGTGACTCAGAGTCCTGCAAGTATTTGCTTCTGGGCAGGGCAAGCCCAAGTGAGCACTTGACATTTCAATGGCTATGTCTTACTTTTTTAATTTTTTTTTTTTTAAATCAAGTAAAAGGCATATTGATTAGCTGATCTTGGGAGTCCACACACCAGCATGTGGGAGGTGGAGACAGGAGGATGAGAAGTCTAAGACCATCCTTAGCTAGTGAGCTTGAGGCCAACCTGGGCTACAAGTAACATTCTGAGTTCAATTCCTAAGACATACATGGTGAAAGGAGAGAACTGATTCCTGAAAATTGTCTGATATCAACACATGCCCCCTATAAGTAAGTAAATAAATTTAAATGTACATCTATTACTAAATCATAATAAAAGTTTTTTGATAATATGTTTTAATCTCTTTATAAATTATTTGAGTTTTGTTTACACATCTAGACACATTAATCTGAGAGGTACATTTAGTCTTCACCTGACTGTCCGAGGGGCCTTGGGCTGCAGGACAACTCAGAGGGTTTTATTGTTGTTGTTGCTTTGGGTGATGGGAGTTGGGTTTTCTTGTTTTTTTAAGATATGCTTCTCTGTGTAGCCCTATCCTGGAACTCACTCTGTAGACCAGGCTGGCCTTGAACTTAGAGATCTGCCTGTCTCTGCCTCCGGAGTGCCGGCATTAAAGGCATGCGCCAACACTGCCTGGCTAACTCACAGTTTCTGTTGGACCTTTAGGATGTTACATAGCTCTGCCTGGCTTTCAGGAAGTGCCACCCAGTTTCAGAAAAGGAGACTACTGTGCAGTTTATTTATTTTTAAAGAAATAACTGTAGACGCAGCACAAAGCAGTTCAGAGAAGGGTACATAAATACTAAGAACCCTAACTCAGAGTCCCCTTCTCAGAGTCTTTGCCAGAGGACAAAGGTGGGGGCTGGCCCATAGCCTGAGGTTCGGTGACCTTCCTGCTGTTACTGCCCAGTCTAAAGAGCTGAGTCAGAGGCAGGTTCATGGCCGTGACCTGACCTTCTCCTCCTGTGTGTGATATGTAGGCTTGGGACTCTCCATCTATGGCCCACAACTGCACGTGAGGCCACAGACCAGACTCTATTGACAGGAATGAGCTGTGGAGTACCTACCAAATGGGGCAGCCTCACCCCCTGCATGCCCAGTGGCTAATAAACTCCCAGAACCAAACCCCCGGTGGAGCCTAGCCAACTCAGATAATTGCTATAGCAACTCCACAGTTGTAATGAACTCTTAGCTATTTCTGCCGTGAGCCATTAATGAAATAACTCTTTAAGGCTGACTTTGTCATGGGGTCTAATTGAGCAACAAACGTGGCTACTCTGTGGCTGGGCGCAGCCTAGACTGGCTCTGGGGCTCCACTGAGATGTAATTGGGACTTGGGGGACAAGCCTCAGATAAGAACTTTGCCAGTGGCTTGTTCCAGCCCTATCCAACCCACACTGTGCTGTGACCTTGAGCTGATCTTAACCTCTCTGGGACTCCCTCAGGACGGGAGGCCTTTCCTCTGTTCTGAGTCTCTCTCTCTTCTCTCTCTCTCTCTCTCTCTCTCTCTCTCTCTCTCTCTCCTTTCTCCTGGTCCTCTCAGTGTTAGCCTGATTCCCCTCCCATCTTCTTCTTGGACTGAGTTTTCAGCCTTCCCATGAAGTCCAGCCATTCCCACGCAGGCTTGAGGCCCCTGTGTCCATAGCTGGTTGTATATCCTGTGCTTTGCAACTTGCTCCTCCTCACTCCCAGGCCCATCTGCAATGAGGCTTCTGTTTATTCTCCTGTCAGTGATTGCCACAGCAAGGTCAAAGCCTTCATCTGCAACCTGCACTTGGTCTCTCTGTACCATGTCCCTCCATGCCCTGGCCAGAACAGAACATCTGTAAGTCACTTCCCTCTTGCTTTCTGGGGCAGGATGGCTAGTCCCCATTAGGTGACTCCGAGAAGCTTGCTCTGCCCTGGCTTCACCATAAGACAGGCTTGCTTTCCTCTTAGGGAACCAGCGTGATGGGAGGACCCTGTCATAGGAGGGAGTGGGATGCGAGAGGGTCTCTAAATGATGGGAGTCCTGAGAAGACCACAACTTCCTCTGTCTTTCTACGCAAGCAAGGAGCAAGGAAACCCTTGAATTGCTGTGCTCCCCACTTCTTTGTCTGGCTTCTCTACATACTTGCCCAGGTGAAAGCCTGAGAGGAGAGTAGGATGTGTCTCCTCTGGGCTCTGCACCCAGAACAACTCAATCTTGTAAAGAAACCTGCCTTTGGAGCTGAGAGACTGAGGTGTTGTGTTCTGGGGGTGGCCAGGCTGTGCAGTGTCTTGCAGTGAGCACTGCATCTCCAAGCTTGCCCTGACTTTTCATCTAGGACTGTGTTAGCACTGGTGTGCATGTGAGTGCCGAGTGCACAGAAAGTGAACCCCAGATGCTCCCTGCAGCCACCCCTCTCCCTCGGGGAGGTTTTCTGCACCCACAATACCCTGCCCTGGTCTAGAACAGCAGTCATGTGGGAGATGGTGGTTTCTATTTATACATGGAGACCGTAGGAAAGAAGGTGAGCCTGGGAGCATGTGTGCTGGCATCGGAATCGATTGGGGACTGGTAATTAATTTGTTTAGACCTTAATTAATTCTCCAGTTCTTTCTTATTTGTGGACTGTCACGCTTAATTGTGTTCAGGAGCTCAAGCTTGGAGCAGGCCCTCCGTTAATTGCTGTGAGGCTGCTGGGAGGTGGGAGTTAATGGTTTGGGAAGCTGGGCAACAGTGCCATTAAAGGTCAAAGAGGAGACGCTGGGCAAACACGCACCTCTGGTGCAGCCTTGGTCTGCGGAGCTGAGCTTGCTTTACAGGAGTCAGGTCCCATAGAGAGCCTTTCTGTGAGGCCTTGAAGGCGTGGGTCTCACAAATAGACATTGAGAAAGGAGGCAGGTCTGTAGTCAGAGGTGGATGGAGCATGGCCTCCAGAGACGTGGAAATACCAGCAGTCCATATTTGGTGTATCTTGTTGAGTTGGTATCCCTGGCTCCATGTACACGTGTGTAGGTTGGAAGCCTCACTTCTCTCTACCGTGGAAGAGGAAGCAAGCAGCTAGTGCTTTGGGGTAATGAAAACCTTAGCTGAACCCTGCATGCCCCTGAGCTTGGGCCTCTGTATTAGTTACTGTTCTCATGCTGTAACAAAAGCTTCTGACGGAAGGCAGGGGTTATTTTTGTACCGTTTGTAAGTCTGAGTGTAGTCCATCGTGGCGAGATGTCAAGACGGGAGGAAGCTTGGGTCACTTAGTAAGTGCATGGGCAAGCCGAGGGTGGCGAGCGCTGGTGCTCAGTTCTCCGGCTTCCTTTAACTCAGTCCCGGGCCCCAGCCTTTGGCATAGGACTGCCTACACTTAGGGTCAGACTTCCCACTCACTTAACCCTCTGTAGAAATTCCCTCACAGACAGATCTGTCTTCTATGCGATCCTAGGTCCTGTCAAATTGAGAATCAGTGGGAACTGTGTTAACCTTCCATCTTTCATAGCCCAGAAATTCCATCCTTGGCTAGGAAGTCTTCTGGGGTCATTCCTAGGGGTTCCTTTTTATGATTTGTCAAAAATATTTCGATGCCATAATTTTTTTTTTTCTGTTCTCCTCAGGGAGCTGTTGCTCAGGACTTCTAGAAAGTCTTAGGGAGGAGTCTCTTGTTTCTTTATACCCAGTGAGCCTTAGAGCTGCCCTTTTGTGCTGTTTCTATGCCCCAGGCCACAGAGGCCTCCATGACATTAACTCTGCTTTGCTTCACTGCAGGAGGTAGTTGGCAGTGCTGCCAGAGCCTCAGCCCCTCCCCTATCAAAGCATAAGTCCCCATTCCTCGTCCCCTGTGAGCCAGGAGGCAGTGCTGTGTACCTGTGGCAGCCTTGGGCCCTGTGACAGGTGTCCCCCATGAGGGTCAGTGGTACATTGTGAGGCACCTGTATCCCTTTGAGGCTCTGCTAGAGGCTGGAAGAACCTGCCTGGACCTTTGCCGTGCTTGCTCCTGACCCCCTGAGTTCTGGCTGCTGTCTTCCTCTTCCCCTCTTGCCGAACTTCAGGCGCTGGCCCAGATGTTCTCATCCCCACACCTCAGCCCTACACTTGGCTGCCAAGTACTCCGTATCCCTGTGTCTATCCAGGATAGGCTGTTCAGGTCAAGTTGCCTCCTCGTCAGACTGTGTGGGTGTTCTAGGCCTTAGGGTTACGTTCCTCAGCCCCTCAGCCCAGAACAGTCGGTAGGTATAGTTACGTCTCATTACTGGACCAAATATCTGCGAAGAAGAACTAAAAGAGAAGGATTGTTATTTGGGTTACAGTTTAAGAAGCTACATCATGGTGCGAAAGTCATGCGAAGAACTGGGGCTGTAATGGCTACAGTTAGAAGGAGAGAGAGGAGATGAGAGGTGGTTAGAGAGAGAGAGAGAGATGTTAGACTCATGTTGGATACTTCCCCATTTTTTTTTTTTTTTTTGTTTTTCAAGAACAGGGTGTCTCTGTGTACTTGGTGTCCTGACCACTCTGTAGACCAGGCTGGCTCGATCAGAAATCCGAGCTCTGCTCCAAGTGCTGGGATTAAAGGCGGCGCTAACCCGTGTACCTCCCCCCATTTTTCATGTGTGCGAATGCATCCTTTTTTATGTGTGGGCACATGTGGACGTGCATGCATACATGTATGATGTATGTGTGTGCATGTGGAGACCTGAGGTTGATAGTGGAAATCATCCCCCATTCCCCTATCTTATTCATCCAGGCTGCATCTCTCAGTCAAACCCAGAGCTTGTTGATATGGCTAGTCTTGCTAGTCAGCTTCCTCTAGGAGCCCTGTCTCTATCTCCAGAGGCTGGAGTTACAGGTGGGTCCCTACACTCACCCAGAATTTACATGGGTTTCTGGGGATCCAAACTCCTCAGTACTTACACAGCAAGCACTTTTAACTGCTGAGCCATCCCCGCCCCCCAACCCTAGACTCTCCTTTTGTTCAGCCCAGAACTGCAGCCCAGGCACAGTGCTGCCCACATACAGGGTGGGTCTTCCCTCCTTGGTTGATCCTCTCTGGAAAGACTCTCATAGACACCTCCAGAGGTGCGTTTCCATGGTGATTCTAAATCAGGTTGACAATGAAGATTAGCATAACACGGCCTCATGTGGGGCTTGTTAATGCTTAAACAAGTGTGTTAGCACAGAAGGTTCAGGTTCAGTTGCCCAGAGTGGAACTCTAGCCATTGATGACTAGACATTGATGACTAGAGTCTGTTTTAAGTTTTCTTGCTTTTGTATCTTGGTCCGTTCTTTGAGTCAGTAGACCATCCCTTACACACTTATTCCCAGGCATATACTCAAGTCTTTCTGGTCTGTGGGCACTGTCTTTGAAATGGTATCCTAGAACCATCCTGTAAGTTTTCACAAAGATTATACCAATAGCCAGGGCCTCATGAGTCCTCAGTACAAGTTAGATCTCCATCTGCCCCCTATTGCCCTGACCAGAGTGACAAAAACCAACTATGGTGGCACACTCTTATAATCCTAGCATGTGGAAGGAGAAGGCTCAGAGTTTAAGATTATCCTTGGCTACACAGTGAGTTCAAGGTTATCTTGGGTGTCAGGAAATGCTATATCAAAATATCAAAGCATGGGACTGGAGAGACACTCAGCAGTGAAGAAGTATGTGCCGCTCTTACAGAGGACCCAGTTTGGTTCCCAGAATCCACATCCAGTGCCTTGCTGCCATCTGTCACTCCAGCTTCAAGGGAGATCTGACACCCCTAGCCTCTGCAGACACCCACTCATGTGTACACTCATGTACACGCATGTGTACAATCTGCACAGAGACATACACGCACTCTGGCATTGTGGAACAGTGATTTGGAGACAAGTGTTGGTCAGATGCTCAAAATGGCACAAAAACAAATGTTCTTGTGACAAATGCTGTAACATTTCATAGAGACTGGAGCTTGGGCTCGGTGCTGGCGTATTCATCTAGCATGCCTGGGGTTTGGCCATAGTACCACAAGGGGTGTGTGTGTGTGTGTGTGTGTGTGTGTGTGTGTGTAGACAGTTAGACATTGTTTCCAGACAATCTCCCGGTACTTCCTAGATTTTAGGAATTTAACCTAAGCTGATGTTTTAGGAAGTGTGCATTCCATTTGAAGAAAGTCACCCACTGACTTCTCCATCAGAGAACTGTGTAGGCAAGTGAAGGGATTCAGAGCACCCCAACCTATGTAAAAACTCCAGGCATGGCAGCATGCGCCTGTAATCCCAGTACTAGGGAGTCCGACAGGAGGCTGGCCAGGCAGCGTAGCCTATTGGTGAATTTCCCGACAATGAGATTTTTTCGTCTCGAAGGAGGTGGATGGAATGTCTGAGGATGACACCTGAGGTTGTCCTGTGGTCCCCTCAAGCACACAGATGCATGCATATCCACACACATGAACACACTTCATGTAGTCACATAAACAGTAGGCCACTGCTGACTAACTGAGGGACTTTCGGTGACTACTGGATGTCAGGATCGATGCACTCTCAAGGAGGTCCGTCTGACGGCCACCTTTTGCGTGGACATGCTAGTTGTTGTGTCATGAATGGACGCCAGAATAGGCAGTTTGTATTTAGAGTGGCTCTGACCATGTGACCTGGCAAGGATGGCAGGACCTTCTGACAAAGCCATTGTCATTGAGATGAGATGAGTGACCCTTGAGTTTTAGGAATGTGTCTCCTTAGCAGCCTGACCCAGAAAGCACTAAGGGGTCTTCATATGTGACTAAGTCACCACTTCTGGGCAATTTGCCTGAGTCCTGGCATCCTGTAGGTGCTCAATAAATATTACTGAACAAATAGCTTTCTAAGTCAAGAGATTTGACCACTCCTAAAGTCTGGTAGGTAGAGAGACCTGGAGTCAGAGAAGGCTAGAGAGGCAGGGGCAGTAGGCTTGGAGAGAAGGGCAATGAAGGCAGGAGGGGCAGGGCAGCTACTGGACAAGGAGACGGCACCTTGGAGTCCTGGATAGGCTTTAAGCTGCACTCATCCTGTTGTCTGGGAAGCCACTGCAGTCTCCAGCATGGGAACTGGTGGGCTGAGGAAGCTTTTAGAAGATGTGTCAGCACCCCACTTCTGCCTGACTGCTAATGTACTCAGAAGAGGGGTGTCTCAGCAGGAATCTTGTGTTACTGTGTGTGTGCACACGCACTGCATATGGATGTGCATGTGAAGGCCAGAGAACTACTCTCACTGGCCCAGGACTCTCTAAGTAGAGCTAGGCCCCTCTAGGACCCTCCTGTCTCTGTCTCTCAGCACTAGGATCACCAGCACACCCTGTCACAGCCAACTTTTCCCACGGGCACTAGCGATTGAGTGTAGGGCCTGTGCTTAAGCAGTGGTGTCATTACTGAACTGTCTCCCAGCTTCCTTAGCAGGAGTGTGATGGATAGAGACTCCAAATTTCAGAGTTAGCTATACCTAGCATGTACAAACTGATTTTTTTTTTTTTTCAGTTTAGAAATTTCCAGTCCTGAGTAGGTGACACTTCAGTATGGGCTGTGAAACTTTCCCCTGATTCTCACACTATTTAAAAGGAAATCTGGGCCACTTAGAGCTGCCTCTCAGATGTAGTATTGGAACATGCTGTGACATTAAGCAAATATTAAGGTCAATGTGCCTGTTTGGTGAGCATTGCTCCTCTAAAGACAGAGGGACTGTGTTCTGAGGACAGCCCTGAGCTTGAAGAGGGAGAGCATTTGAGTTGGTCACTGTGGTAAGGTATATATGTGTGGGCCTGCAAATGTGCAGGCCCCCTGCTGCTTGGCCTGAGAGCCTGGCTATGGTAGCTGCCTCTGAAGGGAGGATGAAGCTAAAAGCCAGGGGTCAAGAGGAGACTACTGTTTGATTATCCAACTTTTTATGCAGTTTGAACTGTTTACCATGCTGTGATGGTTAATATTGATGATCAACCTAACAGGACCTAGAATCACCAAAGAGACACACCTTGGGAGGGATTATCCAGATTAACTTAATTGAGGTGGAAAATCCAATACAATGCCACAGGCTGTGAAAAATGAGGAAGGGAGCAGAGAATCCAGCATCCACTGATCTTTGGTTTCTGACTGTGGCTACAAAGTGACCTCTTGCTCCTGCCGTCCTGCTGTAACCGCTGTGATGGACTGTATCCCTTGGAACTGTAAGACAGAATAAACCCTTTCTTCCTTAAGTTGTTTCGTGGGATATTTTGTCACAGCAAGACAGGTAACTAGTATATATGACACATGTACATCGTGTGTGCTTCGTGATCCCCAGAAGTGATGGAGGAGGGAAGAGGGCATGGAGTAAGTTTGCCTGACTCTCCTTGAAGGTGATGAAGTGGAGTTTGGGGGAACTTTGACCAAGTCTGTCTGGAGCCACAAATGGTTGCTGCTTTCTGTTGCTACTACAGCAGTTGGTTTGTTTAGATGAAAAAGACTTTATTTTTTTCTTGATTATATATAATTGACATATAATATAAACCCTGCTTCCAGACACAAGCTTGTCTGTGTCCTTTCAAAGTTAAGTAAACATTTAAAGTTTTACAAATTAAAATAGGCATAGTAGTATCTGTTTATATCCCCAGGAACAGGAAGGTGAAGGCAGAAGGATCAGAGGTTCCATGGGCATCCTTGGCTACAGAGCTCGGTAGCCTGGGCTAGCTCTGTCTCAAAGCAAAAACAACAGCAGAAGTGTATGAATCTATGCTAATTTATTATATACATTTAAATGTAATCAAGTACAATGGGATGATATAACCATAAACACAATAGGTTGTTTGTTTGTTTGTTTGTTTGTTTGAGACAGTGTCTGTCGCAGTCCGTGCTGGCCTTGAACTCACTGTTAAACTGGGAAGGACCTAGTTGACTTCCAAGAAATATATCACTACACCAGGCAAATTTTGGAACTCTTTCAGTGAAAGTCATAAAATTCTAAGTTGCCCCCTTTCAATAGGACCTCGCCCAGTTATCCTTCCATGACAACTTTTTTTCAACTTTGAAATACTGTAGCCAGGCTACAGTTCAATTCTGGGACATTCTGGGATATATAGCAAAATCCTGTCTCAAGAAGTTTAAAGTTAGTGAATTAATAATTTATGAAATATTTCAAATACAAAAAAAACTCATTGAGGTAACAGAAAAGGCTAGAAACACTTAAAGCCCTTGTGTCCTCTACTTGCTTGGTGACGATCTCTCTGAGGGCTGCTGGCCTGTCATCAACGGGCCCTGTTCATTTAGATTCCTAGATCCTAGCTAGGTGTATGCTCCAGAAATGATCATTGCTGCTGTTTATGGCCTTTGACCTTGGTATGTGTGCGTGTGCATGTAATTTGGGTTGTATGTGTGCTGTCCAGGGACCTCCAGGATCCCTCTCTCTCTGCTTCTTCAGTGCTGGGGTTATAAGGACACAATCACACACAGGTTTTGTTGTTATTTGTTTTTATTTTTTTACATGGGTTCTGGGAAACAAATTCAGAGCCTCGTGCTTATGAGGCTCTTTATTGACCTAGCCATCTCCAGTCGTCTGTGCATTTTTTATTTTATTTATTTTATTTTTTTATTTATTTTATTTTATTTTTTATTTTTTGGGTTTTTCGAGACAGAGTTTCTCTGTGTAGCTCGGGCTGTTGTGGAACTCACTCTGTAGACCAGGCTGGCCTCGAACTCAGAAATCCGCCTGCCTCTGCCTCCCAAGTGCTGGGATTAAAGGCGTGCCCCACCACCGCCTGGCTCGTCTGTGCATTTTAAAACCGTATCACAGCTTGTATTAATTACTTTTCTGTTGCAGTGGTAGAATACCACGACCAAGACAACTTATAAAAGGAAGTGTTTAATGGTTTTAGAGGGTTAGTCTGTGATCGCAGCAGGCACTGCTGAGAGCTCCCATCTCAAGCAGCAAGCAGGAAACAGAACATTGGGAATGGTACTGTCATTTTTAAACCTCAAAGCCCATTCATGACACACCTTCAACAAGGCCACACTTCCTAATCCTTCCCAAACAGTTCCACTAACTGGGGAGGCATTTGAACCTATGAGGGCCATTCTCATTGAAACCGCCATAGTGTTTCAATGTTTGTCTTGTTTTGTTTCCCTCTCCCTCTCCTCCTCCCTCCCTCCCTTCTCTCGCTCTTGTGCCTGTCTCTCTGTGTGTGTCTGTAGTGTGTGTGTGTGTATGTGTGTGTGTGTTGTCATAGCTGTGGTTGTGCTGTGTGGCTGTGCACCCATGATCAGAGATTAGTAAACAACTTTCAGGAATTGGTCTCTCCTTTCATTGTGTGGATCCCAGGGACTGAACTCAGGTGCCCAGGCTTGGTAGTGGGTACCTTTACCCACTGAGCCATCTCGGCCCGGCAAGCAGCCTTTTGCTTGTCTTTCAGAGGCTTGCTTTTCATTATGGTTTTGAGATTTTTCTGTGTTAATACACATCCATTTCAGCTGCCATCTGGGGTCTACAGTGTGACTGTCCACAGTTGGTAATTTGGGACTGTTTTCTTTCTCACTGTACAGCTGTGCACACACTCCATGTACATATGTCCGTGTGCACAGCAATGGGCTTTTCTGGACTGGGCTTTGAAAACCTTCATCTATATAGTTTCTGCTCAGGAGCTCGAACACAGAGGCAGATCTGGGCTCTACCTCGGACTGTATCTCAGCAGCATGGCTATGCAGAGAATCTGGGAGCTGCAGCTAGAGATGGAAGCAGCGTATTGGAGTGTTTCTGGCTTTGTAAGATCCTGCCAGACAAAATGCAGGTTTTCAGATCTGCAAGGTCTGAATTTCTGTTCCCCAGTGTCTTGTGTCCTCTTGAATATCTCTCAACAGTCAGTACCTTTTAAATTTGTGTCCATCTGAAGTAGTCTCTTCTCATAGGCACATGCACACACACTTTGATTTGGAGTTACTTATTTTTAATTTTGTGTGTTTGTGTGTTGTGTATGTAGGTACCTGCAGAGGCCAGAGGGTTAGAGTTTTAAGTATCTGGTATAGATGCTGGGAACCAAGCTGTAAAAGCAGCAAGTGCTCTTCACCTCTGAGCCATCTCCAGTCCACCATTTGTTTTTTCTCTTAAGCTATGTAGCCTAGGCTAGGCTTGTGTTGATCTCCCTGCCTGTCTCATGGGCTAAGATTACATTCTCAGGCCCAGCTGCTGCCTTTCATTTTCATTGACTTACTTTTCCTTTCAAATCCTAGTAGAGTTGAGAATTTTCTTAAGTTTATTAGACATTTGGGTCTTCAGATAGAAGAAATGGGGTGATCTGAATTCCATGTACAAAAATAAATTCCAAGGCAGATTACAGACCTAACTGAAAAGTAAACATTTTAAATTCTTTGAAGAAAATATAGATGAACAACGGCAATTTCTTAATGGCACAGAAAGTACTGGAAGAAGGGAAGGATTGCTTATTTGAAGACATGTTAAACTGTGTGCCAGACGATACCATCCACAAAGTGGGAGGGACAGGCCACAGTCCAGCAGTAGGCATTTGCAAACCATTTGACCAATGAGGATCAGTTTCCAAAATATAAAGAGCTCTTGCAAATTGATTTTTTTCTTAGATTCAGAAGTCTGTCTTTGACTATTCATAAGAATGAGTTCATGTTTATCAAGTTTTTTACATTTCATTTCATAAAACTCTTAGTCTTACATTTTTCTGTGATTTTTGATCACTAGATCTTTTTCTGTTTTTTGTTTGTTTGTTTGTTTTGTTTTTTTGTTTGTTGGTTGGTTTGTTTCGAGACAGGGTTTCTCTGTGTACCCTGGCTGTCCTGGAACTCACTCTGTAGACCAGGCTGGCCTCGAACTCAGGAATTCGCCTGCCTCTGCCTCCCAAGTGCTGGATTAATGGCGTGCGCCACCACTGCCCAGCACTAATCTTTTTCTTAAGTGTGTGTTGTGTGTTGTGTGTGTGTGTGTGTGTGTGTTGGTGATGGTTTGATTTAGAATGCTTCTGTAAGGTCATGTAGTTGCATGTTTGGTCTCTAGTTGATGAACTGTTTGGAAGGATTAGAAGGTGTGTCCTTGTTAGAGGGGTGTTTCAAAAGTCCAAGCCGGGCCCAGTGGCTCTCTCTCTTCCTCTCTGCCTGCGGATCAGGATATACAGCTCTCAGCTACTGCTCCAGCACCCATGTGCCTACAGCCATGTTCCCCACCATGATGATAATGGACTAACCTCTGAAACTGTAAGCCAGCCCCCAACTAAATGCTTTCCTTTTAAGAGTTGTCTTGGTCACGATGTCTCTTTATAGCAATAGAACAGTGACTAAGACAGTGTGTGTATACACACATGTATGTACACTGCACATGAGTGCAGTGCTGGCTGAGGGGTGGGCGTCCGATCTGCTGGAGTTAAAGTTACAGGTGGTTTTACAATAACCAAATGTGGGTGCTGGGAACTGAACTCAGGTCTTCTGTAAGAGCAGTAAGTGCCCTTAACCACTGAGCCAAATCTGTGGCACCCCTCCCCTCCATTTTTTTTCCTTTGGAGACAGAATCTCGCTGGTCTGGAATTTATCAAGTAGGCTACTTGGCCAGCTGAGTGGCAAGCCCCAGGGATCCAACTGCTTCTGAGATTACTGGTTCACACATGCACTTGGCTTTTTAACTTGAGTTTGGGGCTGGAACTCAGGTCCTACATGACAAGCATTTGGTCTGCTGAGTATTTCCCCAGCTCCTTTTTTTAATACATTTTAAAACTCTTTATTCTGTTTGGGGCTGGATGGGTATGGATGGCTGAGGTTGAAACAGAGTTGCTAAGTAATATAAGAACTTGCTGCTTTCCTCAGAGTGAGTCTCAGATGAGACACCCCAGCCCTGCTGCCCTTCCACCTCATCTCTGCCTGCTGCCCTGTGAGCTTCTTCAGATTGGACCACTTGTCATCAGTATGGCTGCTGCAGCTCCAGGCGTCACATCTCAATCCTCCTGGGCCCAGAGGGCAAGAGGCTCTGACTCTTGTCTGTTACCTGTCAGATGGGAGACCTTTCACAGTATCCCTGAGACATTCCTCACAAGCTAGGGTTTGGGTCTTGTGTCTGTTTCTAATCACTGACATGGGGCATCTATTGGGTGAATTTTGAGGGTGAAATAGCTTCAGTCACCTTCACCCTCCCCACAGTTTCATATAAGCAGACTTTTGTTTATCATATTTAATCAGTATATTTCCCAGCTTCTCACTTATAATATGGATTAAAAATAGACCTTAACTTCCATCTTTTCTTTTTTAATTAATTTTTTAAAGTTTTTTTTTTTTTAATGTTTTTCCATGTGAGACAGGGTTTCACTATGTAGCCCTGGCTGGCCTGGAACTCATTATATAGACCAGGCTGGCCTTAAGCTCACAGAGATCCTCCTGCCTCTGCCTTCTAAGTGCTGGGATTTAAAGCATCACTGGTACACCTGGAGACATCCATATTTCTAAGATGGCTTCTTAGGTAAATAAAACATAGTTGCATTCTCATTGTAAAATTTAAATAATATAGAAACATTTAGTGTAGTAGATATAGAAGTCTCTCAAAACAGGCCGCAAGTCTCAAATTACATTCTTTCCTCCCTGGGCAGCTCTAGGAGACAGGTGTCTTCTCAAACATTACCTGTGTGTTTACGTACATGTGCACTTGGCTCTATCAGTGACAAGGCTTGACACAGTCACCTGCCTGCTCTCAATAGCTTTCTTCCCGTCGCGATTTGTTTTGGAGAGAGTCCAGTGTGAGTTCCCTAATGGTGGACATTTAGCTTGTTTCTAATTATTTGCTCTTACAAACAGCACTATAATTAACATCCTTGTAAATGTCTCTTTGTGCATATGGGCAAGCATTTCTTTAGGGTAGCTATCTATGGTTTGGCAATTTCTACTGCCTTTAATTGCATTGCCTGGTATCTGGCAGACGATCTTCTGCATGTACAATAACTTTTCGTGTCCGTGCACCATTATAGTGTAAGTTTTAAAAAAGATGTTTCAGGCAACAATTAGGAATCTAAGTTTGAGCTCAAGTTCTGTGTGGATTGCTGTGGTCGGCTGAGGTGACAACTAAATGAAGCAATCTTCTTACCCGTCGTCAAATCCACAGGGGTTCTGTCAGTTTTGCTGGGTAGCAGACAAGGTTCCCCTGCACCCTGACAGACATTATGATTTTGTGTGTGTATGCATGTATGCATGCATGCATGTGTGTTATATACTCAGGTGCCACAGAACCTGTGTGGAGGTCCAAGGTTCTTTCCTTCTCATGAAGACTCCAGGGACCTAACTCAGGTTGTTAGCCTTGGTGGCAAGTGCCTTTACCCACTGAGCCATCTCACATGACCATACCTTGTATTTGGAATCAGAGATGCTCGCTGACACCTAGTGTTCACCTATTAGGTTAGGGAGACTGGCAGCAAGCCACAGCCATCCTCCTGTCTCCACCTCCCCAGCACTGGGGGTTCAGGCATATACCACCACACATAGCTTTTTACATGGGTTCTGGGGTTGAACTCAGGTTAACCCTGGGCAAGCTCATTACCAACTCTACCATCACCCCGGCCCCACACATTATAACTTTTAGGATGCAAGGTGTGGAAAAATGCATCTCAGAGTTGAGGAGTTATGTGATCTCATATGGGAGCCTATGGTTCCTCATGAGCGTGTCTGAACAGTCCTCCCCCTGCACGGGCTGAAGCACCTGCCTTCCCTACAGTCAGCTTCTGACAGGTGTGTGCTGCTTGCCCAGGCCCCACTGATCTCCTGTTTGTTCTGTGTGAGCCCAGAGGTAGGCTTCTCAGAGAGGAAGCTGAGAGCTTCCCTTAACTTCCCCGCTGCTCTTTCCGTTTCTCACATTGTCCCTTTGACTCTGGATGCTGCCTTGTCAGCTCATCACTGTCTGCATGGTTTTGCATGGCAGTGGGTCCATGCAAGAACATCTGTGGCAGTCAAGAGTGCTTTTGTCATTCCCTCCCCCATTTCATGATGTCTCCCCGTATTGCTGCTCCGGTGTCAGTCATGCCTGAGTCTTGAATGGTGTCGATTTGAGTTGAAAATGTGCCAGTTTTTGTAACATTATCGCTAATCGACTGCTTAATTAACCTGCTGATATTGTCGATGATAGATCTGTTAGTGTGTCAAAAGGGAGACCCATGCATATTTTCTCTCTCTCCTCTCCCACCTCTCTGTCTCTCTCTGGGATGGGTAGGAGAGATCTGGAAATGAATCTGGGGGAAATGGAAGAACTAAAGGTCCAGATGAGATGGTTAAAGTGCAGTTCCCGCTTGGGGCATGCGTCCTTACTTGTTACTGGGGGTGGTTTCTTCTGGGCTGATTGTAACTAGACAACCATTGTAGGGGCAACAGAAAAGATTGAAAGGCACATGCCATCTGCATAGCCAGTCACGTCAAAGAACGCTGTCCTGGTGGGGGCTGCTTTAACTTTGACATTGGTTATCTTTTTTTTTCCATCCAGGTAGCTTAAATGACAGGGCCCTTGTTCTCCAGTGACATCCTGGAGAGAACTGTTGAGAGACAGATGCAGGCTGGGCCTCACTTTCTTTTGTGATTTTTAAAGGGTTAACGCAGGACCTCGTATAGCCCTGGCTGGTTTAGAACTCAATCCTTAGCTGAAGATGACTTTGAACTTACAATCCTCCTGCCTCTGCTTCAATCCTCCTGCCTCTGCTTCAATCCTCCTGCCTCTGCTTCAGTCCTCCTGCCTCTGCTTCCCTCTGGAGTGTTAGAATCTCAGGTCTATGTCACCACTCCTGGATGTGCTTTTTTTTTTGTTTGTTTTTGTTTTTGTTTTCACATGTAGTTCTCTGTCCTGTAGTCCTTACATCCACACTTGGAAACTGTGGAGAGAAAGTCAGTTGCCGCCCTGCTCCTGAACTGGCCCATCTTCACCTTCAAGGCCTGCCTCCCCTCTGTCGTCAGCCCCCTATTCTATGTAAACACACACAGTGCGGCCTGTAGTCGTTTAAGCTTCCCCTGCCTTCCAGACCTAGTGGGTTGGTTCAGAGGCTGGCATTCAGTGTGAGTGTAGCCTGCCCCGAGATCTCCTGGAGACCCTAAGTGCAGTACTGGGAATGCCCAGCAGGAGGGACAGGACTCACTGTCTCCTGCTTGGGGACCACAGTTGTGCAACCTTGCCAGGAACAGTCGTGCTGGAAGTGGAAGGCATTCTTGAGGGTAGGGGTCCACCCTCTCAGACAGAAAACCCTACTTTCTCACTCAGTGATGCATGTCTTTTCTGAACTCAGGGCCTGGCAGCTCAAAGGCCAAAGGGGTTGCAGAGTATCTCTGAGGCCACTAGAGGGCAGGTCACCAACAGAGGCCAGGAGCTGCTTCCCAAGGCCACCCTAAGAGGCCTGTTGGGTCCTGGGCATTCCAGGTCTATCAGGAGCTCACCTTTGAGACCGAGCAGACAGAGAGAGACAAAGTCAGGAATGAATCCCAAGCCAGGTGCTCTAAACCCATGCACCTTGCCCATCTTCCATGGCCTCCCCTCCCGCCCCAAGTCTTTACCTCAGACCCACCTTCCTAATTCTGCCTTTGGATGTGGTTGAGGTAAGGGTTTCTCAGATATTGTGGAAACTACATTTTGTAGGCTGAGGCAGGAGAATTGCCAGTTTGAGAATGGTCTGGGCTACACGGAGAGACCCCATCTCAAAAAAAACCAGGATGTGAGTTTCTCTGTCAGGACATTACTGGCTTTGGGGGCCAGGTAATTCCTTGTTGTAGGAATGTCCTGTGCATTGTAGTGTCTCTGCCAGCTATGTGCCAGGAACACCCCCACCCCACTCCCCAAACCATGAATAATAAATAACCATCTCCCCACCGCTTAAACAGGTAAATGTGAGTATTGTGGGGCAGGAGCCTGAGTCCTTGCCACAGAAGGTCTGCCATGATGAGCGATGATCAGCATCGTGTGGAAACAGTGGAGACACTCAAAGATAGCATATGTGCTCGAAATATATTTCAGAGCTTGTTTGCTCCCCGGCTTTCCCTCTCCGAAGACTGCAGTGCCTCCTGGTCTTTGCCTCAGCTTATTCCACCTCCCTACTTGATTACAATAGGACAGTGAGTCCCAGAGACCCCTGCTTCCCACACCAGCCTTCACCTGCAGAATGCTGTCCCCCAGCTGTGAGCACCCTGCACTGCTGGGCTCCCCAGCCATTGGCTCAGGTCCCAGGAGCATCTGTGGGCTCCCTCCCACTCCACTTGCCCACTGAGCCCCACCACCCTCCAGCTCCCCAAACCCGGGTGCCCCCCCACTGGAGAGGGGGAAGCAGCAGGTGTTGATGCTAATCAGCGTTCACAGCCCAGAACTGCAGTCGCTCCCAGGCTCACACACTCCCCAAAATTAAACACTCATTATACAAAATTAATTGACATTAATTAGCAAAAATTAAAACTTTAAACACAGCAAGGCGCTTTGGGGGAGGAGTGGAGCAGGCAGGCTCTGCATTTGTCACCCCCCCCCACATTTCCCACCACCCACCTACCACCCCCAAGTCTCCCCATTTCCATCATGAAGCAGGGCTGGAGGACTTCAGGCCAGATCTATATCAGTACACCGCCATCCGTGGCCTGGCCTGTGAGTTCCTGTGAAGGGGATCAGGGCAACTGTAGCAGCCGCCTTCATCTAGTGCTTCTCTAAGGATCCAGGAACCTCCTGTCAACCTTAGGTCCCCAAGATCTCAGCTGAGACTAAGGAGAGGTGTGACCAAGTGGAGCAGCTCAACCACTGAAAGACTGCTTGCTCCTCCGAGACCCCGTCTCTGGGTACCTGAGGGTCAGGCCCCGAAGCCTTTCCACTCTGTTCCACTTTGCTGTGTGATTTCACTTAAGCCACCCTTGCTCTCTGAGCTTGTGTCCTGTTCATATGATGAGGAGGTGATGCTCATGAGGAGGTGGGCAAGAACGGAGGTCGGCTCTGTCACCTGAGGTTGTGGACGCCCATCTCTTGGTCTGCTCTAGTGAGACATGCAGGACTAAATTTGGGGAGTGGCATTTAAAAGCATTTTGTGGCCAAGGGACTGAGTTGCTGGTAGTGGAACATCAGGCCCCAGGGGGAAACGTCTCAGGGCCAGAGAGCTCTCTCTGCACGCACATCTGCTTCCTCTGTCTGAAGACCTGGCCCAGAAGAGAGGTGAGCAGCGCCCTCTATAGGTGGCAGCTCCCAAACCCTTCGCCATATTTCCACCTGTTACTTTTGGTCTATGCTTCCTGGGTCTCGAAGGACCTTAGGATCTTTTGCTGGTTGGAAAGCAAAACAGAGGACTCCACCTTTCTAGACTCACAGAAATCTTGGGGGTTGGGAGCCTGGCTGGAGGGTGGAGCCAGGTGGGAAGCCATCCATGCCTCACTATCCTTCTTTGTATTTCTTTCTCTCCAGCCAGTGCCAATATCTGCAACGTGGTCTTGATGCGGTATGGAGAGTTAGAGGAAGGGATTGATGTCCTGGATGCTGATGGTAACCTCGTGGGATCCTCAAAGATTGCAGCCAGACACGTGGGTTTCCCAGGGGCTCAGCCCTGCACGAATGGATTGATGCTCTTGTAGATAGTCCGTGTATTCCTTGAGGTCTTGTCATAGAACTTGGCTTGCCTCTCTAGCTGTTTCCTCTCCTCATTCCAGTTGCCATCTCTCATCTTGTGACCCTTGACCTCAAAGACTGCTCCCTGTCAGGCTTGTTCTCCTCAACAGTCCTTCACTGCTCTCCAACCTCCTCCCTCTTGTCTCCACTGTGAAATGTCCCCATTTTCTATCCCAGCCCCTCAGGACCCAGATCTTCCTCGGAGGTGTTAATTGGAGGGGACAGAGGATCTTCCCCAAGGCTTTCTCTCTCGTGCCCTAGGCCTTCCACAACTTTGTGGGTTGTAATGGGAGGCTGCAGGCAGTGGTATGAGGCCTTAGCTCTCTGGGAGCAACAGTGCTGTAACCACTGTGGCTTCAGGCTGTGGGAGATGCTGTGGTTCCTCTAATGGTTCCTTATAAGGCCTCTTCACTAGCCTTGCCCACTATAGCGCTTGTGTTTTACACTCACACACACACACACACACACACACACACACGCTCACCAGTATACATGTCCTGTGCTTTCTCAGCCTTCCTGTTGATGATGGTTGGTGGCTTGTCCTGCTGTCCTGGGTTCAGCCTGTGAGTCATGGGAATGAAACAAAGGGCAGGCATGAGGGGGCAGAGCATCACACATGTACCAGTCTGTGTTGCTCGGCAAACACTTGTTGATAAGCCTCTGAGCTTCTCTTCCATCTTCATCCATCTCAGGGGGAAGTCAGGGCCCATTTAGATCCTGTAAGGGCCAGGGCTGGAGGCCATGCCAGCAGTACACTCTTTGTCTGCTGCCCTGGCTCTCGCCCTTCACGTCCTGCCCACAGGCTCCCGTTCTGACACCTGGGAAGACCCTCTTCCTGGATTACTGTCAGCCCCAGTCCCTCATTAGGGGGAATCTGCCCTACTCTTTCCCAGCCCCGCCCTTTCATGGTGCCCTATGAGGACAGTAGAGGTGACAGTGCTTCCTGCAGCCCATTCAGGTAGGTCACCCAGCTCCTCCTCAGTCCCTGGCCTCGTTCAACCTTGCTTGGCCTATCTCTGTCTCATTGGAGAGAGTTGGGATCTTTGAGTTGTGAGACATTCCTGGGCATTCCTCTAAGAGCAGGAGCCCACGATTCACAGGGACTCTGTGCAGTGGCTGTGCAAACAAACACAAATGGCCCCTTAGCTGGGCCTCAGGCTATGTCTCCCACAATCCCATGGAATCCCAAGCAAACCCCAGGGCAGATCTCCATTGGATCCTGAACATACTCAGCCAAAGCTTGTGCCCCTTACAAAGACTGGCCTTTTCTTACCAAGGCTGTAGTCAGTTGTAAGAGTACTTACCTAGCACACACAAAGCCCTGGATCTGAATAATAATCGAGGGATGATAGCTCATGCCTGTAACCTTAGCACTCAGAAGGTGAAGGCAAGAGAGTTTGAGGTCAAGATCATTCTCAGCTACGTATTTCAAGGCCAGCCTGGGAATATAGAAAGAAAAAAAAAATAAAAAAGACTTAGAACCAGAGACAAAGATCCTACATATCTTTGTCTTTAAGGGGTACATTTTTAAAAAGTAGCCCACAGCTTCATTCAGCCTGGGAGGCCCCTAACTCTTCAAGCTCCAGCAATTTGGTCTGGCTTTGTTTTGACAGCATCTTAGGCCCTGTGTGTACTATTTCCCCAACTATGCCCTGATCCCTGGACACCCCAGGCTGGGGAGGCTACCCTCAGCTACCCTTCCTCCATGCACAGACTCTGCTCTTCTCAAAGGCTTGTGAGGGAGGGTGGGGCAGTGTCATCTGTTGTCTGGAATCCAGCTCTGTGAGCGCTGCTGTGAGCGAGCCTAGGCTGCCAGATGTGCTAAGCAGCAGAGCACACACCTCACGCTTGGGGTGGGATTTGCTTCCCTAGTGCATGTTCCTAGCCCCAAGTTCTCCACTCACCCAGCCTGTCCCCATCCTCAGGCCCTGCTGGAGACAGCTCTGACACGTGTGGTTCTGCCTATGCCCATCCTGGTGCTTCCTCCAATCGTCATGTCCATGCTGGAGAAGTAAGTCAGACTGTGAGAACAGAGGGGATGCTGGGTGGGGAACCATGGCGCCCACCTGGTGTGCTTCTGGGGGTGGGAGGTGCCTATCTGCCTTCTGCTCTACTGGACAGTAGTGTCGAAACTTTTCCCATGCAATTGGCTGGTGCTCAATGCTGTCAGGTCACCCATGGAAAAGCATGGTTCTGCCCTGGTGGAGGGACAGGGTAGCTGGCAGTTTTGGTGGGGATCTGTGTGACCCTGTGAATGTAAATGTGTATGCATGAACACACTCTCTGTTAGTGAGCAGTCTCAGCCTGTTGTAAAGTCAGTCTAAGATAGGAAGTCAAGATTTGCAACCTCCCTGAGCCTCTAATTATAACACTAGAACAGTATAGGCTGACTGTGGCTCACTCTTGCCATCCAGACATGAGGCAGACTTGCCGTGAGTTTGAGATAACATGGGGTACATGGTGAGTTCTGGCCAGCCTGGGCTACATTGTTAAGATCTTGTCTCCAAAAAAATGAACCAACAACCAAAAACAGAAAAAAGTAGGCTGGGAGTGGTGGCACCTGCCTTTAATCCAAGCACTCAGGAGGCAGAAGTATATGAATCTCTGTGAGTTCAAGGCCAGCATCGTCTACATAAAGAGTCTCAGGCCACAGTCTTTTTAAAAATTAATTAATTGCCGGGGGTGGTGGCGCACACCTTTAATCCTAGCACTTGGGAGGCAGAGGCAGGTGGATTTCTGAGTTTGAGGCCAGCCTGGTCTACAGCGTGAGTTCCAAGACAGCCAGGGCTACACAGAGAAACCCTGTCTCGAAAAACCAAAAATAATAATATAATAATTAATTATAATAAAGCAAAAGTGGAATAATAATAATCTCCTTGGCTCCTTCAGAGGATGTTCAAACCACAACTATCTGTCACACGTCACTGTCCGTAAGATACAGGGGACACCACAATGCTAATGAAAGAGAGCTCTATTATTAGCACACACAAAGCCCTGGAAACCAGGCTGGGCTGGAACTCAGAGATCCTCCTGCCTCTGCCTCCTGAGTGCTGGGACTGTAGGCATGTGCCGCTGCCACCCAGTTGAGAGCTTCTACTTATTTATTGGTGCGTGTATAATAGGAGGGTGAAGACTGGGGAAATGGCTGAACAGAGAAGAGAGAACCAGGGTCCACCTGCCTAGGGAGGCCTAGCAGGCCTGCTGAGGGGCAGGGAAGGGCCCTGGGTAAAGCCAGAGGCAAAGAGCTGGCTGGTGCATGCATATGCCGATGAGCAGGTAGACGCCCCTCCCCCTTGTGGGGACCCGATAGGATCCAGTATGCTTGAAGCAAAGCATGCCCATTGGGACAAACAGACCAAGGTCCTAGACACCCACAGGAGAGGCCCTTCAATCCCAGAAATGGGCAGAGCCTTTGGATCTGAGCATTAAGATTAAAAACTATTAATCTGGAACAGGTATGGTGGCCTAGAACTCAGAAGGATGAAGCAGGAGGATTACCATGTGTTTGAAAGTGGTCTGGGTACATAGTGAGTTCCAGCCCGGGCTAAAATGTGAGACCTTGTTTTGAAAACACTTTAAGAAAAAGGGAGGAGGGAAGAAAAGAAAGAAAGAAAGTTAGCATGGAAACTTACAACAATAAAGAGGGCAGTTCTTGTTTATCTGGCCTTGTGTATAGCCTTCTCCTGTGAGTCTCAGATGAGAGACCCCAACTAAAAGGACAGATATGTAGACCAGGGCCAAGTGAAGAGGGCATGGCTTTCTGCAGTGCTGAGCCTGCGCTCATTGGAAATTGGTTAGTCACCTGTCACTTGTACAAGTCTGGTAGGACAGAGCCCTCACCTGGCAGACTAGGCAGAGAAGCTTTCTTATACACATAGGCATCAAAGGACAGCAGAAGCTGGGGGAGCCCAGGATTTGCCACTCAGGAAAACTGTTGAGGGAGGATGGAGTCTCGTCTCCCCAGGCTGGGGGATCCAGAAGCCCTCAGCTATGGGTTTTATGGCTTGCAGGGATAAAGTAGGCAAATCCACTGCAGACAACAGGCACAGAGCTGAAGCTCCCACCCTCCTCCCTGTCTGAGCACCCAGCATCCTCGGCGTGGTTTTCAGGTACCTGAAAACTACACACAGGAGTGGGGAGAAACCTGGTTCATCCAAGGCCAGCCAGAGCCCATGCATCAGCAAGGATTGCTGGAGAGGAACATGACCTGTGGTGCCTTCCCAGTTTGCACAGTAACCGAGTTTGCAAAAAGTTGAAGGAGGGTTGGCATGCCATTGCTCCGTGGGCTTAGCATTTGTTTTAGGAGTTATGGGAGGTGGTGTGGAGATTATTTTGACTCTGAACCCTCCCCAGCAGTGCTGCGTGGCCTGCCTCATCCCAGGAGGAAGCTGCGGGTAGGAAGTGAGAAGTCAGTAGTTGAGGCTCCATGCAGCCTACTAAATCATTGATCCTTTCCTGGGGCTCCTGGGATGATTTTGAGGGAGAAGAGTCCAATCCCAGTTCCCTCAGAAATGTTAAGGTGGATAAGACTCAGTTTGTACACTCAAAGACTTATTAATCTCATGCCCACTATAAAACCACAGGACCGGATGGCAGGAGAGACAGGCACTGGAGCAGAGCCAGCTGAGACCCCTAGTAGGGAAGTATGCTCTTCCAGCCTCAGTTTCTCACATAAAAAATTAGGACATTGCCCTTCTTGCTCTTCCAGGCTTGGCGTTTATCACCACTCCAACATCTCATTTTCCTGCAGGATGGACAGCCGTGCTGTCCAGAGTTCTTGGTGCAGGATTTCAGGGCTAATGAGAGGGGGTGGCCCCCACCCTCCTGAGCCAGGTTGGGTGAGGAAGTCTGGACAGCCAGGGAAAATAGACAAAAGCACACTTACAAAGCAGCTGACTTGCAAATTAATGGAGCGCAAAGTAGGGCTGCGCTGCAAGTGCTGAAGGAATGCACAGCAATGGGAGGGACCAGCTGTTGTGTGGCAGCAGCCTTGCTTGCCTCTGGCCTCAGTCTATCTGTCCTCTCTGGCAGGAGCACTGGGGTCTTGAGTCTGGGCCTCTAGCTAGGATTAGACAGAGGTGGAAAGAAACTCTGTGTGTCCCATTGTCCTTGCCACTGAGACCAGAAGAAGTCTGAAGTGTGAAGTAAGGGATCTCCACCTACACTGGAAGCACACACCCCCGCCCCCCACACACACACCTTAACCTCTTATTCCACACCTTCCCTGTAGACCCTACCAGCCAGGAAGCTGAGTTCAGATCCAGGGCTGGGAGGCCCACAGATTCAATCCATCAGTACAGAGGCAGGTGTCAGTGTAGGGACAGAAAGGCTATAGCTTGCTCCCCAAGCCTTGCAACCCTGGCTCAGGATCCACTGGGAGAGTGAATGTGGATGGGTGGAAGCTGGATGGAGGTCCGGGCCCCACTCATGGTGGATCCCTGAGTCCGCTCCCCCAGCTCCTTCACTGCCTGTGATCCGGGTCTTCCCTTTTTCCAGGCATTCGCACATCTCTCCATCTGCATATTTTAACTCCCCCAGCTGCCTTTCCAATCCCTGCCTGCCATTTCCCTCTTCTCCCCTCCCCCCATCCTGCTGTGTTCTCTCTTGGGGCTCTGGACTAGACTCCTCAGGCTTCCCAAAGGTTGCACCCTGGGGCTCCCTGGACCCACCTGCACACAAGGGACTTCAGCCTCCCCTGAGAGGAGTCAAGGTCATAGTCCCCACAGATGGGAGTTTATCCAGTGTTACTCCCAGTAAGTCCCAGAGGACCTGTTACCTTTCCCTGCCCTAGGTGACCCTCAGGGCTGTGCATCCAGGAACTATACACACTTGGAGAACTGCCACAGGACCAGGAAGACAGCCCTGAGTCCCAGGCATGAGATGATCAGAGATGGTCTTGGCTTCATTCCAATCTTGCTGTGACCCCACAGGAAGCCTAAACTAGAAGGATAATGGGGTACCACTCCTCTTGGAGTTGAGCTTGATTTTGGCACCCTTTGTCTTGTTCCTCTTATTCCTTGGGAGACCCCTTACTCCAGTCTCCAGTAACTCAACCTAGGCTTTATCCAACATTCGCACAGAGAATGGGGTCCGGGCCAGCCAAGAAGGGCAAGAGAACAATTCTCCTGCCAGGATTTCACATCCTTTGCGCAGGTAGCAGCAGCACCACGACGACGATGTACACTTACCTGCTGCTGCGCTGGCTGACCTTTGGATTTGCTTAGAATTGATAAGCAGTTGGGTCTTGGTTAACACCTGACTGAGAACAGGGAAAGGCAGCCGCCTCTCAGAGGTGTGATCTGAGATTCATGAATGCCAGTTCCTGGGTCTAATGCCAGCTGAAGGAGGGCCCCATGGAATCAAGAGCCACTTTTAACTAGACCATTCCAGTGTGCACTGAGAGGCTGAGAACTGCTGCTCTCAACGGTGCTGTCTGCTGAGGTGGCAGGTGTTCTTGAGTTTGCCCAGAAGGTAAGAGTGAGAGGGGCTTTGCTTGCCCCCATTGTTGGGACTCCAGAGGGAGGGATCAGTCAGTGTTCCCTCATTTGGATAAACACCTGAGATAAGGTAGAAAACATTTTGACTCTCAGTTTCAGATGATTTCACCTGTCATCTAGCCTAACCCCTTGGGCATCAGGCCAACTTGGTGTGAAGAGGAAGCAGAGCAAACCTGGTCCCTTTACAGAGTGGGATGTGTAGTAGGAAAGGGACTGGAATTTCCCTATGTCCCTGAAGGGCACCTCACCTCTGTGAACTGAGACCACCCACTGGACGCTAGCTCTTAGCCTCTGCCATCTCCCAACATGACCAGACTAGAGACTAAACCTTTAAGACACATAAGATCTAGACTGCGTACAGCAAGGGCCTCTCCTCTATGACTGGAGCCAGACCTGCTTCAGTGGGGGAAGGGTAAGAGCTCCTATTGTAATCTATGCCCACGGGCTGGTCCAGTGAGGCTGCTGTGGCCATAGAGGTCGGGTTTAGGGTCCAACTAACATCTCTAGCAGATGATCCAGGTATTCAATCCTGATGGTATTACCCAATTTCCAGGGGTAGAATTTCGTAGATGCTGACAAATGGTGGCTTCTGGTAAGTGTGGTGAATACATACTTTTCAGCTAGGGTGGCCCACCTCAGTCCCAGAAACTTATTCAAACTCAGCACACCAAGTCCTCGCCCCCAAACCTGCCATAGGGAGTGTGTGACAACTGCATCATGCAGGAAGGTATAGCCATCAAAGAGTTCTGAAGTCAGGGGCCAGGAGCAGCTTGGCTGATAGCCACCACAGCATGTTAGAGTCCAGGCAGCTGCCTGCAGAATTACCCATGGCTATGCCTGTCCACCCCATGGCCCTTGGATGGAAGTGGTATTCAGTGGGATGTCTTCAATTTTCATGCACAGGATAGGACTGCATATCCCTGGTCACATGCATGTGTTAGTACATGCACATGTGTGTGTGTGTGTGTACACAATTGTATTCTGTTTCTACTTTCTGGATGGCACATACTGGGGTTTTCCTGCTGTTTAGTATATCTAAAGGCCACCTGTCATATGTGTGTTATTTCTTCAGGAGCCAGGGATGACAGTCACTTCTGTCCACCCCTCCCCATCACCATGTACAGGGGCTAGACACTTTGTAGATGGGCGGTCCACTCTAAGAATTTGTTTATGATTTAAGTAGCTGAAGGTTCCTGGCTGAGTCCATCACTGTCCTTCATAGCCAGGTGTGGGGAAACAGAGGTAACTAACAGAAGCCCCAAAGACAGTGCCACTCTTTTACTAGGCTAGAGATATACTGGGCTCCTGAGGTAGCATGAGGCCCAGCTTGGCAGCTCATGGCCAGGCAGCCTAGGCTATGTACCTCATGTGGCCCTCCTTCTCTCCACAGGACAGCTCTCTTGCAAGCACGCCCGCGGCTACTCCTACCTGTGCATAGCCTCGTGTGCCTGGCAGCCTTCGGCCTGGCCCTGCCGCTGGCCATCAGCCTTTTCCCGCAGATGTCAGAGGTCAGTGGGGGTCCAGGGCAGGGCAGGGAGGAGTCATTTATTATCAAAAGACTTAAGCCAGTACTGACTGCCAGTACTGAGCAGCTCTGTGGTGAGAGCCATGCATGAAGCCAGGTGTGATGGCTCATGTCTATAATACCAACCTTTCAGGCTATGGCAGGGTTGGGGTGGAGGAAACGAGGCAGGAGGACTGCTGTGAGTTTGAGGCCAGCTTGAGCTACAAAGTCACTTGGAGACCAGCCTGAGCTAGAGTGCGAATCTTTCTTTAAAATCCAATCCATCCATCCATCCATCCAGTGAATGAATCTGGCCGAGGCTTAGACCTCTCAAAGATGACCGTCAAACAGCAACACAGGATGCTATGTAATAGCAAATGAAGTTCAAGGAAGGTTAGGGTGGAAGGAAAGAGGCAGCTGGGCAGTCATCTGAAGGGAAGTGATGCATCCCCAGGACTGCAAGCTGGGGTGGAGTTGACCCAGTGAGCAGGGTCTTGGGGGACACACAGGCTCGGGATCAGCTGGTGTTGATTCTGAGGTAAGGCAGTATGTGACATTTGATACCTGAGTGAGGTCTGCTCTGTGAGCAAGAGCGGAGAGAGATGACGTGAGCTGGGTAAAGCAGGCTGGACCTGGGTGGTGCTGGGAACTCAGAGGCTGAAGCAGAGGGGAGATGGCATCCAAAGAGCTGCACAAAGGATTCTTGGTTGTGAACGGATGGATGGTCTCCATGGATGCTTCGTGAAGCTGAGTTGGAGCTCTGGAGAGGGAACCATCAGGAAGCTGTGGCGGGCATCCAGTGAGAGATGATAGCGGCTTGGACCAGGCTGTTGGCAGTGGGCATTGAGAAGTGGGGCCATTGGGAGAGTGGGGCAGCCGCTTCCTTGGGATTTTTGTGAAGAACTGCATGCGGCAGGAGGGGAAGGGAGCCGGCAGGATGTGCTTTCTGGTTTTAAAACCAGAAGGTAGATGTAGTCACAATGTCACAAGATGGAGACGGGAAGAGGGGAGGATTGAGGTAAGGCAGAGTTGAGAGGATTGAGGTAAGGCAGAGTTGAGTCAGTTAGACCTGTGGGTGGGAGGAACCCATGAGCCATGTTAGTGGAGGTACCCTGTGGGGAGCTGTGTCCAGGTCTACAATCTAGGACAGTTTCCTAGGCAGCAGGGACAGGAGGGAGGCCATCAGGCAGAGCCAGACTCACTGAGATGGGAATGTCCAAAGTCCTTGAGGTTAGTGAGTATTCCTGTCCTTTGACTATGAAAGTGAGTGTGAGGCTGGCAGGGAGCTACCACAGACCTCCAGAGCTTTTATTTGTGTTTGTTGTTGTTGTTGTTGTTGTTGTTTTAAAATAAAGAGAAAATGATGTGTGTGTGTATGTGTGTGTGTTTGTGTGTGTGTGCAAAAGGCAAACCCCAGGAGAGAACAGAGGACTTCAGAGAAAGAGCCAAGTCCATGAAGAGATAAAAGGATTAGTGTACAGACCAAGGGACCAGCCCTGGCAGGGGAGAGCCCTGTGCTCCTGGTAGCTGGTGGAAAAGGTAGGTAGATGGCAGGTGCAATTGTGGGGTACAGGTCATGACAATCAGAGGCAAGAGCCAAGAGTGCACAGAGCCAAACTGCTGTTGACAACAGCTGAGCTCATGGCTAGAGAAGGCTACTTCTGAATCAGTGATTTGAGGGTCAGCCCTGCTCAAGGAGCACCCCAAATGGAGGGCAAGCCAGGGTTCCTGGGGACAGTGGCCACAGGGGGTTTAGTGAAGACTGAAAACTCAGTGTAGGAGCTAGAATCACTGCCCCCTACTAAGCATCCAAGTTTGGGACACTCAAGGCTTGCAAACTGGTGTGTTATGTGAGCCTTCAGTTCCCCATGTCCCCAGCTTTCTCCTGGGAAAGCTGAGCCTAGGAACTCCCGCTGGAGCGCAGGGCTGTAGGCACCTATAAGCCCTGGAGACAGGGAAAAGGTTGTTCTGAGGTCTCTGGGGGCACCAATGTGCTGGAAGCTCTCCCTGTGGAAGGGACCCAGGATAGAGAACCCCCAGATCACCAAATCAGAAGCTGTCCCAAGTAGAAAGGGTCACCCCATGAGCCATCCTCCTGGCTCTACTGGAAGAGAAAGCTGTGAACAGCCATGGATGGACCAGCCCTCAGTCACAGAAGCCAGTGTTGATAGGAGGGGATACTCTGGAGGCCACACCCACACAGATAGGAGTCCAGTCAGCTGCTCCAAAAGGCTATCTCTAGTCAAGGCCCAGACTCCTCTGTCCCCCTCGGCTGCTCTAATGGCTTGGGAAGAACAGCATGAGGCCTTTGTCCTTCAGAAGGGAGGGCAGGAACATGTTCTTCAGAACTCCCCACTCAGCTGTGTCTTCCCCAGCAGGGTTCAGTCCAACCTGGACTTTATTATAGGGTATTTTGAGGCCTGTCTGCAACCCATGGCACCAAAGCCAATTGGCTGGGAGGCGCTCACTCCTTTGTTCACCCTCCCAATTAATTCTAACGAGGCGCTACTTCTGCAGTACAGGGATCATGTCTTGTGTCCCAGAAGCCAGGGGAATTTGCCATATGAGTCTGGACTTGCTTGAGCTGACCCAACCTTGCCAAAAATCACCAAGGCTGTCAACAGAAGTAATCGCTGAAGCACTAATTAATTAACTAGGAGACCTGGAGACCAAGTTCAAGAACTAGGCTGGCTAGCTTGCTGTCACTGGTGTGGTGTCCGACTCTCTAGTCCCAGAGCGTGAGGAAGAACTTCCATTTCTCTTTCTGTGCCTAAGAGAGAGGTTTACTCCTACAAATGAGTGTTTCTGCCTTGTTTAAATGGCACCAAGGGGCAATTGCAAATAGTAATTATAGCTACCTTGACTGAGGTCACAGGCTGGATCTCTGCCTGCTTTGCATTTTAACTCCTTCAAGTATAGTTAACTATCGAGATGTTAACCTAGTCAATCAGAGGTGGTTGTTCACAGCCCTGGGGAGAGACCTGGCTGGAGACACAGAACCTTTGGAGCATTCAGGGGGCTAAGGCCAAGGAACAAAAGGTCAAGATTAACCACAGGCAGGAGGGTGAGGACAAGGGGGGTGGAGGGAAGAGGAAGCTCTGTGGAGTGAGGTACACATGGGACCTGGTGAGGTTTTTAGACCCATCAGTCTAGAAGGCAAAATGGTTGTTTTCTGTTCACAGAGTGGCTTAGAGATGGGCAGAGGAAGTCTTATAGTCCCACGAGGGAGTCCCCATTTGTTCTGGTTACAAATGAGGGCACTGAGGCAGCTTAAAGGTAATTATGTTGTCTGAGGTTCATGTTGGTCATGAGAGAGGCAGCTTGTCCAGACAGGATTGTGTCACGCAGCCCAGCCTGCCCACATCTCACATTAGAAGAGAAACCAAGCTTGTGCCCAGACTGTGCACTGCTCATTTATCAGTAGGTCAAAGAGCCTCCTCTAGACCTCCTGCCTTTCATAGAGAATCTACCTTCATATCTATGGGGACCTTCTGTGGGAATATTGCTTTGTTTTCTAATGCAGAACTGGGCAGGGTGGAGGCGTCTGGGAGGCCAATAGGTGGCATCTGGAATAGGCTCTGAACTTGGGTATGAGAATGAGTCTGGCCTCCTGGGCCTCAAACTCACTGACTGGATGGGGAGAGTGGGGTCTGTTCTTTAACCTGGTAAGGGTATGGTGGACATTGGCTAGACAATGGCATCTAATCCACACCTAGAGTAAGTTCCCTGCCCCATGGTCCCTCATGAAGACTAAGCTGCTTTCTCTTGTGACTGGGACAGTCTTCTAATGGCTTTTGATTTCCTGAAGCCTGTTTTCTGATGTTGAAAACAAGTTTAGCAACTAAATGTCCCTGGGTGTTATGGCTCACACCTGTAATCTCAGCACTTGGGAGGCAGAAGGAGGGGGATCCCCATAAATTCAAGACCAGCCTCATCTGCAGTGCAAGTTGTAGGCCAGCTAGGATCACATAGGGTTGATCCTGGGTCAAAAAAACAAAACAACAAAACAAAAAAAGTAGTAGCACTCACCTGAGGCAAGAGGATCAGGGGTTCAAGGCCATCCTTGGCTACATCGTAAGTTTGAGCCCCAGCTTGCGCTACATGAAAACTGCTCTCAAAAAAAGCTGAAGTAAAATCATTTGAGGGTGACAGCTATGATGGAGGTAAAGCCAGGGGCTGTGTTATGGCTTGCCCCAAGGTTTCTTGATACCTCAAGGGTAGGTTGTAGAAGGCTCTCTAGTTGAAGAAGTCCCGATTTAGGGTGGCCTTTCTGGCTCTATCCTCTATCAAGACGAGGCTTCTAAACAAGGCAAATGTGGTCACCTCTGTCCCTCTGTCTCGTCTGCATGTACACTGTTGTCTCGGACTCTTCTGGGGGACATCCAGTGTTCAGGCCTTGGGTCCATGGGCTTGGTTGTTACTGGAGTCCGGATTGGGCAATGACAAATGCCCTTCCAATTCTGACAGCCGGTGTTCTCTACCTGGGAGTGTGTCCAACCCTGCAGTTTAATGAGCCTCAGGTCTCCCAGGGAGCAAGAAGCAGTGTGCTGGCCAAGCCTCACTCACCCTTGCCTCTGCCTTTCTTAATTCCTGAGTCCTCTGGGACTCTCCAGTATCCAGGTTGCCCCTCCCCCATGCTCCCTGGGGAGCTCGGGGGCTAAGGAACGGGGCTGCTGTACAAGCCAGAGCTATTGTTCCACAATCTGGTTTTGTCCTCATCTTGTTGGCAGGCGGCAGGAGAGGAGCGAAAGGTTAATGAGGCGCTGTGAACGGGGACTGCAGCGGGCGGGCGCCGGCTTGGTGACAGGGAGCTAATTAGGAGCAGTTTAACAGGAGGAAAAAGTGAAATCTCCTCTTCACCAACTGTCAATAATTAGCCGATTTGGTGAGGTTGAAATGTGTCCACAGGAGAAGGCGGGGCCTGTCTGGGGACGCTGGTGTGTGTGTGGAGGGGGAACTGAGGCTAATCTCCACCTCTAGGTGTGTATGGGGGGCGGGGGGTATCACAGGCCATCTTGCAGCTCTGTCTGGGCCTCTCTTCTGCCCTCTGGTTGGCTTTTCCCAGCTTGAGCCCTATATGGCCCCAGTTGAGACCCCAGCTGAAAGCAAGGATTAGAACTAAGTTTCTTCCCGTGTCTGCCCTGTAGGAACCTGGAAGTGAAAATAAGAGGCAGGTGCGCAGTCACGAGAAGGATGGCAGGCACGCACGCTACCCGCTCTCACGCTGATCCTTAGGCGCCTGCCTTTCCAGCAGCGCGAAAGTGCCCTCAGAGTAGTAGCTGAATGGTGCCAAGAGGAGGCTAGGCAGGGCCCCTAGCCTGCTGTGGAGCGAGTCCCCTGGGCCCTGTCTTCCCAGCCACACTAAGGCAGGGCTGGAGAGAAGGATCAGGCCCTGAGCGGTTAAACTGTGGCTGGAAGGATGTTGCAGAGGCCTCCTGGGGGCACGGAGTCATGTTCACCAGCCAGAAGGTTGTTTCCTGTTGGGCTTGTTTGTGCTGTCTGTTGTCTTGTCTTCTGTTGGCCCCTGGCCTTTGGCCTTTTCTGACCCCTCAGCAGATGGATGCCTCCTCCCCTAGCTTCTGCTGAACACCTTAGCTGGAAAAGGCACCAATCAGACTTGCCAGTCTCACCCCACCCCCAACCCCCGCTTTCAACCTAACCACTCCCAGCTCAGCTCTAGAGGGCCTTCAGGGCCTGAGGCGTGCTGTGAGGAAGGCTGAAGCTCTCCTCTGCTCCTCAGCATTTTTCTGGAGACTCTAAAGTAACTCCTAGGGCCACATTCTGTCCCTACTCCTTACCTTGTCTTCTCCCTCTGTAGTTTTCAGAGCTAAGAAATAATATGTACCCCCACCCCAGAGGCAAAAACATGCCTCTCCCCTGGGTACTAGAACCACTGTATGCCCTCATCAGTCCTACAGAACATCTACATCCTACATCCGGTGGACCAGCTTGGCTAAGCAGCTGTGACACATCAGAAGCTGACACGCTCCCCAGTTTGTCTCCCTTTCTATGAGAACAAATTTCAGGGAAGAGATGTGAATCTTCTAGAATGCCCTGTTGCTGGGACATTCTCCCTGATATTCAGGATCTACCCTACCTTAAACATGTAAGCTGTGGTCCCATCTCCCACCTTAGGACAGGACCTCTCCCTCCCTCCATGTAAGGCAGAGAACCAAGCTCTTTATCACTACCTGGTGCAGACCTAACTCATTTGTGCTCGCCTCGACTCTGTTGGCTCCTGTTCCTCCTGCTCGTCCAGGACCAATACAAGGCAAGACACAGTGTCTGGCACTCTGTCCCTCAGTCCCTTTACTTACCACAGTACCTTTTCTTGTCCCTTGAAAAGGAGCCTCTTCCCCTCAGGTCCCACATCCATCTTTGCTATGAGATGTTTGTTTGGGGTTTTTCTCATTTGCTGGTTTAATCAATCCCCACTGAAAGCCGAGGCAGGCTATTTTTGCTGTCAGAAATCTGCCGCCTCCCCGCCCGCTGCTTTCTTGGAATTTGCCCACAGGACCCCCCAGGAGGGACAAACGGGATGGCAAAGCCACTTGGATCCCAGGAACGCCAACGCCACCTGTCATATTGCCTGTTCCCCACACCCCCACCCTAACCCATGCGCACACACAGGCCCGCACACGTGCATACACACCAGTGTGCACTCATTCTCAATGATAAGCTTCAGAAAAGCCACCTCCCAACTTGACTCTTTGAGGCCTCCCTGCCAGAACCATCTAGAATACCTCACTGATTTCAAGAGTGGAGACCTAGCTGGGCAAAACTTCCACTGAGTGAAAAGCAGTAAATGAAAAAAAGTGTTTGGCACATGCCTGAACTTACAGCACAAGCCCCAGTGAGGGGTTAGGGCTGAGCTGGATGGCCACAACCTATCCTTTTCTCTGTAGCATCATGTGAGTTTCTACTTCCTCCTAAGACTCCCCACCCACTTCTAGATGTTATCTTTGTCCTAGAAAAATTTCCCTACTATACAGATGGAGAAACTGAGGCCTCAAGGCTGAGAAGACAGAAGAGGGAGAAAGACTCTGAGGTCAGTCCACCAGAGGGCACCCAGGAACAGTGTAAAGTTCTGAAGAGAGGATGGGGCTTGGAGCACTTGCTGGGTCTACCAAGTGCAGGGGAGGAGCCCCGCATTAGGGGGCGGCCTTTAGTTCAGTTTGAGTTGGAATACTGAGCCTTTTCGAGGGGTTCTCAGTGGTGTGGATGTGGGAGCTGCAATCTGCCCCCTCCCTGCTGGAGTCTGAAACCAGAGATGTGATGAGGACTAAAACAAGTGCTGGAGATGTTTAAGGCCACAGTCATGGGTGTGGCATGAGACCAGGGGACCCATGCAGGAGGAGGCAGATACAGCATAGACTCATACCTCAACAGCAGAACATCCAAGGAACCCAGAGAAAACCCCAAGAGGCCTTGAGCAGACCAGGCATGGAAGCTTTGCCCAGCCAAGCCTGTCTACCAAATTCAATGAGGTATTCTAGAAGGTTCTGGGAGGGACAGGCTGGGAGATGGCTTTGCTGAGGAATCTGGCTTTGTTTTGTTTAAGACAGAAGCATGCTATGTAGCCCAGGCTGGGCTGGAGCTCTCAATCTTCCTGCCTCTGCCTGCCAAATGGTGGGATAACAGGCATGTGTCACTATGCCTACCTGGAAGGTGACCTTCATTAAGATGGTAGTTGGAGTCTGTCATCAGTACTTGGGGTCTAACCCAGGTGTGTAGGTATCCAAGCTCAGGCCTCAGCTGCTCCTGTACCCCGGTTTACCCTGGCCCTTCAATGACTCTCAGATCAATCTCAGAGATGGGCCTTGATATGGAGTGTGTATGAGCTGGACCTAAGGCCAGCTCAGTCCTGGTTACAGAAGTAGGATGTGGCTGCTTGGTGGACCAGCCAGGCTTTGGGAGCCTATGTCAAGTGCTATGCCACCTGCCTGTCTCAGAGAGGCCCAGATCCCTGGGCAGGCACGGAAGTGGCTTTAGGCTGTGTCACAGGGTCAGGCCGAAAGTCCCACCCCTCTGCCCTTCTCTTTGAAAAGGAGGTAGAAAAGCCTGCCCCAGCAGGAGAGGCAGGAGGAGCGAGTGCTTTGTAGTAGGGAAAAGCCCGAGAGAGTGGGGCACGGCTGGGGGATCCAGTTTCCTGTTTATGTCTCTGCACCTTAGCTCCCGGTTCAAATATGTAAACTATCCACTGAGCCTGGCTGCAGGTGTGTGTGCTTCCAGGCTGGAAGGCAGAGGTGCCCCCAGTGCATTCCTGACTCCTGGCCCCCACCCCAACACACTGTGTCTGGCTACAAAGGCAAATAACTCAAAGTTAACCCTTCCCAGGCCATGAAAGAAAGCTGTAGGGAACTGGGGGTCCTGGAGCTAGCTGGGCCGTGGAGTATTTAGAGGAGACACTGGATATGATGCTCTACATTTGGGAGTGTCTCCTGAGAGGAGCTTCATGGTTTGAGCTTGGTCTTCAGGATGGAGATGGAGCTGAGTAAAGCAGACCAGAGAGGTGGTGGTGCTTATTTCAGGGCAGGCTGGACATGTTCATGGTATTACCAGTTCTGGGGCAAGAGGTACCCTCCAGCATGTTCTGAACAATACCTTTAGCATCCTCTATGGTCCCAGCAGCTCCTGCTCTCTGAGGCTCTGGCACCTTCTTCCAGACACCTTTCCATGAGAGCCTCCATTTACTTCTGCCAGCTTAGCTTGAAGAAGCCCATCAGATGAGACACACAGCTTCCTGCTTGCCTCAGCCAACAGCCTGAAGCTGGGAGGATCTCTTTTTCTTGTGGCTGTTCTACACCATCTTAGCTCCCTTAGAGCCTGGGGGAGTCACCATGTGGATGTAGCCAAGTCCCAGCTTTCTCAGCCCACCGCCAGGACCTCTTATGCTGGTGCCCCTTCTGGCTGAACCTATGCCTCTCTGAGCCTTTGTCGCTTCATCCCTCCACAGCCCTGTCTACCAGCTACTGTGGTCACTATACCATTTCCAGTGTGCCATATAAAGGCAAATCATTGCTTCCTAAGTCACCTCTCAGTCTCACCCAGCAGCAGAGGAGTCCTCAAAAGAAAGAACAGCACTTGTCCTTTGCTCTGAGGTTGGAGCTGGAGGACAATGGAAAAGCTGCAGCATCCAGCAGTACTACAAAACACAGGTTTAGAGGACACTTCCAGGCAGGGCCTGGATAGATTCCTTTGATGGTCCTTGCCTTCCTGCCCTCATCTTGGAAAGGTGACCTGCAACAGGTGTACTTGGTATGGATAAGAGGAAGAAACGGTGGCCTGCTGACACAGGCATCGCCAGGGTCCTTGTCCTGGACTATCCCAGCTAAGTCCAATAGTGAGGGCCCTCAGTGATCTCCTCACACAGACCTGAAGATCGCGGATCACTGGCCCCACCCACACCCAGCCATGGCTAGAGAGCTTGAGCGGTTCTCACAGGTGGCCAGCTGCCATGCTTCAGAATGAAGTAAGAGGCCGCACCCAAGGTCAGCACTGAGTTACGTCTGGGAAGTCTGGGATCCTCACAATCTAGCTGCCAGGAGCAACGCTCTCATTGGGACCACTGTAAGACATCAGTCACCTGGTAGCCAGGGCTTTGAGGTGTCTGGTTCCCTATGTCAGTGTTCAGCGGCTTGTGCTGGCTGCCTAAGGCTGCCTTCGTGGGCTCATTCCCTTCCCCGCCCCTCAAATGTGCCTGTTCCCCTCCATCTGCTCTTCCGGGCAAGCTCCCCCACTCTGGAGGCGCTGGCTGTACACACACATATTCGTCTCCCTCCTGCCCAGAGCCCAGAACCCTGGGCCCATCTGCCTCTCAGGCCAGTCTACCCAGGAGACCCACAGGCACCCCAGCTTCAGCATGGCCAACCCACCCCCTCCCGTATCCTTGCCTCTGAGAATGGTATCACCACCACCCCGGCTCATGAGCTAGAATTAGGAGTCATCGCCGCCCAGTCATCCTCGACACCTTCCTCTCACCCCCACATGCAATTGGTCATCAACTCTATGGATGCCTGCCTCCATGGGCAACATCAGAAGGCAGGACCTAAGAACTTTCTGGTTCCAACAGCTGCTCCTCTGGGAGGCTTCCCTGCCCACTCATCCCTCCTCCCCCCATCCTCCACCTGCCATGGTCAGAAGGACCTTTCTGAAACTTGGGTGTGCCCACTCCTGCTCACCTAATGGTTCTCTGATTCTCTTAGATAATGGCTGACACCTCCAGGTAGCCTAGGATATCTTGCCTACCCTACCCCATCTTAATATCCTTCCATGTATCCACGGTGACCACCACTGCCCCTCTTCCTTTCCATAGCACATGCTGACTGACCTGCTGCTTTCTTTCCCTTCGTCCAGCAATTATTGCCTGCCTTCTCTGGTCCAAATCTTCCATTCTCTTCCTGGCCCACCTCCTCTGAGAAGTCTCCCTTCCTTGTTCCTTCATCAGTACGTGGTAACCCCTAGGCCCTCCCCAGTTTCCATGGTACTTTGCTTGTCTCTCAGGAATCCATCTGCTTTCACTTTCTGACTCCTCCCCTAGGCTTCCAGCTTCTCAAGGGCAGTGAGCTGGCCCTGTCCATCACTGTTCGCCCAGCCTGAGCGTGTGGTGTTGGCTAATGTGAACATAAACACACACTGAATAGAAATGAACAGGAATGGCGGCTCTGTCCCCAAGACCCTAACCTAGAGTGCCTGGGCCACCTCCCCCAGGAGGCTTCAACTGTCTGCATCCCCCTACGCATATTTTCATTCTACCTGCTGCCCTCAGCTCAATGGGGACCCAGGGGAGCCTGGGTCCCATGATGGAGTGGCCTCAGTCTTGTGGGGATGCTGGGTTCTACGGGGAGTGGGCCCTGCAGGCCACGGCCCTGGGCCTCGGTCCTCCACCTCAGTGGTGAGCAGCCTCTAGGATTTTAATGCGGGCCTCAGTGCTTCAGTGAAAGCTGCATGGGGAGCTGCTAATAATGGCACTAAAATAAAATATGCTACATCTGTTATGGGTAGCAGAACAAAATTAGCTGCTCACACCTCTGACATCCAAGATGTCTTAACTTAAAATACTCCTTGGCTTACTTTACATCATTTACTGATTATATTTAAAAGAAATACAATTTTGCAATTACTGTTCTTTCCAGTGTGGTATCTATGCATCGTTTTCCTTTTATGTTTATATATTTCTCCTTCATTAGTGCAGTCTGAAGGGTGATTAGGATTCTTCAAACATTTTACAGAGGTTAAACGTTGATTAAGATTTAATTATTACTGTAAATAGCTTGGAATGACATATGGTGCAAAAGCCTGACATATGTGCATTTGAATAAATGAAGTGCTATTTCCCAGGATGCCTCGGTAGCTGTTTAACAGCTTTCCCGAAGGGTTATGTTACACCTCATGGTAAGATTGCTGGGATGTTATATTTTGTTGGTTTTTGCAGCTGAAAGCTAAGAACAGTTTTCCAGTTTTTTAAAAACATTGAATATTTTAAATACCTAAATTGTTTTGCACAAATTTTTGCTAATTTGTCTAACTAGGTTAAACATTTTCAAAAGCATTTAGATTTTTAAGCGTGGGCGCTGTGCATTGTGTCAGTGGCAGCATGGGGACGAGGGGGGAGCCGGAGGGGTGGAGGGGACTCAGGGGAGAGAGGTGGGGCAGGAGAAGGCAGTTTTAGGAGAGGGGTCCCGGATCCTGAGTGTAGCTCTTTTCTCTTTGGCTGTCTCAAGTAGCCAGGGTGTTAGGATATTGAGGAGGACAGGGGATGGGTGCCCCTTCTCTTCTGTGCCCACCAGCTCTAACCCTCACCAAACCTCCCCTCGCCTGACCTTGACCTACATTCCCTGGCTTGACTGAGCTCCCTGAAGTGTCCCTTGTCTGTGCCACCCTCTGGCCACATCCTAAGGCCTCCATGGTTTCACACTAAGATCAAGTTCAGCCTAGCTACAACACACAGGCCTGGTAGTTCTAGGATCTTGCCTGGGGCACATGACAAGCTAATGGGTGGGGTCTCTCACTAAGAGTGCATCTCCCTCTATGGTCCAACTCAGGTTTTCCCCTCTGGCTCAACCTGGAGCTAAAGGCCAACATCTGGGTTGCTGCCATTTAGGGAAGGATCTATTTTCTAGGTGCTTGACACCCATTTCCTTTCTACCCATTAATTCAACCAGAGAGACTCCAGCACTGTTTTAGGCCATAAGGACTCAGAATGAACAAGATCTACAGGCCTCTGGGTTGGGGGGACACTTGTGATCTGACATGGAAAGGTAGAGGATGTGTGAGCAACCAGCCCCCAACACTGTGATATCAGTTGGATATAAGACATACAGAGGTCTTGGGCCAGAAAGGTTGTCCTACCCAGCCTAGGTGAGCTATGGTCTACAACTAGGCCTATAAAGCTAACGAAGACAGAAAAAGGGCGGGAGTGCGAATGGGGTGGAGGATGCCTCTAACAGACAGAGCAGCCCAGGCAGACCGGAGGTGAGGCAGGGAACAGCCTGGTTGGTATAATGAACCCAAAGAGGTACATATGTCCTGTGTCTTCAAGATAATGGGAAGTGTAGCAGTGGGAACTGAGGGCACAGGTACAGGCTGCAGAACCATTCTTTAGTGAGGATGGGGTAACCAGACCTGAGATTCAGAAGACAGTGGGCTGAAGTGAATAGCCAAGGGATAGGAAGGAAAGGGAAAGGAGGAGAGGAGGGAAGGGGAGGGGAAGGAAGAGGAAGAAAGATCAAAGGAAGGGAAGGGGAGAAGAAGGGAGGTCAAAGGAAGGGAGGGGAAGGGAAAGGAAAGGAGGGGAGGGAAGAGGGCCTAGGGTCTTTGGTCATTCATCCATTAGATAAAGGTGTTATTGCCCAGAGCTTAGGCTCAGTTCTGTTTCAGAATGATTGAGTTTATGCACCCATGAAGCATCTACCATCTTTGACTAGCCAGCAGTCAGCTGTTGGCCTAAGGCTCAGGGGAGAACCACATCTGGACACATCTGAGACATGACAGGTACTAGGAGTCCAGCTAGACCAAGCCCCAAGTACTCTAAGAAGCAGCCAGTGGGTGTTGTGAAATGAGGGTAACTGACCTTGGAAAGACAGGTTTTGTAGAGCCAGATTTGCTGTGGGCTGAAGCCTGTGGGAGGCGGGCAGGTGGATTTGACCAGAATGGACAATTTAAAGAAGCATGGTTGCTGGGGAGAAGCAATACCAGGCCATAGGCAAGCCTGATGGTAGAAAGGCGTTTTCTCAGATGCAAGGTCCTTGTGGCATGTGTAGTTTGCATGGACAGCAAAGTTGAGAGAG
Organism: Mastomys natalensis; assembly: GCA_021653895.1. Classification (NCBI taxonomy): domain Eukaryota; kingdom Metazoa; phylum Chordata; class Mammalia; order Rodentia; family Muridae; genus Mastomys; species Mastomys natalensis. The sequence continues at coordinate 166,795 of JAJTUV010002001.1, read as the reverse complement.
AAGAAGGGCATGCAGGAGAGGACCATGCAGAGTCAGAGGAAGGAGGAGCCACGTGGGTGGGTGTCTTCCAAGGGGAAGGGACAGCCACTGAGGAGGGCAAGAGGGAGGGGCAGGGTGTGGTGGGCTATGGGTTTGATGATGGGGATTTGAGAGCAGCTCCCCACTAGTGCCACTAAAGTAAGGAGCTCAGTAGCTCAGGAGTGGGAAGCCGAGGGTGAGCGGCTGGATGTGGCCTCTGAGAGGACAAGAGATGAACTTGAACTTGACCAGGTGGTGTGCCTGGAGGAAGCTGTTGCCACCTGCCCCAAGGGTCTACCTGAAGTCAGAAATGGCAGACTGTGAGGATCTTCCGGAGGTAGTCAAGTTAAAGGGTAGGTGAGTGAACAGGGATCCCTAAAGCAAGGCTACCAATCAGAGCTGGAAGGACGCTTGAGGCTGGGAAGGAGCTGAAGTAATGGTCCTTGAGACCTGAGTGTGTGTGTAGACAGAGATAGAATATCTGAGACCTGTAGTATGATTGGTCCAGGAGAGCAGAGAATGGGGTACTGCCAGGGAAAAGGCTTAAGGAGGACTAGAAGATGGGTCCTCAAATGTACCTGCAGTAAGAGGAACTAGGGTATTTGCAGTGAGGGGAACCCAGAGTCTAGACAAGAAAGAGGCTAATCCTGAGCTGATAGAAGAGAAAGCATGCATATTCCTTGCTAGGACATATAGGCACTGGCTAAGGGACATGCAGAGGGACAGACCTGAGGGTATCAGGTCAGGCCTGATCCACTGCACCTCTCTTCCTGGCACTCCCCACCTCTGTATTCTTCTCTTTCTCTCCTCAGATCGAAACCTCCCAATTGGAGCCTGAGATAGCCCAGGCTACAAGCAGCCGGACAGTGGTGTACAATAAGGGGCTGTGAGTGAAGATCAGCCGGCCTGGGAACACAGCACTCTCCAGGCCTGGCATTCGGGGTGGGGAAGGAAGTCTAATGAGCTGTATCTGCAGGGAGGGGCTGCCAGGAACGCAGTCAGCCTCCATCGGTAGGGAGACTAACCATTCACATTCTAACATAGGGGAGAGGAATTCTGACACATTTCCTACAAAAAGAATCAAGTGCATCTCTGGGCCTTACATGGGGTCGGCTAAACTCCATTCAGCACAATTTCGTGTGAGCTAAAGAACTGTAGAGTGCTCCTGGGGTAGAAGTAGTATCCTTTTATATGTTCCTTCTTTTTGTTTTAATTTTTTTCTTAGAAGCAAGTCTGAGCCTTGGTTGAAGCTGACCAGAAGCAGCAGGTGGACAGGTGGTGGGAGCCAGAGGAGCCTGGGAACTGGGTTGGATTGATGGGAGGGAAGTATAATGGTTAGGCCGGATGGGCCCCTTGGGTTAGAGAAGGGAAGGGAGGGGAGGTAACCTGCACCACACAGGATGAGCCATAACCAAGGTTCTCAGGAATTGGCTCCTTTGATCAAGGAGCACTAGAGATCCCTGGAAAATTCCAGGAATACCAGGCTCTGAATGTACCCAGCTCCTACCTACCCCAGAGCTGAGGAAAGTCAGTGACCCCAGGAATGGGTCATCTCTCATGGAGCTCTTATTGATTCCAGGTCCCTGAGAGCACCCCAGCTTTAGTCAGGGATCCCCAAGAAGGAACATTGTTATGTGGGAACAAGGAGAGGATCCTGTCTGTGCTCTGCAGGAAGGTTCTTTTCCAGAAGTAGTTAGAGTTTCGTACTGGGACAAAGGTGGGCTGAGCTCACTGTGGTCCAGTCTGCAGCCACTGAAGCAGTTTGTCACACCTGACACCTTTCTGCAGTAGAGGAGTCTCCTGCCTCAGGATGCAAAGCCAGATCCTGGCAACTGCCTGAGAGGTGGCATCAGCAATGGACAAGCCACCCGCATCTCTGAGCTTCTATTCCCTGCCTGGAAGCAAAGTACTGAACTGGGGTTCCCTCCAAGCCTTTGACCCCTCTCTCCCTCCTTCACTCAGATGTGCACAGTCTAAGCATATCTCTAAGGTGGATTCTGGGCTGGAAAATGCATCAGGCCCTTCTGGAAATGGCCAGCACTTGGCCTACAAAAGGACCTTGCCCTTCTGTATGGACTCCACCATATCCTGACAAACCTTGTCTTGTGCCAAACACTTCATGGCTGTGGAGGAGGCAGTGTGGATGCCTGAGCTGAGCATAGGGGTCACACCATGCTGTTGCTCACTGCTGCAGACTTGGGGCCTCCTGTTGCTGGCTTCTGGCTCCATCTTGTCATGTGTAGGCCATAGAGGAAGAGATAGCTCTACCTAAGGAGGCAGGATCTGGATGGGGCTGAGCAAGGTGACGCCTGCTCCAAAGGACCCACAGAAAGGAGATACTATCTTTACACAGCCTTTGTCTGCCCACGCTAGGACGGGAGCCCTGGCTGATGACCCTGGAACCTGGCTCAGGAGGGGTCAGGCTGAAGGTCCACATGTATGGTTGCAGGAAAAGGCTGGCATGGGGCAGCAAGGACAAGGTCACAGGTTCCCTGCCAGCATCAAGGCAGGTATAGCTGTAGCGAGATGGGCCAAGCATGGGCATTGGTGCCATGGTCTCCAGGTATTGATTGGAGACTAGATCAGTCTGAAGCCTCTTTTGAAAAATTCATTCCCAGCTTTTTCTGTTCCCACTTGTCCTGGAACAAGTCCTTATGCATTTTATCTTGGGACCAAAACCACCCTCACCCAGGCCTGCCTGCTCCAGAGGCCCAGCAGATCAGGGCCTCTTCCAGCTCTCCCTCTGTGTTGCCTGTCCCTGTGGCCTCAGTACCCCTCATAGGTATGTTTTGTGTATGGGGGTGATTTCTGCCACCCGCCTAAATACAAGCCCAAGTGAGCTGAGGGGGCAGCTCCTGTGGATTTGCTGTGACGGATGGTCCCTGTAGTTCATGAGCATCTTGAGCCATGCTGTTAAACCCTGTTCTGATTTCATAAACTCCATAAGGCAAGCTTTCTGTGAATGCAGATGTTCCTATTTGCTGAGGTTAGGGGACAGGAAGAGATCTGGAGAAAAAGGCAGGACAGATTACCTCTCGTTGGGTCTAGTTTTGCCAGCAGTCGGGGCATATCTATAGCAGGCTCTCCAGTCCTGATGTTCCTGGCCAACTCTCCTCTGATCACTTTTAAGCATTCCCTTGAAGGCTGCTCTTCTATCTCTAGAAAGCAGTTTGAAAGTACAGGAACCAAAAGTTCAAGATGCCAAGATGACCACCGAAGCAAGATGTCTGCACACTGTCTCACTTCCTGATTGTGGCTGTCTTATGAAGTCTCCGGTCTGGGGAAGGGTGGGGCACTGAGGAGTCGGGCCAGTGGGAGGCAGGTCCAAGCTAAGCTTCCAGCCTTGGGCAGGTATGAGTGAGGCTCAACATGTGTGCCTCAGCATACCTAGGGACTTCAGACTGTCTTTTTAACCTCAGAAAATGTCTCAATTTATGTGATTTATGTCATACTAATGGGCTGTGGGCAATAAACATGGATTTAAAACACACAGGCGTGGCTTTGTGAGTTATAGGACAGTGGGAGGGGAGGAATGAAGAAACACAGAGGGATCAAGTAAAGGCAGCTGGGGACTCTATGGAAGTGTCCTCAAAGGAAGGCACAGGCCCAGAGTTCAGGGAAAGAGGAAGAGGAGGATGGTGTGAGGACAGGAGGCTGGAAAAGGAAGATGAGTTGAAACCACAGAAGAGGACTGGCTTAGATGGCTCAGCCAGGAAAGAGGATTGCCACGCAAGGCAGAGCGATCCATCTTAAGAACCCATTGTGGAAGGAAGAGAATGGATTCCTGAGAGTTGTCATCTGATTGCTGCGTGCTCCCTCGTGCGCACCATAGCATGTGAGCCCCCAGCCTCTGCCCCTACACAAATAAAAATAAAGGGAAAAGATGGGATCACAAAGGAAGCCCTGTGGCTGAGTGGCTGCTGAAGAGGCTTACCCTAAGGAACCAGAACACACTAGGGTTTGAGTAGGTTCTTGTGCTGTGTGAGCCCACAAGACTGGAGGGTGAAGGAGAGGGGACCACCCTTGGCCTGCCTATGACTTGGAGACCTCTGAGGGATCTGAGGGATCTGATGCCTTCGGTGTGTATGGTCTCCGTCCTGAAACTCTGCCCTCTTCCAACTCTCTCATAGCGCCTCATGTGTTGGGTAGTTTTTATGTCAACTTGACACAGCTATAGTAATATGAGAGGTGGGGAACCTTAATTGAGAAAATGCCTCCATAAAATGGGGTGTAGGATATTTTCTTAATTAGTGATTGATATGGGAGGGCCCAGTTCGTTGTGGGTGGTGCTATACCTGGGCTGCTGGTCCTGGGTGCTATGAGAGGCTGAGCAAGCCATGGGGAGTGGCCAATCAGCAGCACCCCTCTTCTGTCTCAGCTCCTGCCGCCAGGTTGCTGCCCTGCTTGCCTTCAGTGATGAACCTGTGCTGTGGAAGTGTAAGCCAAATAAACCCTTTCCTCCCCAACTTGCTTTTTGTCATGGTGTTTCATCGCAGCAGTAGTAACCCTGACTATCACCTCCTGATAGACCTGGTTTCTTTCCTAAACTGCCCCCCCAGAAGTCCCCATGGGGAGACATGTCCTCTTCTATGGAACCACTGAGCATCTTCCAGCCCTGCAGAGAGAGGAAATGATATGGATAGAAAGCACATAATAGACAGATGCTGCTCCCAGCATGGCCTTGTATTTTTTTTTTTTTTTTTTTTTGCATATGTACAGGTTTGTGAGCATTCAGGTGCAATGTGTACACATGTGTATAGAGGCCAAAGGTCACCTTTGTGTATCATTCCTCGGGAGCCATCTGCACTGATTTTGAGGTCACTTACTGTCTGAAAGCTCACCAAATTGGCTAGACTGGCATGAGCGAATCCCAGGGTCTGCCTGCCTCTACTTCTCTAGTACTGGGATTTACAAGCATGACCCAGCACAACTGGCTGCTCCTCTTCCTCCTCCTCCTCCTCCTCCTCCTCCTCCTCCTCCTCCTCCTCCTCCTCCTTATTATTAGTAGTAGTAGCAGCAACGCAGCAGCAGCAGCAGCAGCAGCAGCAGCAGCAGCAGCAGCAGCAGCAATTTAGTTTGTTTGCTTGGTTTTTTGAGATAGGGTCTCTCTATATAGTCCTGGTTTTCCTGTAACTCACTATGTGGACCAGGCTAGCTCAAACTCATAGACACTCATCTGCCTCCAAGATTTAGGCATTCACCACTATGCCCAGCCCCCTGGCTTTTAAAAAGTGGGTTATATCACTTTGCCACCTGAGCTCAACCCCCAGCCTCTGGTGTGGACACTTTGGAACAGATTTGGTGAATTCTACTTACCAAATGCCAGCTCACTGGTGGGGAATGGAGCAGACCCTTTTCTCATGCCTCCAAACTATCTGGAGTATGGGTAGGAGGCCGAGCTCTGGGCCCCCTTGGAATGGATGAAGAGGAAAGAGGCAAGAGGGAGGGGATGGGGTCTCTATTCAAAGTGATACCTTGAGGTCAGGAGGCTACCAGTCTGAGGAATTTCTTTGCTAAGAGCTAAGATGGGGCTACACAGGCCCCCATTGTGGGCAGCAATCCTTGACTCTCAGGACACACAAATCCCTCCTGGGAACTGTTTGTTGTTTTTAGCTGGATTGGGGACTCACTCCTGCCCGGCTCAGAGATCATTAACACTTGAAGAATGCAGCCTCTCCTTCCCTCTGTCCCCATGGACTGGCCTGGATCTAGGCCTCTTCTTTCCCACTCAATCAAAGACTAGGAAAGTCAGAACACTGGAGCAGGGGCCAGAGTCTGAGGACAGTGATGAGTGACCCTTTCCTGAGGCCCAAGGAGCCTGGCTCTGTATTCAAGATGGAACCTCCTTCAGCACCCTGTGACCCCCACTCCAGCTGCTGTTGTGCCTGCTGGACTCCCAAGCCTCTAGTTAGGCTGCCAAGTTGGAATTTCTCATCAACTGGGTCATGCTTGTAAATCCCAGTACTAGAGAAGTAGAGGCAGGGAAATCTGGGTTTGCTCATGCCAGTCTAGCCAATTTGTTGAGCTTTAGGTCAGTGAGAGACCTCAAAATCAAGAGAAGGCTCCTCCCAAGTCCTTTTTCCACCTTCTCCTGTAGTACCAGGTAAACCTAATGGCAGTGGCCAATAACTGCCCCACATACACCTCCAGGTAACGTCTGGCAGCCTTTTCTAAGGTCAGAGGTCTCTTCTTTAGCCAATATGAAAACCAGAGCCCCACTACAAAGCCCCAGGAAAGTAGAGATGGAAAAAAAAAATAGGTCAGGGAAAGAGGAGATAACAGATAGACTGGCAGGCAACAAATTTTCTCCCTGGAGACTCCATGCATCCCTAGTGAGGACAGAGGTGCTGCTATCATTCCCAGGCCATCTGACATTGCTCTCTTCCTCTTCCTGGGCAAGTGTGGGACAGGGACAGGAGCACAGAAGGCTCTGACCACTCCAAGAATGAGCCATAAGAAATTCAATTTGTTTCCAGAGCAGAGGCAAAATCCTGGAGAGGTGGGTGGTGCTAGAGGGATCCTCAGAGGTCTTGTGGAGAGAGTGGTTTCACTTGAGGGTAGCACGGGAGATACAGTGCATCTGCTGAGAGACAGGAAGGGGACCCCGCTTGGTCATGGGAGGGTGGAGATTCAGGGCCCGGGCCAGCATAGTAGAGACAAAGGTAGAGAAAAGTCAGGTCACTGAGAAGCATGTGGCAGCAGGGAGCCAGCTGACTCCCCCTCCCCGTCCTGTTTGGGAAACTAAGGAAAAAGGATGCTACATTTTTGGGGCCTACAAGGACAGGAGGGAGACAAAATCTGCAGGAGAGGCAGCCATTCCATCTCAGTTCTTAAAGGTTTCTGGAAGACAGCCAAGTGGAGATGTCAGGAGACCAGCAAGGGCTGGATATATAGGCTTGCATACTTAGAAGCCCGTTGAGGTGGCACATAACTGCTGTCATCCCAGCACTTGGGAGGTAGAAGATGGGGATTGGGATGCAAGATCAGTGACTCTCACTGGACTCCATGAGACCCAATCTCAAAACCAAAACAAAAGACCTGAGAAAGACTTGCATATGATGCATTTATTGACTGCCTCTAGGAGTACAGTATGTTAACAAGAAGAGAAGATTAAGGATAAAGACCAGTGGAAGCCCACGTCTGTGTGGCCCAAAGAGAGACTGGGATCTGCCCAGAAAGCTCAGCCAATGAGAGCTGAATGGTCACAGTGTGGTCAGGGCAAAAACCAGCTTTGTGGGCTGGGAAGTCAGTAAGCTTCTGGCTCATAGCCAGTGGAGGGGTGTGTGTGTGTGTGTGTGTGTTTAGGTAGCCTCAGAGGCATCAGATCCCTTAGAACTAGAGTTACAGGCAGTTGTGAGCCACCCAACATGGGCATTGGGAAGTAAACTCAGGTCCTCTGCAAGAGCCATGTGTACTCATAACTGCTGGGCCACCCCAGCTCTCCCTCTCTCCAGCTGTGTATCTTATTTTTTGAGCCAGAGTCTCTTTCTGAACTATTTGGCCAGACTGCCTGGCTAACAAGCTTCAAGGAATCCTCCTGTCTCTGTCTCCCCAGCACTGAGATTTTGATTTTTTTGTTTGTTTGTTCTTACATGGGGATCAAGCTCAAGTCTGCATGCTTGCATAGCAAGCACTTGACTAAGCCCTACATGAAAGTAATTCTTCACACAGATTTGGTTGTAAGCTCTAGGTCATGGTATCCTGACACTGCATTCACAGGGTATAGGAGGGAGACTCAGGCAGGGAAGCTAGAAGGTATTAAAGGCAGGAAAAAGATCGGCAACCAATGAATGTGTCTTTAAGAACAGATAGACTGAAGCCTAGATCAGAGAGCTCTTGAGACCTCCAGGCGAGCCACGGAGATTACAGGAGGCAGGTGGAGAGGAGACATTGGATGCAGAAGTGTCCAGGGAGGATGGAGAGCCCTGTTAGCACCTGAACCCTTGTTCACAACCCCAAGGTGGGCTCATGGGAGACCTTGCAGCCTAACTTCACCATTGGAGTCATGAGCAGCAAACTGGAATCGGCAGAGCAAAACTGGAGACTTTACCCACCTGGCCCTCCAACTTCTGTGGATTTCTCTCCATCCAGGGCCATAGCTCCCATCTGGGCCTCCTACCCAGGTCCCTCCAGGTTCTGCTGTCACTGCTCTGCCTTAGACCGAAGGGCTACACAGCCTCCCATTGTTACTAAGACTCCCCATGTTACAAGAGTACTCCAACATTTCATGGCTTTTCCAGTTTATTCATTGTTCTTTTTGTCACTCCTCTATTCCAACTAAAGTTCCCTTCTCTAAGTGATTAAGGTATTCCTTCCAAGGCTCATTTTTCTCTCTCTGAAGATGGAATCATGAAATTGGGGTGTAAATGAATGGTAGTGATTGCTCAGCATTTCATGAAGCCCTGGGTTCAAGTCCCAGCATCACTTAAACTGAGCCTGGTGGTACACCCAGGTAATCCCAGCACTCAGAAGGTGAGGGCAGCAGGATCAGAAGTTCATGTTCATCCCCAGCTTATATTAAACTTGAGGCCAGCCTGAGATAGCTGTCTCCAAAGGGGGGGAAGAAAGGAAGGAAGAAAAGAAGATAAAGTAGGTTCCCTGCTGACAGTAATAGAAGCAACTTGGGGAGCAAAGTGACAGTCTAAGGCCCTCTTGTAGAGGGCAAGAATAGATTTATCAAAGAGAGTCAGGGTTATGCTAAGATTAAAACTTGGACGCAGAGGGTGTCCCCGCCACACACCATCACCTGGTGTCCTCCTGGCTCAACATAGGTGGAGATATGGTCTGAGTAGACTTGTCACTCTGCTGGCTTGGTACAACCAAGCATAGCTGGGCAAGGGCCTATCAGAGAGAGAATGGGGGAGCAGCTGGGAGGGCCCAGCTCTAATGTGGATGGCAGAATGAAGCAGCCAGCCGGAGCACCCCAGCAGAGGACATCTGAATGTGTGATTTGAAAGTGTTCTTCCCAGGCGTGAGGAGAGTGACAAGAAGCTGAGGTGCTGGGTAGGCTGTCCACGGAGACCCCCAAGTTCTTCAGGGGACAGGAAGACCAGAAGCTGCTAGCTTCAGTCTTGGACAAATGAAGGGGCATGGCCAGGATGTGCAGTGCAGCTACACTCCACGCACGTGCACAGCACACATGCACAGCCACACGCCCACACCCACCCACACAGTCACACTCTCGCGCACGCCCACAGCCCTCCCAGACACTCCAAACACCCTCACATGCACTCACCCTCACACGAACCCCAGACAGCAGATGGGGCGCTCGGGTAATTGGTTAAACCTGTTCCCGATGTCTGGCTCCGCCTTGGCAGCACCGTCTGACAGGAAAGCTGGCTGGGCCTGCACTGCTAAGCCTTCTGCCCCCTATCCCCTCCCCCTGTGTGGCTGTCCTGGAGCAGGGTCCCAAAGCGGCCTGTGGACTAGCTGGCTCCTCTAGGACGGAGCCTGGCTCTCAAGTCAAAAGATTGCTTGATGCCCCATGAGAAGCAACCACGGCACCTGTGAGGAAAGATTGATAAAGAGCAGGCGCCATACTGCAGAGGCCAGAGGCCAATCTGGGAAAGTCCTAAGGACAAGAGGAAACAGTATGATTGTTCCCTGAGAGGAAGCGCATGGAGTGGGCGCCAAGAGTTAAGAGCTCCTTCTTACTACACCTGAGGCTCCTGCAACTCTGTACTCTTAACAGGTGCTCAGAAAATCATTCCACAGGGCTCTGGAGGTCAGCGCCACTGATGAGAAATGGCCGAACAAGCTTGCTTAGAGAGGCCTAGCCCAGGAGCTCACCCGAACATAGATGCAGGGAAGGAGGCCAGTGTCTACTCTCCTGGCCCTTTGCAGGCCCTCGCTCCAGGCAGGAGCTGCCCGGGGAACGGGCAGGAGCAGCAGTCCTGTCTTCTCACTGTTCCGCTGCATCTGCGTCTCTTCGTCTCTTTGGGAGAGACTTTGGTTTGTTCCCTGGAGAGGGCCCAAAAACTCCCAAATTAGCAAACCTGGCAAGCCCGCAGCTCAGAAAATAGTTCATCCTGATTCCATGTTTTTCAGGCTCACAGAAGCCTTTATTAATGAAGTCACAACACCAATATTTACCGTCTGCGGGAGAGGCACAACATGGGGGGATGGAGGGGCTCCCCGCCCCGCCCCAGCAGGCCTGCCTAGGAAGATTGGCAGGTTTTCGGTTCTTCTAGTCCTTTATCTTCTTGATGGGGCATTCTGCTGTGCTCTTCCAGGACCCATCCCCCACCCAACCCCATCCCCCAGCCAAGCACTTGAGTATCTTCAGAGGAAGGGCTCACCCATTCTGTCCCCCACCACTAGTGCTGAAAGGGAGCCTCTCCTCCCACCCTACCTGTTCATGAACACCCCCATCCCTCCCCCCAACTACTGCTTGGCAGGGAGAGTTGTTGAGGGTTTAATTCAGACTTAGATGGGTTAGAACTTTTAAGATTTGAGGGATGTGTTTATTTGATGGAGGAAGGGACAGGAGGAACAGTCTTTTGCTTTCTGGAAATTGGAGTGGACATGAGCATGACAGGCAGAGTAGGAAAAGGTAGGGCAGTGGGACTTGGCCTGTGTTGTCAGCAAAAGAACCTTGCGTACTTGGATCTCTGCACCCAGCCCAGGCAACAGGAATGTGCCTTCACCATGGATCAGGCATCCACAGGGTACTCACCAACATCCCAGATGAGAACAGCACAAGCCAGTAAAAGCCATGACAGCTCACTCAGGGACACTAGGAGCAATGTAGGAGAGGCCACAGGTGGGAGAGAAGTGTCAGCACAGGACAGAATGGAGAAAGAGACGCTGTGGCCTGCTCAGGGGGGCAGAACCGTCCTGGCCACAGCACGGAGGGCCTTCGTCGGTATTCACAGAAGCCGCATAATGTCTGTGCACTTCCTAGATAGACTAGGGCCAGAAAAGTGGCAGGGACAACTGAGGGATGCACTTGGCTTGACGTGTGACCAGACATCACTGTCTAGGCAGGGAGAGATGAGCTAAAGAGGAGAGACATGAGGTGTTGATGAACCAGAGGAAGAGATGAGGGACCCAAAATGAAGACTTCTCCAGGATGGAGGGACATGTGTCAAAGGGAAAGACACACAGACAAATCAAAAGGCAGGTGGACAGAGTTCACTGGGCCTGCCTTGCCTTTCTTGTTGGGTCAAGGTGTCCCTGAGCGTGATGACCTTGGCAAGCTCACCATCAAGCCCATGGACACCAGGTGTGGTGGCTGATACTTACAATCCAGCACCTAGGAGGCTGAGGCAGGAGAGTTGCTGTGACTTGGAAGCCAGTTTGGGTAACAGAGTTAGACCTTGTGTCTGAAAAAGAAACCAGAACAAGAGGCTGGCTCAGGTTCTGCAGGACAGTGCACATCTGTGTGGGGGCTGGGCTTGGGAGCTCCTTAACCCATCCCCAGGTCTCCTTCCTGGGTACTCCTCAGCTGGAGAAGCCCCTGGCGTCTGCAGGTGTAAGGGTCTCTTGCCTCCTAACCCTCTATGAGCGGGAAAGACGTGGCCGAGGTTTCCCTTCAGGCTCCTGGGCCCTGAGTGCCCTCGCTGACCAGCTTCTACTACACTGAACCAACAGCCAGCAGCCCAGGCTCTATGGTTGAAGATGGATAGCTATGTCATTAAGAGAGAGATTTTTTTTTTTTTATTATTCCCATAGGGAAGGGGAACATAAGAGAATCACTAAGAACTACAGTAGGACCTGGAAAATAAATTAAAACAGAAATGTCTCAGAACAAAGAAAGAGACATGGAGAGCAACTGGGAGGCTGCAGTGATGGGCGGTCCACCCAAGCAGCGGGCTCTCCACCAGAAGGCTGAGCAGTCCCAGGCCTCAGCCAGCCCATTTTCTTGTCCCTCTGACAGTGATGGCCCCCGGCTCCAAGCCCTGTGGGGCCGTGACTCGAGGCCTCCCTGCAGCCTGGCTAAGGAGTGGCCAGAGTCCAGTGTGGGCCCCCTGGAGCCTCGGCCAGCAGCAAGCAATGCTCTGCCCTTGTGGGCTCTTGATTGTTCCCCTAGTCATTGGAGGTGACATCAATGTCCTCCCCGTTGGCCTGCTTCGTGGCAATACGCCACCGGTTGATATGGTGGGAACCCTTCTTCTTCTGCTCAGACTCCGGCCCTTCCTCCTCCAGCTTCTGCCGTTTGTATTTTGTCCTCCGATTCTGGAACCACACCTTCACCTGGGCCGGGAGGGAGGGGCACAGGTAAGAAACACCCAAAGCAGCCAGGATGGCCTCCATGCTCCAGCTGAGCTGGGAGTCATGCGGAACCTGAGGCTACACAGGCCAGGGTTCTCTCTTCCAGGCATCTGCCACCCGACAGGTCTGGAGGACGGCTCTTCAGATGCAAGTGAGGAGGGCAGAGAAAGGACTGGACTAGACATAAAGACAGTTTTCTCAGACCCTCTCAAGGACAAAGGAGCAGGTATGGCTGCTGAGCCTCTGGTCTCTGCAGCCACAGTGGCCAGGCAGAAGAGAACATAACAGGCCAGGGCTTTGCCAATGTCCAGAGATGTAGTCATCCCCAGAGGGGCCAAAGCATACTCCATCTCCTGTGCTGGGCTCACACTGCCACACGGAGACAGTCATGGCTTCATAACCTGGAGGAGGTTTGAACATGGCCTATGACAGCCAGATGACATCTAAGATCCCAGAACCATTAATGGATACTGTAAGCTCACATGCTGTCTGTACCATGTGAAATTTTCCTACCCACTTCAGTAATAGAACTGTGCAGGCCAGAGTTGTGTGGTAGGAACCCCAGTCCCTCAGCTGCTCTCTCCTCCGGGTGGTCTAAAATCCACCCCTGATCATTTGACCTTGGACAGACAAGTATGGGGAGAGTTCTGTCTGAGGCCCTACCCCACACACAGGGTAAGCTCTGCACCTCCTGGTCCAACAGCACTGACCCCCGTGGCCCATCTAGATGTCACAGGTCACATAAGGAAAGTTGGAAGAAAATTGGAGGACAGAAGTGAATGCTTATTTGAACATAGGGAGTCCCCACTTCTGTGCTAGGGAGCCTTGCCTGGTGTGAGGCTTGTACAAGGGGGACAGCATCCTCCATGATGACACAACAGGCCTGTGGTTCTAGGCATCTCCAGGAAGGCCTATTTAGTTCCATCTCTACCATCCTTCCTTCCTTCTCTCCTAGCTCCAATCATCCCTCCCAGCATTACTGGGTGTCCACAACACAGCCCACACATCCTCCCGTAGGAGGCTCTCTGTGTACCCTCAGTACTGCCATACTATTTTGATTGCACATCTCTTTACTCGGCCTTGTGGGCCAGCCAGGCCCAAATCCTCCTTGGTGCTAGCAGGACTCACATCCCTCATCCACAGGAGAGATGCTTTTGGAACCCTTTGCTGTTCCAAGGCACCTCCTGGACTCCTGTGCCAGTGGACCGGACCCCTTGGGTAGGGGATGTGGGGCAATGGAGTTGCAAGTCCTGGTGTTTTCCTGCAAATATCATCAGCACAGCTTAAAACCAGCAGGGGCTGCCTGCTGTGGCTGTGCAGACGGCACTGGTAAGTTGTTTGTGTACCGTGGTGGTGAACATTTCAATTCTGGCAACTGCAGTGACTGCTGAAGGGGGATCTAGAACTCAGGGCAGGGCTGAAGGCAGCTCTTGGAGAGATATGTGTACAGCAGCAAAGGTGAGAAGTGGGCCTGGTATCCTGGCTGTAGGATGGTTTCATGCCGGGGGATGTGCCAACCTCACACACTCTTCCTCTCTGTCTCAGAGGCCCTTGAAGGTTCTCCTCACAGTCCCTGCACACAGAGGCCTCCACTGAGCCATCTGTCCTGCCACTAGGTTGGAGGTGGGAACGCTGGTGCTCAGTGTTCCAAATGCCACTAGCTCAAGACAGGAAAACTGGTCCAGGGCGCATCCAGGCACCTAGCCTTGGTAAATGAAGTTAGGACAAGGGATTCCTTCCTTCCTCTCGAAGGCAGGGTTCAAACTTGTAGCCTGTGTGCCTCTTCTCAGGTAGGCAGGGAAGGATATAGGCTGCTCTAAGCTCAGGACTTCTGGATTCCATGCCCACCTAAGCCTGGTGTTCTCAGCACACCACTGGCGGTCAGCCCAGTTCCTGCCCTCTACCCTAGAGCATACTGTGACTGCACCAGCCCGTGGGTGGATGAGCTCACCCTGCCTTCTGTGAATGACTCAGAGCTGTGTGCAGGACATCATATCTGACAAGTCCAAGTGGGCTGCATGCAAGGGGCAGTGGGCAGCACCCAGAGACAGGGGCTCACTTTCTGCACCTTTCTCCCTTACCCCTTGTCGGTCAACTCTCTCCCAAAGAACAAAAATACCAATGGCAGAGTAGAGCCCAGGACAAGGCTTCCGGCCTGGGCAGCATCCTGGTACACCACACAAAAGAGAATCCCAACTATTTGTTTTCATAAGAGAACTAAAGTCAGCTGGGCTGTAGCTTAGCTCAGTTGGTAGAGTACTTGCTTAGACCAAGCCTTGTGGTCTAACCTCAACACCACACAAAGGAGAGGTGATAATTCATGTCTATAGTCCCAGCACTTGGAAGGTAGGGGCAGAAGGATCAGAAGTTTAAGGTCATCCTGCGGTATACAGTGACTTCAAGGCCAGCCTTGGTTACATGAGACCCTATTTCAAAAAACAAAACAAAAAACCAGCACTCGGGCAAGAAAGACCCTCTCCCCCCTGGAATAGCCCTCTTCATAGGCAGCCTGGATGTCTTCTGCAGAGCAGCTCTGGGCTGGATATCCAGACGCTGTTTATAAATCCTATAATAGCAGGGACAGTTGTGACTTAATAGTAGAACAAAAGCCAGGATGAACAGTGTTGATACAGTGCAGTCACAGCCATGGGAAACAAAAATCTATGCATGAGCGAGACAGAAATGAATGGACCTGAACACCTAAACCTTTTCTTTGTTCCCTTAACTTTTATTCTCTCACCCCAACACCAATATATATTCACTTCTCTCAGCCCCTAAAGTACACCAGAAATGTTGGCTGGAGGCCCCACCCACCAAGCTTGACCCCTGTGGTTTGGGGGAGAAGCTCCTGTGATTTCCTGAATCCCCCCTTTACTGTGTATCTCCCAATTTCTTGGTGAAGCCAGATAGGCCCTTCTGAGATGCCCCATTTTGCCCTGGGTTATGTAATCTGGAACTCTTATTGGCCTTTGAAAGCCTGACTGGACATTCCTGGATTCCAGGAGACTAAGCAGTGTCCTCTCTGGCTTTGGAGTTGAGTCTCAAGACCCAGAAGGCCTGTCCAGGCCTGGCCATCCAGATATACAGCGGTGGAGTAACCCAACACTGTACTGCAAGCAAGTGGTGCCAGGGAAATGGAGGAATCAGCAGAAGAGGGGCTGGAAGGAATCAGAAATGGGCTGGGAAAGAGCTACACTAAAATACAGAGTCCTTTAGTGGACAAGATTTTGCAAGAGGGTTTTTGTTTGGTTGGTTGGTTGGGTGGTTGGTTTGGTTTGGGTTTTTTTGGGGGAGGTGCTGTTTTGATTTGGTTTTGTTTTGGGTTTTTTGAAATAAGGTCTCACTATGTAGTTCTTCTTGGCCTGGAACTCCCATAAGTAGACCAAGCTGTCATGAGCATCAATTCTTAATTCTGCACTAGTTGGTTTGGGAGAAACTGAACCATCTTGGCTAGCTTTAACCGCCAACTTAACACACAAAAGAATTTTCTGAGATGATAATCTCAATTGAGGACTTGCCTAAATCAGACTGGCCTGTGGCCATGTCTGTAGAAAACTCTCTTGATTGTTGATTAATGTGGGAAGACAGAGCCCACTGTGGGCAGTACCATTCCCTGGGCAGGTGGTCTTGAAGTGTATAAGAAAGCTAAGTGAGCGTAATCCTGCTTGCCATCCAGAATGCAGCATCCTTCATGGTTCCTGATGCACTTCTTTGGCTGTGAAATGAGTTCCGTGGTTAAAGGCTAACAGGCCTACTACCTGCACGTACTTGCTTTGACTTCCTGTCTTGACTTCCTCAGTGTTGGACTATAACCTGAAATTGTAACCAAATAAACTCTTTCCTCTCTCGAGTTGTTTTTCTGTCAGGATATTTTAGTCACAGCAACAGAAATAAAACTAGACTAGATCTGTACACAGGAATTTGAAACCAGAAAGAACACAAGGAAGCAAGAGAAAGTGAGTGCATTAACCTCTTGCTGGAGGAAGCTGGTGGAGAGGCACCCTTTGTAGAGAGGGGCAGTGTTCAGCTTGAGTGAGGCAGGATGAAGAGCAAGAGGCTGTTCTGAATGGGCCAGCACTGAATGGGCTAACACAGCACTTCCTCAGAGGACAGATCACTATGTGCTATGGTGGGAGACACACATGTGGGAATTCATGAGTGGATGGACAGTGAATTTACAAATAAGTGGAAAACAGCTCCTGTTAGTGTTTTGGAGACCACATTTAATTTTTGAGTAATCTGCTGTTCTGAACAAAGGAGGGGTCATTTCACCTCAGTCACCCCTCCTCCCATCTCAGCCTCTCAGCTCCAGGTGCCTGTGTACTTTCCAGGGAGGATGCTGTCCTGGCTTTAAGAAGTCCAAACATCCCTGTCAAGATCTTTTAACTCTGACATGGGAAGTTCCTCCTTATGTTCTACTGCACTCTCCTCTGCTTTAATTTAAGCATGTCTCCTTAGTCTGTCGGCCTCAGACACAGAGAGTCCTTAGAATAGACGGCAGCTTGGATACATCAATCACGCCACCGTTCAGCCTGCTTTCTTCCCTGCCCTCTCTTGGGGGATCCATTTCCTATCAATTGATCATGTCAGACTTCCTGCTCTCAGAGTCAGATCAACCCTCGTTCCCCCAAGCTGAAGTCACCCCAACTCCTCCAGAGCCACTTTATATCCTGCTCCCTCCACCCATCCTAGATCCTCTCCCCTTCTGTACTAAACTCATCTGCCTCTCAGGCCTGTGTCCCAGCATCTCAGAGAGTCTTGCTTAGCTCCTCCTCACCCCACCCACTACACAGGACTTCTAGGCTATAGGAATATGGAAATGCCCGAGCCAGGACTTGGAAGAAGGGGTGTGTCATCCCAGAGCCACAGTGAGTTACTGTCAAACTTTTGACTTTTCCCTAAAATTCAAGTCACTTGTATATCTCCTGCGTACCGGTCCCTCCAAATGCAGGACATTCCATGGCAGGAAGCACCCACCTTGAGTGTCTGTGAGGAAAACCCATAGGTAGGTAAAGAAATACCTGACTCCTTCCAAGAACTCCTTCCCTCCCTGCTCTCAAGCCTCAAAATGGCATCTGGTCTTAGCACCTCCATCTCCATTTTAATTTGCTCTCTTCCGATCCTTGTAATGCCTCTCCCCAGCCCCTGCCACCACCCTATAATCCTACACATTCTTCCAACCTTCCAGGCCAGAAGCCAGCTGGGGACCTCCCACCTATCAAGTCTCCTCTGATCCCCCTCATCCTGAGCTGTAACTTCAAGAGGACTCAGTTACTCACCCTATCCCTGCCCTACAGGCATGTATAGACTTATCTATATCTACAGTAGCCGCCATCATTATGTGAAGACTCTCCAAGGCCCAAGACCAAATTGCCTGCTTTTCTCACAGCTCATTAAATGTAAAAGGCAGACAAAGTCAAGAGACATTGCTGGTCTATTTTATTCTAGGGGCTACTGGAACACGTAACTAGCCAAGAAGAGCACTCACCCCATGTGGCCTGTGACTGCTCACTGGGATCTGATGGGTTCCCGAGGTATTGCTTGGCCTTTTGGTGTCCATGGAAGTCAGCCTGCAGCACCACATATGGTGGGAACACACCCTCATGGTGATAGAAGCACTGATCTGGCCTAGGTCTAGATTTGCCAAGCAGCCATGTGAATGCAAGTTTCTTGGCCATACCCCCAGGACTGCACCACAGTGGTGAGAAGCAAAGGAGTACAGCCAGAAGGGAGAGCTGGCTGTGGCCCAGGGCCCATCCTTCAACCTCCTGGAATGAACACCTCCCTGGTCATCCCTGCATGAACACAACTCCTAGCTAAGCCATATAGCTCAGTACCAGGTAGCTCAGGCTACCCAACAACTCAAGCTGGAGCTATGCTAGCACAGAACTCTCTGAGGCTTATCTATAGCCTGTCTTTGTACCATCAAAACCAATAATCAGGTATGACAGTAGGTCTGGACAACCAAAGGGACAAAACAGTGAAGGAGCAGCCAAAGCAGGGGGCAAAGGAGTAATTCATAAGACTGGCTGAGTGTGTGGGATCAAAGCAAATGTACCTGACTGGTCAGTGTTGTTTGGAGACAGAGTCTCAATCTGTCTACAGATTGACATAAACCCGGTCAGCTTCAGTATAGCTCAAGATGACCTAGAGTTTCAGAGACTCCTGCCTCTACCTCCCAAGTGCTGGGATTATAGGTGTACACCAGCCTGCCTGACTGGAAAAATTTTATTTTTATTTTATATGTATGAATGTTTTAATTATATATGTACCACAAGCATGCAGTTCCAACAGAATCCAGAAGAGGGCGTTGGATCCACTGGAATTAGAGTGGTTGTGAGCCACCATGTGAATGCTGGGAATTGAGTCCCAGTCCTCTGGAAGCACAACCAGTACTCATAACCATGGAGCCATCTCTGCAGCCCCATGCCTGACTTTTGTTCAGTACATACATCTATTCCGTGCCAGGCACTGTGCTGGAGGATCCCATGAGGAAATAAATCTAACCTCTGCTTCCCACAACCAAGATGCTCAGACCTATATTGTTCACCATAATTACCTAGTGAGCTGTGGGAAATGTTTCTCTCTTGGACTGCATCTTGGGTGTCCTAAGAGCATCTCCTGGGTATCCCTGTATTTAAGATCTCCCTGAGAGATGGATGCAGCTGATCTACAGATTGACATATGGACATGACAGATAATTAAGTCATAATAGCAAAATGTGATGCATCCTAGGAAAGGCAAGGGGGACACTGTGAGTTCTGGGAGAACGGGAAGGATCACAACAGACAGACAGACACACACACACACACACACACACACACACACACACACACACACAGAGTACAGAAAAGTCAGAAGTAGAAAGTGAATGGTGAGCCTCACAAATTCAGGGCTGGGGACAACCCTGGCATTTATTTCTTTCAATCACAGTAATGTGACAGTGGAAACCTGGGAGAAGACAGAGCCAGAGCTGAGTCGGCAAGATGATAGATAATCGTTGGGAGGTATGAAGGTGTCGTTAGTTGCCAATAGCTCTCTAGAGATGGATGGTGGACAGAAGAAGACAAAATGGATGAGATAATCAACAGATGGGTACACGGAGGTTATTATTAAGAAGAAAAGCATGTATTTTGAAGAAAACATACATTTCCCAGTTTGGGGAGAGAACGAATGACCAGGGACAGATACAAGTTGCTAGATAAAAGACAGTTACATGTAAGGGGTGGAACACAGAGGCCTGGCTGACAAATGTAGGTATCATGTTAGAAACACAAAGCAGAGAGCTGACTGGAGTATCACATGCTTGACAGATAGCAGATAACTGAAACTGATAGGTAAGCTTGCATGGCTTGCTCTGAGGGGTGGACGGTGAGCTAATTCTACAATAAGTCCAAAGTGAGAAGTTACAAGGACAATAGAAAGGTAACAACGAGGATACTGAATGTGGCAGGTAGAATGCTAGCCTAGGGAAAACCTAGGCAGGGGCTTTATTGTGCTACTAATTTGATGGATTACCTTAAACAAAGAGAACGGACCTGAGAGGGAATGGGTGTTACTTGAGTTCACATAAGATACCTCTAATCCTCCAATGTGTTCTCTGGATGAAGAGACAACTGAGAGAGGGATCAAGCAACTTGCCCATTGTGCGTAGCAGGCAGATGGGTATTAATTCCATCTGCCTGACTTGGGCACTCTGCTTACCTCACCTCTCCACCTCAGGGTCTTTACCTGGAAAGGTAGAGTTACAAGGAAGTTCTCAGCCCTTTCAGGATTCTTTGATGGGAGAGGGTGGTGTTGGTCTATACATAAAAAGAATCCCATTCAGGGAGAGCAGGATTAACCCAGAGTCCTGAGTGTTAGCAGAACAGACACATTGTATTCTTCTCTTTGGTTTCCCTCTAAAGGCTTGTTAGAAATGTCCCATGATAGAAATGAAAACAACAACCAGCCTAGCCACTAAGAACTGGCATTACCTAGAAGCTAAAATTGACAGGAGGCTAGATTCAGTTTGAAAGAAAAATTAATTAAACATGTTCTCACTGTGCTGAAAAATGGAAAGTTTAAAAACAATGACATGATTTCAACAAGTGCTAATCTGTGGGTGGTAGGATTATAAACTGTTTTGTTTTCTTACATTCCTGCAATTAACATTTAATAAATATTACTTTTTTTACATGAAGCTAATTATAAACACCATTCTTAAGTTGACACCTTGTTTTAAACAATAATTGTAGAGCACTGTTTGCCAGGAGGGAAAAGAGGTGTTATTTTATTAACTTATTTTTTAAACATTGCTTCCTTTAAAACAGTTTTTTAAAAACTAACTCTGTTGCTTTGTAAGATTTGTTTGTTCAGTAAGAGCTGTCAACTAGCAAGTCTAAAACCTCACAGGTTCTGCAGTCCTGCGGTGGCCTGGAAGGAGACCCTGACTCAGCTGTTATATGGGGTACCAGATACTGTAGCCATAATGCCAGGACCAGTGGGTGAGGTCAGTTTAGGGAACTGGAGTGCAACAAGGAGCTGTCACCCACACTAGTGCCCCCTGTTATCCCAGCAGCCAATAGGAGACCACGGGCAGACTCCTACCTGCAGAGGGGTGGTAGGAATTAATCGTATAGCAGGGACAGGGGAGGAGGAAAGAGCAGCTGAAGGTTCAGCCCATCAGAGACAGAGGTCAGCTCTCAGAGCTGGCAGGGTCTGTAAACTTAAATTAGAAAGCAATCCAGGCTGGGAGTCCTTCAGCTGCTTCGGTCCTCCTTCACAGGAATGGACCAAATGTTCAATGGCACTTTCACACAGTGTTCATGTATGGTAAGGTCCTTACCAAAAAAAAAAAAAAAAAAAAATCCTCATGTTTGCCATTTTACCGTTCCCTAGACGTCTTTTTTTTTTTTTCTTCTTTGTTTAATCAATTATTACTGAACCCTACATGGGAATTATAATGTCATCCATTCAAAGCCCTCCAACACCAGTGGAGTTCATTCCCTCAACACAGGCCCTGCGTGCCTAAGTCTACTGACAGCTCCCTAGACACTCTTGGAGGCTTATCCCGTTAAGGTGAGCCGTGAATAAGTCACAGTTCTCAAAACCCTAGCGAATGCCCTGTGCCTGGATCAGGACCACTCTCCAGTTAGGAGCTGATCTCTCGATGGCTCATTCCTCTGTTGCAAAGCTGACACTGGCTTTCTTTGCCCAGACACCACAGGTACTTGAGGTCAGATGAAGTCTCCCCAGTTTTGCCAGGGCCTAGAAGACCGGACCACTCCCACAGACTTGTGGGTACTGTGTCATCTAGACTGGAGAGGGGCTAGGGATTTTGCAGCCTGGTCGCACCACGGACCAAATCCGGCCTATTATGCTTCTGGTGGGATCCCTAGCGCTGATTATAAGACCGGGAAACTGGCGAGTTGACTTATTATATATGCCATTCCAGAACGCAGTAAACAGAGACTGGAGGATGCTTCGAGTTCAAGGCCAGCCTGGGCTACACAGACTCATCACAAAACAACACTCCTGAAACTTAGCAGGGCAAGGCTAGAGAAAGGATAAGGTTTCCAGGGATGCGACATCGACGCCGCAGGTGGCTTTTGGAACCCGAGGAGTAGAGAAACCTGCACCCAACTGCCCACCTCCGGCACCCTGAGGCTGCGGCAGGAGAATGCTCACCTGAGTCTCGGAGAGGCTGAGGCTGCCTGCCAGCTGCTTCCGCTCGGCGCCCACCACGTAGTGATTCTTCTCAAAGGCTCGCTCCAGCCGCAGCAGCTGCGAGGGCGAGAAGGCCGTGCGAATCCGCTTGGGCTTGCGTGCGAAGGGCCCGTGCAAAAGCAGCCCGTCCTGGGGAACGTCGCTTGCTGCAGCCCAGAGGCAACAGCAGCACACGCAGGTACAGATAGAGAGAAGGGGCGCGGTGAGTAGCGAGCCTCTGCCTCGGGGTGCCCTGCCACCTCTGCAATCCTGACACCTCCTCCGCGTCTCCCATTTCCTTCATGGCTGCCCTGAAACCTCGCTCCAGAGCTACCCGCAGGGAACCACGAGCAGAATACACTCTTGAGCCAAGATGCGAGACCAGGCCTGATGAGGGCCCAACAGGCTCAAATCCAACGTTGCCAGGGGCAGCAGAAAGGCCAAGGGATGGCAGAAATCCCTTAGGGTCTGTTCCTGTGCCCTTGTAGTGCTACCTCCACCCAGGCCCCAACGATTGATTATCTTTTAATTGTTTAGTTCCAGAAAAAAGTCTCCTTCCCAGACTAGCTAAAGAGGACAGGGCTGGGGCTCAGAAAGGTGATGGGGGAAGAGCAAGGCTGATAGGAAGACTACCCAGAAGTCCTCCAAAGATTCTAACTCGTGCTTAAAGTACTCCTGCAGCTAAGTGCTCAGGCTACTACTACCTGCTGAAAAATCCTGCCATCCAGCAGGCCTAGGCTCCACCATACAGGAGGTGAAAGCAGGCCAACTCAAGCAAGCAGGCAGACAGACCCTGGAGTTCTCAAATCTACTTCTCTCTGCCCCTCAGGCCTTAAACACTGTGAAGGCAGGCCCACTGTGAAGGCAGGCTGGAAGAGTGGAAGCCATTCTCATGAGGAAGGCTCCTGCTTTCTCTCTGAGTAGTCCTGAGTTGAAAGAACACGGAACTAAATATCATATAAATGTTTATGTATATGTTTAGGTATATCTCACATATACCTGTATATGTGAGATATATATATACACACACACAAACACACATACACACACACACATACATACATACATACATACATACAGGCACATTTGTTTCCCTATGGTTGTGTCTAAATATACACTCCAGCTTCCCCTTTGTCTTTTCCTCCCATTACTGTATAAAATTTCAGAGAGTGACTGTCCCTTGGCCAAGCTCCCACACTCCACTCCTACACTGAAGAGGACTGAATAAGACTGGGGTAGTGGTCAGGAAGTATAAAATCCAGAGCAGGCTTTAATCCACAGCTCTGGCTTGGCGAGCTCCCCACTGGGTCCTCACACAGTTGCACATACTCAAGGACTCTAAAACCCCCTGAGACCATCACACACGGGTCCTCGCACACGGGCCTGTATCAGTTTCCCTGACCCAACAACACAGAGCCCTAGATGGGATGTTTTGACAGAGTTAACTGTTGAGACTGACTGATCCAATTAGTTTCCTCAGAGATGGCCACTGACTGGGTTGACTCAATTGGGCCTACTGTTTTACTCTGAAGACAGCGATCAGGACAATTCAGATGACATCTCCCATTTTTGGAAAGAGCTATGGAAGTGAAAGTCACGTCCTGAGGTGCCCTTGTTAAAATTCAGCCAGTAGACTAACTGTATCCCTCTACTGGTTGCAACTGCCTGACTGTCTTTGGGCTTTGGAAGTCTATGCCAATCAACTGGGTTGCTGGAATCTTCTTCGGAACACACTTGTCTGAGATTGACCTCCCATCACCTATACATTTTAAGGGGCTGCATCTGTACTACTATATGACAGGACCAGGGGGTGTCACTGAGGAGTGAAGGAAGGACATCTCCCCCTAAGGTTGGGGCCAAGAGCAGATCTAGGATCCCCATTGGCCTGGCTGAAGAAGGGAGAATTTCAGTTGGGTAGTAAAGGGACAGTCAGGAAAGGTGGCCTGCCAGAGAGAGTAAGAGGGAAGAAAATAAAAAGCCTACTCCTGGAGTGGGTAAGAAGACTCAAAGCCTTGGGTGAGGACCAATCTGGAAGTCCAGGGAGGCGAGAGAAGTGGATGAGAAGCCTTTATTGAATAAATTGCTTCGAAAGCCCACATTGTTCAGAGTCCAGGTAAAACCCCAAAGGGGGTTTCCTCTGGACAGATGAGCCAGAGGAGAGGTTGTGGGGAGAGGCCTTTCTGTCTCCACATTCATGGGCTTTGGTCCCAGTTGCTCAGTTGCCTGGCCTAACTTATACAGCAGTGAGGTCGCGTGTAGGTCACGCAGGTCTGAGTAAGTGGGATGCAGAGGTGTACTGGGAATCATCGTGGAGCAGAGAAAGCAAGACTGGGTTCTGCTGCTGTGTTCTGTAATGGCTGTATTGTGCTGGGGAGTGTGTCGGTCACCTGGAGAGTGGAGAAAAGCTCTCCCTATCAGCTTAAACCCCACAGGAGGAGGACAGCCTGAACCAGCTCTTTCCTGACCCAAAGCTTCTTTGCCTCCACTCCCCAATCTTGCTTACTTCAGGAAAACCGAAGGAATGTCCTGCTGTAGTGGTTAGCATGTGCACCAGTATGTGTTCATATGCATGTGTTGAATCATAGGGTCTACTTGATCCAAGTACGAAGGAAGCCTGAGGCTACAAAATTACCCAAAATACTGATAAACGATGACAAGTTATTTAATTAAAAGAACAAAATACCAAAGCCTTTTCCAGTGAGAAAAATTATGTTTAGCGCAAAACCAAACATTTGACGATATTAATCAATGGCTACATGTTTCTGTAAGGACAGGGTGTCGAGGTGTCTGTGTACTGAACCCCTCTCTCTTTGACCATGGAAAGGGCCCACCTCTCCCTACCACTTCAGAGAGCCTATACAGTTTCTGACTGAGCCACGGACAGACCAAGCTTGAGGCTAGGGTGCAGCCTATTTGGACGAAGTAATTTCAGGCTGTGAGAAAAGGTGTCAGTTTCAGACACCCATAGGAAAGGAACATGAACCCATCTTCCCTGGAATTAGGGATTAGGATGTGAAAATTCCCACATTCTCTCTCTCCAGGCCGCTGCAAGGCGATGGCTAGGAGCTAGCAGTGGAGATACTAAGAACCAGGCTGCGGAAAGCGGGAGCAAGAATCCGGAAGCGCCCTGGGCTGACGCTGCAGTCCTAGATGGAAGGCCGCATTAGCTACAGACTTGGAGCCTGGTGCCCGGGAGGAATGGTCTGGAGCTAGAACCACAGTAAAGCGGAGATAGCCTCTTCCCTCCTCCTCCTGCCTGAACAAAGGCGTCCTTTAAAGCTAGTGTCCACAACCGCAGCAGGTTGGCAGGGCTGAGTCTCCCTTAGTCCCCTTCAGACGTAGCTTTTCAATTCAGAAAGTTCTTGATCCCCGGGAAATAACACCGAAACGACGCCAACCCCGCTTAATGTTCGCGGGTTCTTCCCGTTTGGCCCCCAGTTCGGAGGTCTCGACCGTGCACCCCGGCTTTTCCTCTTTGCTTAGGGGAGAAGCGGCTTCCAGGCGCCACCCGCTCGCGTTGCCCGGGAGCGCTGCGCACAAAACGCGTACGCGGGTTCCTTTTCGTTCTTGTAGGGTTTCGTTTCTTGCATCAAAACGGGACTGAAGTGAGCATCGCGGACACCCGGTTCTCCAGAAAACACGGCGCCGGAGGGCCTGGACAGCTGGGTTCTTAGCCCCGAGACCTGGTGGGATCTGGAAGAGGCGGCGTCGCCGGGATGCGGGCTGCAGGGCCAGGGCACTTCGGAGTTGGAAAGGGTTGGTCAGCACCCATTGGACTTCCGAGTTCGCAAGCGCGGTCACACTCGGATCCTTCTCCGCGTCGAGACGCGGTTCTAGAGAGAAAAAGCCCACCGTTTGTGTAACTCCACAACGTAACCGCTGGGACCGATGGCTTAGAGAGCAGCGGAAATTTCCTGGAGGGTTTTGCCGAGGATGTACTGGCCTCGCTTGGCTGGGGATGCTTCGAGCCCGAGAGCTGATCTCTCTCAAAAGGCACCTCCAGCCTCCGGCGAGCGGGATCAGCGCGCGGGGCCAGAGGTGTGAAAGGTGGAGAGAAAAACGTGAGATTCCGGACTAAGGGCAGAAAAAGCCCCATCCAGGAAGCATCCTGAGTATGCTGAGGCACTGGACTGAGACACTGGACTGAGGTACTGGCTAGAAGCCCTTTGCACCCTGTCTTCCAGGGTCCCGGATCCTTCACTAACCCAGGTTCCTTGAGCCGTGGGCTCACATCCTGGAAGAATCAAAACTCCGCCAGTGGGCGTGAAGCTGAAGATAGACCCCCCCACACCCCGTGGGGCGCGGGTAGTTAGCTAAATTTGAATAAAACCTCATTTTAGTAGTAAGCATTGATGTTAAGTGACGGGAAATGTTACCTAAAGCCAGTAATACCTTAGGCTTTTCCGCTCCCGCCTTGAAAATGTACCCACAAAAATACGCGCCGAAGTAATTACACTGTTGGTTACACGGAATCTCTCGGGTAGTATGTAGTGGCCAGGTGAGACTGGGGTCGTTGACAAATCGGGGCCCTCTCCAAATAGCTTTCTCCAAGTCAGTCAAGCGACTACAGCTAAAGATTCAAAAATTTTTTTTCTTTTATCATATAAATAATTGTATCACATATCAGATTCACTTTGGCCGTACAGCTCTGGCTTAATGTAGCTCCTGGAGCCAAAGTGCCAACCTTGTCTTATTTTTGCTGCTGTTTTATGAAATGCTTAATTTACCTGTAGGTCAAGTCTATATCACAGTGGGAACTGAGCAACTGCTATAGGATCCAAGGCCAATCTTTTCTTTTTCTGCTTTTTTTTTTCTTCTTTTTTTTTTTTTTAATGAAAGAAAAGTACTCATCCAAGGAAGAAAATTATCTGCAATGAACACAACTCTCTTTTCTTTAGGAAAGTCAGATAACTGGTGTGTGTGTGTGTTTAAGGCTTTTGGAGGGGTCTTAATTAGCAAACCAGATGCCGTTGCAGACGGGTGGAGTAAGACTAGATATGACCTTAAAAGCCCCCCTCCTCCACCCCCACGCAGAGAACTGTCCTGAGCTGTAGCAGCCGGGTGGGCTCCTGGAGGTCAGGCTGAAGAAAGCCGGCTTGCTTATTGAAAGCTTTCTCCACTCTGAGTCGGAGAGGCCAATGTGACTGAAAAAAGTCTGGCCAAGGTTGCTGAGGAAAGTCCCAAGGCATCTGAGTGAACGCACCATGCTACCCTGCTTCCCACAGAGCCAGGGAGTGCGCGTGGACTTTCCCCTGCCCAGATGTGCCACGAGTTGTGGCGACCAAGAGAGCGAAGTATGGTCACAGCTCAAAGCTCTGGCGCGGGAAGGGCGGAGGGCCAGCATTTCAAGGATGGGACTGGTTTACTCTTAAAGGAGATTAAGGTTGGCCACGGGAGGGTCTGAAAAAGCTCCTAGGATGCTCTCGGCCTTCCGTCCCATCCCGCTTCATTCCTTGGAAAGCCTGGCAGTCCGGATCTCACTTCTTGGGTGGGAGACCAACACAGCAGACCACAGGCTGGATCGCCTGCGCACAGTCAAGGCTGACCCCTAAGCCTTGTCCCCCACAACTTCTGAAAAGCCCCTCCGCCTCACCGAGCCTCCCCCGTATCCCCGGGTCACGAACACAGCGTGGACACTCACCCTGGAAGCGGTGGCCAAAGAAGCGATTCCGAAGCACCCAGGGATAGAAGTGGAGAGGGTCCCGATGCTGGGCGCTGAAGAAAGAGTGAGGGGGTTGCAGCGAGGAGGAGCCCAGCTGGTGTGCCGGGTGCACCGTCAGAGCCGGGTGGTTCATGGCCTCTGGGAACACCAGCTCCGGCCCTCCATAGAGCGAGCGACCGGCGCCCGCAGCTGCAGCAGCAGGGAAGCCACTCACGAAGGCCGTCTCGGCCGCACTGGGGTGAGGGTAGTTGAGCGCCGTGGGCCTGAGCGGTTCCTCTGAGGCGGCCACAGCCAGCGGATGGGAGCCCGCGCCCCCGCTGCCAGGACTCCCGCCGGTGCCACCATCCTTGGCTACCAAGGACTCTATGGTGAAACCCCGCTTAGTCGCCGGCTGGAACATGGTCGCGGCCGCCGAAGCGGAGTGAGGTAGCGGGGTTCTGGGGAACGCTCGGTGCCCCGGCGCTGCCGCCGTGCGGGGTGTGCACCAAACCTGGCACATGCACCCACGCCCGCACCCTTCACCTCCCCCGCCCGCCCACCCGCCCGCGCTCGGCCCTTGCGGACCAGCCAGGAGCGGGGCGGCGAGGGGCGTGCGAGAGCCCTAACACCGAGTTGGGCCACTGCGCACCGCCTGGAGCGTGGTCCCTGCGGCCCAGCACGCAGCTCCCTGCAAACGCCCGGGCGCGGGCTGCCTGTGCTACTGAGAGCCGCTTCTGCGGTCCTCCTGGCTCTCTCCCTTACTAGTCAAGCTGTGACCGACCACCGCCCGTGATCCTCCTAGCTCCGCGGGCCAGGCCAGGGCTGCAGCTCTGCGAGAGAGTTAGCGGGCACCTGCCCCGCGCTCCCCCATTGGCCACCGCTCACCTGCCCCAAGGTGGGGGGCGGGGCGGGGCGGGGCGATGGGTGGCGGCTGGGGATACGGTCCCCAGTCGGAGGCAAAAAGCGGACTGGAACATTGGTGCTTGATCTAATGTCCTCCTCCTACCCTCCACTCTGCATCTTGATTCTCTGACTTGGTCCTTTAGCCTCCACCACAGTAGGCTCTGAAGGGGACATCTACAAAGCCCGAGCTTGAAGAAAAAAATAACCAAACCCTCTTCTAGCGCGTACCTCAGTTGAGCCCCATCTCTACGTTCTGGGTTGTAGTTTCAGTTCCTAGAGAACTTAGGATGGGTGTTTGGGGTGCAGCCTAGATTCTCCAGAGAACCTGGTCCAGGTTCGCCTAACCTGAGGGAGCTCTCCCCCTCACCCACCGTCAGCCTCTGGAGCTATTTTCTGAAGCTGTAGTCATGTTTCTGAAATTTCGCATTTTATGGGTTAGGGGAACACTGCTTCAAACGGAATATACATTCTTTTCTCAGGGGCCAGGTTCGCTCTGTCCGGGGAGGAGCCACAGAACTCATCGCTCCGCAGCTCTCCCGCAGCAGTTCGCAGCTTTCCAATGCAGCGATTTTGCCAGCCCCCCTTGCAGCGACCATCTCCCACCGGACCTCGGGCTTAAGCTCAGAGCGATTTCCTTTCCTTGGGCTCCAGTATTAGATGACAAGGCCGAAATCGGGTCTTCGGGTCACTGTTTCCTAAATTGAAGTTGGCCTTGCTGTTCGCGTGGTTCTCCAGAGGACAGGCCAGTGGTCCTTGGAGGCAGTGGCAACCTGGCCTCTTGGACCTGCGACCTGCAACCATGGGACAGTGTTCCAATCTGCTCAAGCTAGTTTCCATGGCGGGTGTTAAGCTCGGAGGGCAAGAGGGTGGTTGACCATTAGAACTTGTACTCTGCAATCTATCCACCCCAACCTTCCAGGGTGCTGTGGCCTAAGGGGGCTCTTAGGGGGTTCGGACCCAGTCAATCTTCGCTAGCATATGGCAGGGGTTGGGGGGCGTAGAGAATTTCTAGTCGCTGCCCTGGTGAGTCCAACTGGCCACAGCAAAACCCAAGCTCTCACCTCCTAGCTGGGCCTCCAGAAACTGAAAGGCAGTGGGGTCTACATCCTTTATAACTATGGGGACTCCAGGCCAGGTCTTGCAGCGGCCCGCCGGAATGCCAGGAGCCTTGGTCCGGAGAAGCGCTCGGGGCGCCCTCGCAGCTACAAAGCGGGTTAAAGTCTATTTTCCACTCGACTGCTCCGAAAAGCCCCCGCAAGCTTGTACCATTCCGGCCCCCTTGGGCGAGGTGGGGAGGAGGCGGCGAGAAGGGGCTGAAAGGGGACCGCACCTTGCAGCCCTTCCTGTCCTGGATGACCCAGGGCCAGAAGACACTTGGGTTTCCGACTCTTTACCTGATTCACACTAAGCACCCTGTCTCTCCCTGCCTTCTCCAGATCTCTGCTGCTTCCTATGATGCTTTCCGGAACCCCCAACCCTGTACCTGTCTCTGTCGCTTTTCACCTCCTGCTTCCTCTGTCCATCTAAGGACCAATCCCTCCCTCTTTTCCTTGGCCACATCCTGGGTAGTGGGGCTTGATCACTAAAGTGGCAGAGGTGGGGATCTGGAAGATGGTCTCCTTGTGGAAGGGTCTGGGCAGGAATGCAGGTTACATTGAATAAAATTGTCTAGACTTAAGCTCTGGGAGACAACCAAGTCCCTGTCTCAATGGGGGAGATGACAGTACAGCCCACTTTGCCGGTCTTCGTGGTCTGAATCCCACAGGTCATCCTCAGGCTCCTGTCTTCTACCCTCATGTCTAGTGTGGGCAGTCGTAGCTAAGAACTCCTTAAAGGAGGCAATCAGATCAGAAGCTGGACTGTCCTCACTATCCCAGTCTTGCATCTAAAGTACCTGCTCAGTTCTTCACTCACCCTTCCTCCCTATTCCTCTCCTGGAATTCCCTAACTCCCTTCTGCCATCTGCAGGCATTAATCCCCTGCCTGGCTTCCTCATTTCTGTTCCCCTTAGAGCCTCTTCTTCCTAGCTACTCCCCTGAAGCAGCTGGAGAAGTAGCCAAGGCTTCCATCCCTTTCTGGATTTTGCATGGAAGTTCTGACCTTCACCCGGTTCTCTCTTCCTGCCCTGCTCTGCCTTCCACAGTCTGCATACCTCTCCTTCTATCACCTTCCTTTACCGAAATACCCCTGCCTTTCACCCTCAGCCTGCTGCCCACTTTATCCAGTCCTGTGCTCTGCCTTCCTATCCAAACTGTTGTGCTCTGCAGGAGATGGAGGCCCATCACACACAGTAAGAGCCCCTACATTCCACACATCTGTCTGGCTGTTTCAGCTCACTCAACATCTGTCCAATCTTTTCCCTCGATTTCTTCAGAGATTCTGGCTCCTACTCTGTCAATCCAACCTGAACCATCTGTACTATTCTGTCTGCTTCTCTTCCTTCAGTACCTGAGATGGCATGGACCAAATCCAGTCTCTTTATGTACTGGACTTGATCAAGCATCCTGCCTCGGATGCATAGGTTGTAAATGGCAAAGGTTCTATGGGAAGTCTGCAGATATTAAATCAGTAACACATGGTGCCCAGGGCCAACACCCAACTCCATAAAAGCCCTGAGGAAAAGTCACCTGGGTAGCAGCTGCCCTCTTTGTTGGGATAAACTAAGCAAGTATCTTCAAGACTTCCCTTTAGCTTCAAGGTAGTGGTGCAGTGTCTAGCCAGGCCAGGTAATTTCTCCATCAGAGCCTTGGCTGAGTGGGAAACTCCATCCAACATGGTACATTCCTCCCTCCCCCCACCTCTCTCCGAGTTTTCATCCCCCCCCCCCCCCATCTCTTCTCAGGCCAACCTCCCCTTCATGTCTCCCACTCTTCTGGAGATTTTTCTGTCATGTTTCCCTCTGGCTCTTGACTTTTCTCCTTAATCATCTGCCAGCAGTTTTTCTCTCTGAAACAAGCACGGTCTCACTCCAGAGACCTGGAACTCTCTATGTAAACCAGACTACTCCAAAACTCAAAGTGAATCTCCTGCCCCTGTCTCCTAAGAGCTGGGATTTTAAGAATGTGTAGATGGAGAAGTGGCTGACTCCCCAACTCTCTGAATAATTTAGTCTCTGGCCAATTCTCTCACTTCCTGTCTCCTCACATCCTCACAGTCAGACTTCTACCCAATCTCAGCAGAAAAGTGGTTTGCAAACCTCCCAAACATTCATGAGCATGTCCTTGCAAGAGCAATGCATGCTCAAGAAGATGACAGGCGTAGCCACTTGGAGTTATTGTGAGACCTAAGAGGTTACAGTCTCCACATGGTAAACTCTGGGCAGTGCTCAGCACATAGTAAACCCTTCATAATGCTAGCTGCTTTCTAGAACTCTCTTCTCCAATTTGGAAGCCAGGAGCCACATATACTAATTAGGTGGATAAAATGTTGGTGGCACAAATTGAAATGTTCTGAAAATGGAAATATGTACCATACTTACCACACAAGCAAGAAGTCCATCATTGTAAAATGATATACATCATATTGGATGATTGGATATTAGACAGTGATTTTAAAATGTAAAATATCTCAATATTTTCTGTATTAGTTGTACATTAAAATCAAGATATCTGGTTAAGTGATGCTTATTAAGATGTGTTTCTGTTTTCTCTTTAACTTTTGTTGTTGGCACAGGATCTTATGCAGCCCTGGCTAGTCTGGAACTGACAGAGGTTCATCTGCCTCTGCTACCACACCCAGCCCTGTTTTCTTTTTAAATGTTCAATACACCTTCTATAATACTTAAAATTCTGTGTGTCATATTACATTTCTATTGGACAAAGTTGCTACAAAAATAGATTTAAAAATAAAAAGTAAAGAAATTAGGGAAAAGGAAAAATGGATTTAAAATATTTAACTTATATTTTATTGTTTTTTTGAGACAGGTTCTCATGAATTTCTGATTAGCCTTAATAATGTTGTAATGGATGGCCTTGAACTACACTCTGTTAAGTAAGCTGTGTTCCCAGACCTCAACAGGAAAGTCCTAGAGCAGATCTGTAGATCCTTGCAATTTGTTATATGGGTTCCTTTAAAAATTTAGAAGAGGAGGAGGAGGAGCAGGAGGAGGGGGAGGAGGAGCAGGAGGAGGGGGAGGAGGAGCAGGAGGAGGGGGAGGAGGAGCAGGAGGAGGGGGAGGAGGAGCAGGAGGAAGAGGAGGAGGAAGAGGAGGAGGAGCTAAATGACCCATACATGTAATCTCAGCACCCAAGAGGCTGGGGCAAGATAATCTCAAGTTCAAGGCTGATCTCAGAAGTACAGGGGACTCACTTGTACAATTTTATAACATGCTTTTTTATACTTTTCCATCAATCAAAAGCATATTTGCCTCTCATTAAATATTCACTGTTGGACATTTTTTATTCTTTATAAAGTTTCACTGGATTGAACTATTTGTCTTTGCATTGTGGGATGGCACCCATGCATGTATCTGTGCCTTTGCCTGTGTGTGGGCGTGTGTGTTTGTATGTGTGCGCGCACACACACACGCTTGTGTGTGTATTTTTGAGACTGGGTCTCTCTGTGTAACAGTCTTGGCTGTCCTAGAAGTTGTTCTGTACACCAGGCTGGCCTCAGGCTCACAGAGAGCTGCCTGACTCTACTGGAATCAAAGGTGTGTTCACACCATGCCTAGCCTGCGGTTTGTTTTGTTTAGTTTTAAGACATAGTCTTACTTTGTAGATCTAGCTTGCCTGGAATTTGATTTGCGAACAAAGCCTCAAACTCACTGAGATCTGTCTGGCCCCTGCCTTTCAAGTGCTGGAATTAAGGCAGGTGCCACCACCCCTGGCTCCACTTTATTGTTTGATTCAGGGTCTTACTGAGTTTAGAGTTCATTGATTAATCTAGATTGGCTTGGTCAACAAACCCTGGGGATCATCCTGTCTCTATTTCCCTAGTTTTGATAGTTTTCAATGTCAATTTCCCAAAACTTAAAATTCCCTAAGAGAGCCTCAATTCAGAAATCATCTAGTCCAGGTTGACCTCTCTGTGGGAATTGTCTTGACTGTTAACTGTTGTAGGAAGACCCAGCCTATCACAGGTGGTACCATTTCCTAGACAGGCAGTCCTAAGCTCTATGAATTAGAAGAGACATAGATGAGATGGAGTAGGCACCTTTTGAATATTTTGTGTCTCTCCTCACTTGATTGTGGATGTGATGCCTTAAAATTCCTGTCTTGACTTCCTTGCAGTGATGGACTGTAACCTGGAACTGTGAGCCAAGTAACTCCCTTTCTCCCTGATGTTGCTTTCTGTCAGGGTGTTTGTCACAGCAACAGAAATCAGGACACCAGTGCTAGGGTTACAGACATGTACTGTGACACCTGTCATTTTATGTGGGTGTTGGGGATCTGAAATTAGGTGTTCCTGTCTGCATGGTAGACACTTTATTGACTGATCCATCTCCACAGCCCTCTTTCTATCTTGATGCAGGTTCCTCACAGGTTTGTGGGTTCCCCAGATCAAATCACTAAACTGCACATGCCTATGTCATATCTCTCTGGGTACCCCTCAGGCCCCTTAGACATTCACTGTACTTCATAATTGGTCTTCACCATGAGGGCCAAATGTGGCTCTCTTTGGAGTCCCTCTCCTGGTAGTGGTCCATCTTTCTGTGGGACACTTGGACTCAGGCTCTCAGAAGCACCTATGGGAGCCTCTCTTTTTCAGTGATGCCCTGGGAGTTCACTCTGCTTTCCACTCCTAACTCTCACTGTTGCTGGCCTCATTTGGGCTCTTTATTCTTTTCTTTAATGATCCTCTTATAATAAGCACTTAGGAACTTTGCAATTTTTCCTTTCTAAAATTCATTTCATACATGGCCGCTAGACTCCAACATCACAATTCTACACTGTTAAAAAATTTTCGCACAGTGGTGGGACATAGGAGAATTTCATAAATAAACTGTGACTCTAGTTTTTATCTGCACTGTGAAGATAATAATCAAATGCCTCTTCTGGAGGAAACTAAATTTGAATGAGACAATTGATTCCTACTGATACATTACTCTTAGTACACCGTGTGTACTCCATAAACAATAACTGTTAGTATGATTACCCCCCCAACCTCGTAGGACAGGGTCTGTCTGGCCTCAAACTCTCCCTCCCAAGTGCTAGACATGTGCCATTATAGCCAGCCATAGAAGTTTCAGTATTTTACATTTTGGGGTGTGTTAACTTTGAGATCCAATCTCACTATGTAGCTCAAGCTGGCCTTGAACTCACAGAGATCTGTCTGTCTCTGCCTCCCAAGTGATGTGATTAAGGTAGTATACCACCATGTCTGGCATTAAGTGTTTGGCCTGCATGCATGATGTCCATGGATATCAGAAAAGGTTATCAGATCTCCTGGAACCAGGGTTACAGATGGCTGTGAGACACCACGTGGGTGCTGGGGACTGAACCAAGTCTTCTGCAGCAGCAAGGAGTATTCTTAACTTCTGACCCAACTTTCCAGTCCCCTCGTTTTCTTGTTTTTAAAGATCTGTTTTTATTTTTAATTATGTGTTTGTATGTGTGTCTGTATGGGCATATGAATGGGAGTACAGGTGCTTTCAGAAGCCAGAAGAGGGAGTCAAGTCTCCTGGAGCTGGAGTCACAGGAAGTTGAGAGCTGCCTGATGTTAAGTGTAGGAACCAAACTCCCAACTTCTGCAATCAGTGCTTGTTCTTTTCCACTGAGCCATCTCTTCAGCCCTGACTATTTTCAACATGGTTTAGACTCTTTAGTTTGTCCTTAAGGGCCCCCCAGGAGCAAGTCGTTCTTTCCTGGCTTCCTGTCCTCTGCTCTTCTGTGGGCTGCTCGCACTGGAGCTACCGCCAGCCAGAGAGTTCACCAGGGGCTCTGCATATCTCTAATGCTTTTCTCCTGTTAAGTCTTGGTCAAAGCAGTGCATCAGCTGCAGGTAGCAGCCTATCTTCAAAGAGGAGGGAGATTGTCACAAACGTCTGCAGTGAAGGACATGGAATGTCAGCGCCATGAGAAGTTTTCCAACCTGTTCATGGCTGTGTCTCTAACACTCAAGCCATGATTGCCTGACACACAGTCAATACTCATTAAAGATTCTTTTGACTGAATGTATTAATTTGAGAAACACATTTCAAGGTTATGTTTGTTCTGAGACAGTGTGAAAATGCATCTTCCCTGCCCTGGGAGGCTTGCTGTGAAAGTAGAGGTGTGATCTGCTGCCCCTTAGTGTGGGCTTCCCTTCTAGGACATGGAGGAAGGAGACTCCTCCTGCAGGATTCTGTACTGCTTTGGAAGAACATTCTGATATCTTGAACTTGGAACCTGCTCATTTATGGAAAGCCTCTTAGTTGATGCACTGGTTAGTTTTTTTTGTCAACTTGATACAAAGCTAAAACCATCTAGGACAAGGGAATCTCACTAAGAAATCACCTGTATCATATTGATATATAGTTAAGGCTGTGGGGAATTTTTCTTGATTAATAATTAATATGGGAGGGTCTAGCCCATGGCAGGTGGTGCCAGCACTGGACAGGTGTGTTACTGGCTTGTATAAGAAAGGTAACTAAGCAAGCCAGTAAACAGTGTCCCCTCCCCCAATGTCTCTGCTTTGGTTCCTGTCTCCAGGTTCCTGTCTTGAGTTTATATCTTGGCTTCCCTTAGTGGTGGACTGTGATATGGAACTATAAGCCCATGTCTAATAAACTATTTTCTTCTCAAGTTGCTTTTGTTCATAGTGTTTGATATAGTAACAGAAAAGCAGACTATGGCATTGGCAGTGAGTTGGTCCAGCAAGAACCTTGGCAAATCTAGCTCCTTTGAGTTGTAGAATGGACGTGATGTAATCTTCAAAATGGGTTGGTCTAGGAAGATTCAGTCGGTGAGAAATGAGCAGAAGCTGGAAGACAGGATCTCTTCCTTCAAACTACAATGCTTCGAACCCAGAAACAGAGGAAGTTAAAAGCAGCAGATATGTGGACCACACAATAAAAACCAGTCCTTCTGTGGAACTCAGTGCCAAGGTAAGTCAACAGGCCTGTCCCTACCTGGCTCTTCCAGCCTATTCAAGGCTCACCTTCCTGCTGCCTGTTCACACAAATGTGCTCACTCGTGTCAAGCATTATACAACATGCACAGTCTTGCTCTTTTTCATTGCTTGAGTGATCTGTCTTGGATCGCTGGTAGCTTCTTTCTCCTGAAGCCTGGTGATTGCAGTAGGGCACAAGCTTTGCTTCTAAAGATACAGGAGCTTATATAGGAATACATCCCTCGGCTACAGACCATGGAAGACTCTATTTTATTTGAGTTTTTGTAACCAGTGTTTCTAACCTATATAAGCATAGATAGAACAATATAAAGAACACTCACAAACCCTGTCCCAGATTTCACGGTTATTAACACTCTCCATTTTGCTGCATTCTCATCTCGCTGAGGTAGATTATGTCACCTGGCTTTTAAATCTCTAGGAGGAATTTTTTGTTTGTTTGATTTTTGTTTTTCGAGACAGGGTTTCTCTGTGTAGCCCTGGCTATCTTGGAACTCACTCTGTAGACCAGGCTGGCCTCCAACTCAGAGATCCCACTGCTTTTGCCCCCCACACTCCCAGCTGAGTGCTGAAATTAAAGGTGTCGCCCACCACCACCCAGCTCTTTTTAAAGTGTCTCCTTACCTTCTTCCTTTTTCTTTAAAACAAAAGATTTAGTGTGTGTGTGTGTGTGTGTGTACATGTATGTGTATACATGCATGTGTGTGTACAAAGGTGGTAAGGAGTTGAGAAGACAGTGTCAGCTATCCTGAACCTAGAGTTACAGGCAGTTATGAAATACCTGATGTGGCTGCTGGGACTTGAACTTTTGCCTTCTGAAAGAGCAGTGAGTACTCTTTACTTACTTCTGCATCATCTCTCTAACCCTGTCCCGCACCCAGATTGACCTTTTCCTTATGGGAAATTTCAGTCATCCTTTGTAGAGACAAAGGTATAACAAACCCTAGCTTCTTATTCTTCAGCTTCAACTATCTTCCAGCTTTAAAATGACATCTTTTCTCAAGGATGGCTGAAGTAGCAAAAATTAAGGGAATCTTCAGTGGTCAGGGGTTATTGGAAGCTTGAATTGAGAAAAGTAGGTTCCAAAGCTGAGATTTGGCTGGGGCAAAAGCCAGGTAGACCAGAGCTCAGACCTTAGAAGATCAAGAATGAGAGGGAAAAGAGACAAAACACTGGAGCGGCCACTGCAGCACGGCAGACAGAGCCGGATCCCTAAAAAGTGATACCCCAAGGATCAGAAGAAAATGAAGCCCCCCAAAGAGCAATGGTGGGCACACGTGCCCAACCGTCTATTGTTGTGGTCTGACCGAGCAAAGCTGCAGTCATTTTGTTCCATGCCTCCAAGCTATTTCATATTGTTGCTGTAATATGCTTGCCAGTCACTGACAGAAAAATACCTTGACTGAGAGCAGGGTCATGCTGACCACATCCCCTGTTGTGTTCTGTATGTTCTGTATGAGGGTTGTTAATCTTAGGAAATTCCACAGAGGTTTACATAGGACCCATCAAATTAAAGGCCAGTGTGCACCATTACGTCTAAAATGGCTCACATCAGAGCTGACCACTGGACAGTTCCTGTACCTGCATGTGAGCTCATTGTGGGTTTTTCCTTTATCACCCTGTCCCGAGAACAGATTGGTACTAAAAAATTAGGCTCCTGAGTCCTTTTTGTAATCCTGATCAATCAGTCGTGGGATGTGCATTCAATAAACTATTCTTGCTTAACTGACATCAGTGTTCGGATAGCTTGTGTGGTGATTCCTGAACCCCAACCTCTATGCATGTGTAAGAGTTTCTAACACACAACCTCACTCTGTCCTGAATTCTGAACCCCAATTTATAAGCATGTGTAAGAGTTTCTAACCACAACCTCACTCTGTCCTGAATCCTGGACCAAAAATGTTAGAAAAGCCTAAAAGATCCAGAAACTGAAAATGCAGTAACTGCCCCCAACCCCAGTCAAACACACAACAGTGGGAGACATTTGAAAGCCAAGTAATACCCACAGATAAACTTCTAAGAAAGGGCACTGGGTGTGGTGTTGTGTGCCTTTAATCCCAGCACTTCAGAGGCAAATATAGGAGGATCTCCGAGTTAGAGGCCAGCCTGGTCTACAAAGTGAGCTCCAGGACAACCAGTGCTACACAGAGAAACTCTGTCTCAAAACAAAACAAAACAACTTAAGAAAGGTTAAATGTAGGGGGCAGTGCACAAAATAGAGACCAAAATTATCATGAGAAGTAGCCAAATCCATAAATTATGGAATCAGATTTGCAAAACCCAACATAAATTAGAATTCAGAAGGCTAGTACTTTAGCTCAGTGGTAGAGTGTGTGTCCAGAATTCAAGGAGTCTTGGATTTCAACAGCTAGAGCAAGGGAGAAGAAATAAGGAACACAGAATGTTGGATATCCTATTTTATATGCAAAAAAGCCCCCAAATGATATTAAGCAGAAACTTAAAGGACCAGCAAGAGGATTACTGGGTGAGGGCACTAGTGGAAGTCCAATCCCTTGAACCAATGGTGGAGATAACTAATTCCCAGAAGTTGTTCTTTGACCTCAGTTAGTAGAGGCCCTGCCTAGCATGTAGGAAGCCCCAGCCTCAATTCCCAGAACCCCCTAAACCAGACTTGGTAGCTCACACCAGTAATCCCAGCACCAGGAAGATGGAGGCAGGAGGACCAGGAGCTCAAGGTCAGTCTTGGCTACATCCTAAACAACAACAAATAATCTATACATAAACAATGATTACCAAAGAAAAGAAGCAGAGAGAAAGGGCAGGTTCTTAGAAAGTAAAGACAAACTAACTCTCAACTGTGCATGCCAGGATGAGAGCAAGATGCATCATCAAATCACTGAGAAAAAGTTACTTACAAGCTAGAATTGTATTTTTAGCAAACACTGTCTTTCAAGAATAAGAATGAAAAAAAGACATTTCAGACAAATCAAAAATGGAAATCTCTGCCAACTGAACCTCAGTGAAGGGAAATAGCTGCAGAAGGCAAGAAATCTCAGAGGTAAACTGTGTACAGTGACTGTGGACACCAGAGAGCCATGGGTGTCTCAGAGACTACAGACTGCAGCGGCACACAACTGGGGTGGAGGTGACCAAAGTTAAAGCACATTGTATCACACATTCCTCAGAAGGGAGGTCAAGATGGTGATTTGAGGAACTAAGGGGCCAGCGAGATGGCTCAGTGAGTGAGTAAAGGCTCCTGCTGCTAAGCCAGATGACTTAGCCGGTGGTGGTGGAGCACACCTTTAATCCCAGCACTTGGGAGGCAGAGACAGGCGGATTTCTGAGTTCGAGGCCAGCCTGGTCTACAGAGTGAGTTCTAGGACAGCCTGGGCTATACAGAGAAACTCTGTCTCGAAAAACAAAAAACAAAACAAAACAAAACAAAAAAGCCAGATGACTTGAGTCCTATCCTGGGACCCTCATGGTAGAAGGAGAGAACCAGTTGACAAAGTTGGCCTCTGACTTCTGTCTTGCATCTAGCATCCTGCTAGGCATTCACCTGTACATATGTACTTGAGGATCTAAATATAACAAAAAAATTAAAAGTTGGAGGGACTTAAGCATACTTGATCAAATGTTCGGGGCCACAATCAAAGGAACACAGACAGAATATTACTTCCGTATTATTAAAGGATGGAAAAGCAGGATGAAGAAAGTGTCATGGTAGACAATTAAATGCCAGTAATCTCCTTCCTAATGAAGATATAAGCAAGACAACTGGAGAGAAGGCTCCACTGTTCAGAGGACCTGAGTTCTGTTCCCAGCACCCACAGCAGGTGGCTCACAATTTGCTTCTAACTCCAGCTCCAGGGAATTTGACATCCTCTTCTGGCCTCCAAGGGCATTGCACTCACATGTGCACGCATGGTTTTTTGTTTTTGTTTTTCGAGACAGGGTTTCTCTGTGTAGCCCGGGCTGTCCTGGAACTCACTCTGTAGACCAGGCTGGCCTCAGAAATCCACCTGCCTCTGCCTCCAAAGTGCTGGGATTAAAGGCGTGCGCCACTACCGCCCAGCACATGTGCACACATGTACACCAACCTAAAGACACATAAGTAAAAAAAACAAACCTAGTCATTGTGATGTGAGGCAAAACAGGCAAACCTCCATGGCATGAAGGGCAGCCTGGTCTACAAATAGAGTTCCAGGGCAACCATGGATACAGAAAAACTCTATCTGGAAAAACAAAAACAAAACTAACCAAACAAAAAAAGAAACTAGGACTGAAGAGATGGCTCAGTTGTTAAGAGCACTGACTGCTCTTCCAGGGGTCCTGAGTTCAATTCCCAGCACTCATATGGTGGTCATAACCATCTGTAATGGGATCTGATTTCCTCTTCTGCAGAATACTCACATAAAAATAAATAAATAAATAAATATTTATAAAAAAAAGGAAAAAAAAAAAAAGAATACTAAACTAAACAGAAAACCTTGCACACAAGGTTTCTAGACCAGTGCAGGAGTTTGTCAGGAGGCTGAAGGATCCCTGCTCTGGGACACTAATCTGGTTAGAAAACAACTGAGAAAACATGGAAAGCATCTTAACAAGACGTGTTAGAGAATCTGTCACAGGCAGTCTCTTCCCGGAGACAGAACACAATCGCTGAGCGACTCTAAATAAACACTTAAGTCACAGGAATCTAAAAATTGATGTCAAAACAAAAGTTTGAGTTTCTATTTCTTACAAAAAATACTCCAAGAGTTTATCATCAAATCCCAGTGTCACTAGTAGTAGAGCAGGAAGAAGGGATTTCTCCAAAAGGATGAAAGTCTGGCACACCAGAGGCTGGGGAGCAGTGGCAACTCACTTCTAACCAGGGCCCCACATGTGATCTAAAATTTGGAGGAAATACCTATCAGTGACCCCAACAGCCTAAAGTACAAAAAGCTAAAGGCAAATGCAAAGACTTTTGTTTGCTTGTTGTTTCTATGTGTGCGTGCATGCCTGCGGAGGGCAGAGGTGACCCATGGTGTGGATCCCTGGTTGTCACACACCTTGGGTTTTTTTTTTTTGTTTGTTTTGTTTTTTTTTGAGACAGAGTCTCTCACTGAGACCTCATGCTAGGCTCCCTAGCTAGTGAGCCCCAGAGATCACCTGTCTTTTCCTCCCTAGAGTGAGGATTACAAGCACAACCCACCATACCCAGCTTCTAGTGTATGCTCTTGGGATCAATCCCGGTCCTCAAGGTTGTGTAGCAAGCACGTCACCATCTGAGTTATCTTCCAGGCCCTGAAAAGAAATTCCAAATTTTAGTAATTGTTGAATATGGTAGACCATGCATGTCCCCTCAAATTTTTAGAAGAGCAGGTAGGATGATCAGTAGTTCAAGATCATCTTTGACTACATAGTGACTTCCAGGGCAGCCTGAGCTACAAGAACCCATCTTAGAAAACACTGACACACACAAACTTTAGTAGTCAGGTTGTTTGTAGAATAAAATATTACATAGTATGTTGATTTGACAACCATTCCAGTTCTGCTTCAAGGAAGAAAGAGCAAAAACAAATTTGGAAGAAGTCCTGGAAAATATTACAACACCAGAAAATATATATGGTGTATACGTTGTGATGACATAGTTCTCATGGCATGGTCTTTTGTAAGGTATAATCTGAATCTCTTTTTAGACAAAATCTCACTATGTAGCCCAGGGTGGCCTTGAACTCAAGGCAATCTTCCTGCTTGAGCCTCCGGAGTGCTGGGATTACAGATCTGTGCCACCATGGCAACCTTAACTGATTGGGTGACACCTAAGGAAGAAAGCAGTGTCTGAATTGAAAACATTCTATTCCAGGAGTTCGATAGTGGTGTGTGCCTTTAAGGAGGATCTCTGAGTTTGAGGCCAGCCTGGTCTACAGAGCTAGTTCCAGGACCCTGTCTCAAAAAAAAAAACAAAACCCTAAAAAAGAAATAGAAGGAGGAAAGAAACAATGTATTGCCTAGAAAACCAGCCTCCTGCTTGGGCTCCTGTCCTGACTTCCCCTATGGTGATCGGTGACGTGACAGTGGGAGTTAAACAATCGCTTTCTTCCCCAGGTTGACTGTGGTCAGTGTTTTATCACAGCGAGAAGGAAGTAATACACACGTTGGTACAGGGTGGGGTGTTCCTGTGGAGGATCTGACCGTGTTGTAGTGGAGGAGGACTGTAGAAACATTGTGAAGCTTTGGGCTTCAAAACCCCATTGAGCTTAGCTCAGCTATTGTGAGTGCCTGGGATACAGGAGATAATGAGAGTGGTGCAGCTGATAGGCTCCCGGCTTGTGACATCTCAGAGGGAAGGAAGGGACTTTATCAGAACTGTTCATGGGATGATTTTGGATTAAGAATTGGCAAAAGTGAAACCTTTGCTTTGCTGAGACATCGATGCTGGTCACCAGGGGCTGACAATGAGCTGTGTTTAATAAGAGACCAACAATACTGAGATGGAATAATCTAGGATGTTGTACTGGCTAATTTGATGTCAACTTGACACAAGACAGAGTCATTTGAGAGGAGGGAATCCCCACTGAGAAAATGTATCCATAAGGCTGGGCTGTAGGCAAGTCTGTATAGCATTTTCTTAATTCGTGATGGATGTGGGAGGGCCCAGCCTATTATAGGGCGGTGATCATCCATGGGCTGGTGGTCCTGGGTTCTCTGTGACAACAGGCTCAGTAAGTGATAGAGAACAAGCCAGTAGGCAGTGTTCCTCCATGATCTCTGCATTAGCTCCTGCCTTCAGGGTCCTGTCCTGTTGGAGTTCCTGTCCTGACATCCTTCAGTGAGAACAGCGATATGAAAATGTAAGCCAAATAAACCCTTTCCTCCCAAACTTCCTTTGTGGCCATGTTATTTTATCACAACAATAGAAACCTTAAGTCAGAAGTGTTTTTCCAGGGTAACAGCACAGACAAGGTCTGCCCAAGGAAGCCAAAGCTTCATTAAAAGCTGGCACTGGAATGTGGAATTGTATGAGAGTCTCCCATGTGATATTGGTTTTGAAGTCTTGAAAGTGGTCTTATCTTGTTAGCAGCTGAGGCTTGGCACTGGGAGAGGTCTAGGTAACGGTACTGGTGAGGTGTAGCCTCAGTGCAATAGAAGCCCAGGATTGAAGGAGTCATAGAGTCTGAGGCTTGTCACCATGTGGTTGGTTTGTAGTTCCTAGCAAGGAGTCAGGAGACCTTTGGTGAAAGTGCAGCCTCGGTTGCCGTGGAGATCCCTGGGTATTGGAAATGCTACAACTGTGGGAGGTCCACCAAGGAGGAGAGCAGATGTGCCTGGAGCCAAGAGACAAGCTGTGGGCTGTGGAAATCAGCGCTGAGAACTGGTCAAGCTCTTTGGAGCTCAGACTGTGAGCCCCAGACACAGGACAGCGATCTATTTACACTATTAGATTTTAGTTTAGCTTTGAGCTGATTGTATTTGTGCCCCAGTTATTTCCTCTTAGAATAAGAATTATTTAACATGTTTTTAAATTTTGTACGCACATACAATTAAGAGACTATGAATATTTAAAAGAGACATTTTTTTTGTTGTTGTTTTTGCTTTTGAGATGGTTTTACTATGTGTCCCTGACTGGTGTGGAAGTCATAGAAATCCTCTACCCCTTACATTCTGAATGCAACCACATTTGGCATGGCATGATATTAAATTTTTAAAGTGTTGAGAAAATTTTTGAATTTTTAAAAGTTGTATGTGTGTTTTATATTATATTATTCTAAGCTCTTGAGGATGAACAAGAAAGGAAAGTTTATGGATTGGTACCTTGTCAAGTGTACTGGTTTGTTTTTGTCTATCTCTACAATCTAGAGTCACCTTGGAAGAGGGAGTGTCCATTGAGGAGTTACCTCCATGTGATTGGCCTGTGGGTGTTTCTGTCTAAGGACTAATGTGGGAGGGCTCAGCCCACTGTGGGAAGTACCGTTCCTGGGCAGATGGTCCTATGTTGTGTGAAAAAAAAAAGTAGTAAAAAAAAAATGCAGCCGGGCAGTGGTGGCGCACGCCTTGAATCCCAGCACTTGGGAGGCAGAGGCAGGAGGATTTCTGAGTTCGAGGCCAGCCTGGTCTTCAGAGTAAGTTCCAGGACAGCCAGGGCTATACAGAGAAACCCTGTCTCGAAAAAACAAACAAACAAAAACAAAACAAAACAAAAATGCAAGCCAGTAAGCAGCATTTCATGGCCTCTGCTTCAGTTCCTGCCTCCAAGTTCCTGTCTTGAACTCCAGTCTTATCTTCCCTCAAT
Source organism: Mastomys natalensis (assembly GCA_021653895.1). Lineage (NCBI taxonomy): Eukaryota > Metazoa > Chordata > Mammalia > Rodentia > Muridae > Mastomys > Mastomys natalensis. The sequence goes on along the minus strand of JAJTUV010002001.1, from coordinate 122,045 downwards.
AATGGACCATAAGCCAAACAAACCCTTTCCTCTGCAAGTTGGTTTTGGTTGGTATTTTATCATAGAAAGAGACAGCAAACCAAGGCAATCAAAGGCAAGTGTTTTTTATTGCATTCGGTTGGTTTGTGGAAATAGTGCAAACTTGTGAAGCTTGGGCAGATTACTTAACTTACTGTAGTTGTTTCCTTAAGTGAAAATTGGATCTGGATCATGTAATCTGCCTGATATTTGGTTAATCAAGAGTCAATGAGTGAATTCAGAGGATACAGTGAGACCACTGCCTGGTACACAGAAGACATTTAGAGACACATGGGGTGTGTGTGTGAGAGAGAGAGATTGAGAGAGAGGAGAGAGAGAAAGAGACAGAGAGACAGAGAGAGAGGTAGAGAGACAGAGACAGACAGAGAGACAGACAGAGACAGAGACAGATACAGAGACACAGAGAGATAGGCAGACATTGACAAAGAGACAGAGAGGGCATGTGCTAGTGTGTGTGAGCGCTCACCACGTCATATGTGTGGAGGTCAGAGGAGCACATCTGAGATGATCCTTCCTTCCACCTCCTTTGAGACAGAATCTTTTGTTACTTACTGTTACCTATACCAGGCTAGCTCGCTCCCAAGCCTGCAGGCATTCTCCTGCTTCTGCCTCCTGTCTCACGGCAGGAGACTGTGACTATAGGTTAGATTATAAAATGGACACCCGAGCTAATGTCCTCACACTTGCTCCACTGGTCCCTTCTCTGCTGAGCATCTCTCCAGCCCATACATTTCTTAAGATAATTACTATGAAGGTCGTTTCCACAGGTTACTCAGGAGTTGCAGTGAGACAGCTGGTGGTGTGCTGAGGCTGAGCTCTCAACTCCACTAGACAGCTGAAGTCAGTCCTGAACTTCTGACCCTCCCTCCTCTTTCTACCTCCCAAGTTCTGGAACCCCAGGGGAATACCATTACTCTTTACTTATGCCAGTCTTCAAGGCTGTCCCCAATTTGAGTGTGGTTAAGATCACCAGAGTAGCTCTTCTTCCTCATTCTTAAGGGAATGATCTTTACAAACCGCACAGTTCAATCTACCTGAGCCATGTTCACCCCGGAAGGTTTCATGGTTCTTCTGCATCTATAGAAGTTAAGCCAAAAGCTTTGCACACACATGGCATGCACATAGTGGGGATTTAATGGTGCTGAGTTTGTCAGGATAAAAAAGAGCTCCAAAGCCATCACAGTACTGTCAATTCTTTGCACGTCACTCTTCATACAACTCTGAAAAGCTGGCAATTCTTCAAGACGTTTGTGAAAAGAGTGAAGGCAAGCAAGCAGAGAGCTCAGGGGTTGCTGGAAACATGTTGGATGACTGTGTGTGATTGAGGGCCTTCTGCGGATTGTTCCAGTCCAGGGGAGTTGGATCAGGCTATTCCTGATGTGCATAGGTGACCTGGGCAGGGAGGGCTTGGCTGACTCTGGTCCCTAAAACTATCTTCACCTATTGTTTACAAAAATCCAAAACAATGGGCTAAGCGTGGCAGCCATTTTTTTTTCCCTAAAGATCTTCTAATTGAAACTATAGACACTTTCTCTCTGCCATCAAAGGCTGAAATAAAATTTCATAGCTGCCGGGCGGTGGTGGCGCACGCCTTTAATCCCAGCACTTGGGAGGCAGAGGCAGGGGATTTCTGAGTTCGAGGCCAGCCTGGTCTACAGAGTGAGTTCCAGGACAGCCCGGGCTACACAGAGAAACTCTGTCTCGAAAAACCAAAAAAAAAAAAAAAAAAAAAAAAAAAAAAAAATTTCATAGCTTGTCATCTGAGAGAAGCGATAAGTATTTCAAAACCAGTTGGGATGAAACAGAGAAATCATGCTGATAAACAATCCCCCAGGGGTTCAGAGTGGGAAAAATTTTTTTCCAAGGAAGAAAATGTTCGTGTTAATTCAGGTAGTACTCTTTCCTCAGAAAAACAGTTTATCATAAATGTTTGTTTCCAGTAAATACTAGCCACAATTACCAAACTAATGCTTTCCCAAAGTGCACTCCTTCAATGCCACATTCAAGATGCTAAGGTGGGGGGTGGGCTGGGGATCATGAGTTTGAAGGCAGCCTTGGTTATGTAGTATGTCCAAACCGCCTGGGCTGCAAAATGAGATTTGGTCTCAAAAAGCTAGGGAGAGGCTGTGGAGATGGCTCAGATGAGCAAGCATGTGGACTAAAGTCTGGATTCCCAGCATCCATGTCAAAAAGCCTGGTACAGTGATGCATGCTTGTAATCTTAGTGCTGTGGAGGTGGAGACTGGTGCCTCTGGGACTTGAATGTCAGTCAATCTAGACCAGTCCTCAAGTTCCTGGCTCAATGAGAGACCATGTCTCAAAAAATAAGGCAAGCAGAGAGAGCTTGAGGGTGATGCACACACACACACACACACACACACACACACACACACACACGAAACAAACAGAAACTCGGAGAAAGTATATTAGATGATAAAAGCATAAACATTTGAAAGCTTTCAGTGTCTTTGCCAGCTATGCCCAAGCCTCCACACACTCTGCCATGGTCTTTGGTGGATCCTACGGCCTTCCTTCGGATCACAGCTGACTGTTAGAAACATCTCTATGGGGCTTATGATTTGGGGCAAGGTTCAAACAATCAGTTCCTCTCATGGCCTCTGGAACCAAGTGCCATCAGAAATGGCCTCAGCCATAGGCAAGAGGATCTGAGGAGGAGTCAGGGATGTGCCTGAAGCACTGAGGGCTGGCTCTAGAAACCTATGGCAGCCCTCCTTTCTCCCTACAATGGCAGCCCTACTCAACCAGGGCCTGCCTGTCTCACTTCCATATTCTAGTACTCCCCTAGCTCATGACCTTTGGAGTCTACAGACCACGACTCATGCTTGGCATTGGTGTAGTCAAGAGAGACATACAGTAGGGATACAGGACTCCTGGAACCACAGCAGGAAAAGAACGGGATAGTAGGTGGGTGTGGTTCTGAAGGACTCCAATCCCAGCACTGGATGGAGGAAGGGTGATGCCAGGAGGACCAGATCAAAGTCATTAGCTACATGTGAATTTCAAGGTAGTCTGGGTTATGAGTCCCTATCTTAAGAAGCAGAAAATAGGAGTGGGTTGGGAGGGAGGAAGGGAGGAGGAGGACTATGAAGAAGAGGATAAGAGTAGAAGCCCCTCCCCTTTTCTGTCTCATTCAACAGAACAGGGGTCCAGGGGGATTCTTTCTCCTGCATCAAGGTTCTAGTTCCCCCAGTTCTGCTCAGAAGCCATTCTTTTGCCTCCACAGAGGCACAAGGAATACACCCACATCCTGCAGAAGCCCAGTCCACCCCATCTCTGTCTCAGCCTCTGCAATGTGAGCCAGGCTCCAGCTCCAGCCCCAGCCCCTTGCTGCCATCCTCCCCTTTTCTGACACATGCTCTTCAGGCAGGAAGAGCAGGAATCTCGGCAAGCCAGGGCAGCCTCTCCTCATCCTAACACACTGGCTGGAAGCCGTCCTGGAGACCCTTCCTTCTCTACAGACAGATAATAGATTCTGTCCCATCATCTGTACCATGTGGTTCTGCCCTTCCCGCCAGGCTGTCACTCGCAGTACTAACCTTAACCTTGCTGCTCCAGCCTCCGTTTTCTGGACACCTCCACCCCCATCTTCCATCCTAACAAGGATGCTACTGAAACAAGAACCACAACCCAGGCCAGCCAAGCTTTCTCCTGCTGCCATGGAAGCTTTCCTCTCTTCCTTCTCCTGCATTTGTTTTTCCTTCAGGATGCTTTCCATAGCTGTGCTAAGTCAAATTTAGCCGGGCTAGCCAGTTCTAGACAGAAAAGTCTACAGCCCCCAAATGACTCTGTCGTGTGGGCTCGCTTTGTGTTTTCCCATAAGACCTTGGTGAGTACATAGAGCAGTGTCCTTACAGGATACACTTCTCAGTGCTCAGTAGAGACTCACCTAGCATCTACTCTGTGGCAGCGATTGGGCTTGGGCATGCAGATAGAGCCACGAGCAAGTCAGGAAGAACATGGTTGCCTCCCTCACAGAACTTAACGTTGAAGCTCATTGGCTGGAATGAAACAAGCAGGGTGATAGCAATAGTGTGACTGGTACAGTGGGGGCAGTGTTTGGGGGCACATGGTAGGAATGCAATATCAAAGATGCTAGTCATCTGCTATCTCCCAGCAGACCTCCATCTGAGAAAACTCCAGCCCAGACAGTAATATTCTGAATCATGTGAACCCAGCACCAACACCCAACCACTCCATAACGTATCAGGTTAGGCATGGATCGCTAATCCATGGAAGCCAATCCACAGCCTGGCCAGGGATTGACAAAGGCACTCCAAAAGAGGTCTGGCCCATTGGAGTCTTGATAGTGATTGGAGATGTGGTTCAGCTGGGAGAGTGTTTGCCCAGCATGTTTGGATTTGGGTTCATTCCCCAGCATGGCATAGAGCCTGGTGTGGCAGCACACTTAACATACCAGCCCTCAGGAGGCTGAGGCAGGAGGATGATTGTGAGTTCAAGTCCAGTTTGATCTACATATCAAGTGCCAGACTAACCGGGGTTACACAGGGAGACCCTGTCTCAAAAACAAGCAAGCAAACAAAACAACAACAACAAAACAAAATCCAGCAAAACTATACTCTTCTTGAGAATATAGGACTAGCTCATCTTTCTACTATCCCTCCATGCCTCCATCTCTTCCTTCCCTCCATCTTTCTCTTCCTTTTCCCCCCTCTTTCCTTTCTCCCTCCCTCCCTCCCTCCTCCCTCCCTCCCTCCCTCCCTCCCTCCCTCCCTCTCTCCTTCCCTTTCTCCCTCCTACCCTCCCTCCTCCCCCTACTCCTTTCCCCAATTACATTACCTTCTCTTACCAAGTAACCCATGCTCACTATGGGAAAAAATGTCAAGATGTAGAAATCAAAAAAGAGCTAAATAAAACTTGTAAAATCCCACTACCCAGATACTATTCTTTTTTAATTTGCTGTAACCAATGCTAGCCGACACTTCCTGAGCTCTAGATACAAGATGCAGTTATTGACTTTCTCTGCTTATTCTACCAATTCCTTACAACCCTAAGAGATGAGCATTCTTATCTAGCTAACAGACCTAGCATATCTGGAAAACCAACACCTGGATCCAGAGAGGCCGACTCAAGGGTTAGTATTTTGTTATACATATTGGTAAACTTAAAAAACAGCAACAACAAAAAGATGCTGGCACACGCTTTTAATCTCAGCACTCCAAAGGGAGAGACAGGTGGATCTCTGTGTGTTCAAGGCCAGCCTGGTCTACAAAGTGAGTTTCAGGACAGCCAGGGCTGTTACACAGAGAAAACTTGTCTCAAAAAATCAAAACCAGACCAAAACAAAAAACAAAACCAAAAACAAACAACAAAATCATAAACCTACATGAACTTTTTTTTTTAGTTTTTTCTCCTCAGTACTTTTTAAAATTTTACTTTACATCCCAAAATTTAAAAATTTACTTTATATCGCAGCCCCCTCTCTCCTTTCCTCTTAGTTCTGTCCTTACAAATCCCTCACACCATTACCCTTCCCCTTCTCCTCAAGAGGAGCCAGTCCCCTTGGGTACCACCCCACCCTGGGACATCTAGTCCCAGCAGGCTAAGCGCATGTTCTCCCTCTGAGGCCCAACACAGGCAGTCCAGCTAGGGGGCGTGGATCAAATTGGCCAATGCCTGTTTGGGCTTAGTCCAGCCTGTTGGTGGTTGGTGGTCAGTCTGAGAGTCCTCTGGGTCCCAGGTGAGTTGAGTAGGTCTTTTGTGGTGGTGTTGTTTTAGTTGTGTAATGGATTGTGTGTGTGTGGTGTGTGTATGGGTGTGTGTGTGTGTGTGTGGTGTATGGGTGTGTGTGTGTGTGAGTGTGTGTATGGGTGTGTGTGTGTGTGAGTGTGTGTATGGGTGTGTGTGTGTGTGTGAGTGTGTGTATGGGTGTGTGTGTGTGTGTGAGTGTGTGTTGGTGTGTGTGTGTGTGTGTATGGTGTGTGTGTGTGAGTGTGTGTTGGGTGTGTGTGTGTGTGAGTGTGTGTTATGGGTGTGTGTGTGTGTGTGAGTGTGTGTATGGGTGTGTGTGTGTGTGTGATGGGTGTGTGTTGTGTGTGTGTGTGTATGGGTGTGTGTGTGTGTGTGTGATGTGTGTGTGTGTGTGTGGTGTGTGTGTGTGTGTGAGTGTGTGTATGGGTGGGTGCTCATACTATGAAGCACGTGTGGAGGCCAGATGATAACTCTGAGTGTCAGTTCTCTCCTTCTCCCTTAAGGGTCCCAGGTATCAAATTCAGGTCTTCTGGTTCTGGCTTGGCCACAGCTGCCTTTACACACGGACCCATCACTAGCCCCTCTGTCTACTTCTACAAAAATATATTTTGAAAGAACTTCAAGTAAGATGTAGTCACACTTACGTACTATGTATTGCTTAAGTAAGAGGCATATTTTTAATTATTAAAATTTAAAAAATTATGAGTGTGGAGGGTGGGGCTAACACGCGTGGTGCATGTGTGGTTATCAAAGCACAACTCTGAGGCAGCGAGTCTCTCCTTCCACCTTTAGATGGTTCCAGGGATGGAACTCAGCACTTTACCCCCTGAGAGATCTCTTTGGGTCCTCAAATAAACCATTCATGCTGAAAAGCAAAAAAGAGATGCGTTAAGGGAAAACAAATCTTTGGCACTCCTCCCACCAGATAGCACAGACACTGAGTTATCTATCACTCGCCATTGCTGTTGAAGATGTAGGAATGAGAACTCCAACGCAGTTCTGATCCTAGACTAACCCAGAAAGCTTCCAGAAGCTGGAACCGCTGGATGTGGTGGTTAGGTGCACAATGAAGGCCTCGGACATGTTTGGAACCATATCACTGACGCTGACTGTTACAAAAAGTCCTTTTATAAGTTTGGTTTAATTTTTATGTGGTGAGTAGGATCAAACCCCAGTGCCCTGGGCACAGAGTTGTTATAAACTGTTGTGGCTACAGGAGACAGAGAGAGAGAGAGAGAGAGAGAGAGAGAGAGAGAGAGAGAGAGAGAGAGAGAGAGAGAGAGAGAGAGATTGGGCGCACTGACCAGCAAAGCTGGACTTTGTTCCTGAGATGTCCAAGCTGGGGAAGTCCTTTCGGACCTGGCCTCAGTGTCCTCGCCTGTACAGTGAGCAGGAGCAATCCTGAGGTGGAATGAACGTCACCGGAGCTTCATTGCTGGGTTATCTGCAGCGTTCAGGACGATTCCTGACATAGTTCCCACCCAGTTCTGGCACAAGAAACAAGAGGCCGGGAATATGAAAGGGCCGGGGTCAGGGCACACCAAAGGCTTAAGGACCCCCAAATGAGGGTATGAGTTCTATTTTCCTGGAGGGCTGGGCCAGCCAAGCCGATTAGGGGCCCTGAGCAGCTGTGGGCCGAGGAGGCCGCTGGGAGTGAGGGGATTGAAACAGCTCTTTCCCACCCTCTCCCCCACCAGCCTGCTCTGTGTAAAAATTCCAAACTCCCAATCAAACCCCCTTCTCTTTTCTCCTTTCATTCACCTGCCCATCTTCCTCTCCTCTTCTCTCCTTTTCTATCCAAACTCATAATTAATCGCTCAAGGCAAAAGTAATGAATGTTAATTGGCCATCTGTAGGAAGACTAATTAAAATCTACCACGCTGGGGTTTAAACATACCTATAGCAACGGAGTGAATCGGGAATGAGGCAGGAGGGACTGAGGTAACAGCTGAAAGACTGCAAAACACCATTGGGCTTAGGTGTGAGGGAAGGACGCCAGAGAGGGGCCGAGACGCTGGAGCGGGGGAGATGGAGAGTGGAGACGGAAGGGAAAACCTCCTGGACTTGCCACGGCCACTGCCGGGCCTGGCGTCTTGTCACTGTTCTGTTTGGAGTTTAATGAACACGTTTGCACATTCTCTTCATGCCGGACATGGTGGAAGGGATGACTAGAGTTTGTCAACACACAGTTGTCCCCAGTCACATGTCTGACTGCACCTAGTTCTTCAGGGACACCCGTCCTGTATAAAAGTCGTTCGTATGCACACACGCACAGCTTCTCAGATCTCTGCTCAAAAGGTGAGACTCGGTTCCATGCGCACACCCTGTTTGTGAACTGAGGGCAACCCAGGGACACAATACGTGGTTAGACACAGTCACCCACAACTACATGTATGCACACGGTTGCATGTGACATGTCACTTAAACATACAAACCACAAATTATCCAAATACAGATGGTGATGCACACTCAAATAGCTTGTTATTCAGATGCACCAAGTAGCTTCATCCGTGCTTGAACCCATGTCTGCATGTGTGCATTGTTAGCTGGAACATTCTACGTCCCAAGACTTACACACAGGTTCACTTAACACTTTTTAATACACAAGAAGCTGAATGCTCACATTCTATGTGACTTAAAGGTGAATACACACACACACAATCCCTCTCTATGGGCACTCTTCCTACAGTGGCTTATCTTCCCGTGCATTCCCCATTCCCCACAGAACGGAGCTGATTTTTTCCAGAAATGAGCACAAACACCCTGCCTCAGTGGAACCGGTCTTAACCCCCAGGCCATCTCAGGTGCTCTCCTCACAGCCTGCATTCATTTTTGTCCAAACATTAGAATATGTAGAGGTCACAGGCTAATGCTGGGTACTTTCCTCTACCATGCTCCATGATTCAAACAAACAAACAAACAAACAAACAAACAAACAAACACTCACTCTCTGAACTCAGAGCTTCCCAGTTCTGCTAGACTGCTTGGCCAGTGAGCTTAAGGGATCTCTCTCTCTCTTTCTCTCTCTCTCTCTCTCTCTCTCTCTCTCTCTCTCCTTCCCTCCCTTCCTCCCTCCCTTCTTCCCTCCTTACCTCCCTCCTCTGGGGTTATGAGTATGCACTGCTGCCACGCTTGGCTCGTCCATGGGTGCTGAGAATCTGAACTCAGATCCTCATGCGTACACAGCAGACATTTGTACCCACTGAGCTATGTCCTCACCTTAGGAACAGGGACTTTTGGTGTCCAGCCCCCATGTCACCACACAGGGATAAGGATGGCTTCTGTATTGGGGAGCGTCATTGCTGTTAAAAGGCATTTTCTAATGTGCTTAAATTAAAGCAGGAGAGAGGAAAAAGACAAAGGAAGATTCTGGTATTTGGGAGCAATACCTAGAAAGGGTGCCCAGAGAAAAAGGCACAGGGCTCCACCCCAGAGCCTCTGACTATTAAGTGTTCTGTGCCAACCCTTTGTGTTCCTAAGCTCAGAGTCTGAGGTTCCCAGATGTCAGGGAGTTCAGATTCGAGGGCCAACATTATCCTCAGCCCCCTCTCCCCGCCAAAAAAACCCAATCAAGATAACTGAAGACAGTGTCCTGGTGTCCCAGACAGGTCTGGCGCATCCCACAAGGCAGATGGACACAGAAAGGGACTCCTAGGAAGCAGGCTGAAGACAAGCCCAGAAAGGGCTTGGGGAGGGTGTGAAGTGACCGAGTGGGTAAAAGCATCGGCCCTGCAAGCCTGCTGACCTGAGATCTAGCCTCAGAACCCTTGAAGGTGGAAAGAGAGGTCTGACTCCACACCTTTGTCCTCTGACCCCCATTATACAGCCTGCCCCACACCATACATAATAGTAGTAAATATTAAAAGTACAAAAAGAAGGCCAAGGAGGCCCAGGCCTACCAGACAACACACACACACCACGTGAGTGAGAACAACAGGTGACTCCCAGGGTTACCTGGCTGTCAGGAACCTAACCAGACTATATGAGCTGGTTTCTAACTCTGGGCCTCTGTCTGGGAGGGACTGGACCTGCATCCTAGGGCATAGATTTTTGGAGAGCCTCCTGAGATCTTGGGATCTCCCTCTACCTGCTGAGTCCTCTCAATCCCCTGGAGGACCATTCTCCCCACCCCCTCTTCACACACTCTCACACTCACTCACACACACACCCCTCTGACAGCTTCTACATTTGGAACTGACAGATGTGCAAGGTAGCAGCTCGGCGCTGCCTGTGCAGCTGAGGCCCCAGTGTTGCAAATGAAAGGGATTATTTCCAGCAAGGCTCAGGGTGGCTGCATGAGCACAGTCCTCTGTGTGTGTGTGTGTGTGTGTGTGCATGTGTGTGTGTGCTTGTGTATGTATGTGTGTACATGTGAAGGTGTGAGTGTGTGGCTTCTTCCATCATCAAAGTCTATCTCACTGCTTTCCCCTCTGGGTTTCCTGTTTCTGCCTCTTTCTCCATCATGGTTTTGCTCACCTGTCCCAGTCTTATATCCTTACCAGACCTAGTTTGGTTTCTGTATCTGAATGCTCTAGAGAGCAAACAGCTATTTCCTTTCTAACTTTGTCCCTGGTTACTTTTGCATCTCATACAAGTCTTGGGGACACAAGAAAGGGCACATTGGGTAAAACGCTTGCTGCTCAAATATTAAGACCTGAGTTCAGGTCTCTAGCAGTCTTGTAAACATCTGCGTGCAGTGGTACAAGTCTGTAATTCCAGTGTTGGGGAGGTAACGACAGGAGGATCCTTGGAAGTCTCTGGTCAGCTAGTCTAGTTGAATTGGTGAGCTTTAAGTTCACAGACAGAGCCTATGTCAAAAACAAAACTAAAACCAAAAGCAAGAGGAAGATACCCGACTTTAATCCTTTAATCTCAAAACTCCATATGTATGTATGTATGTGTATATATGTATATACATATATCTACATATCTATATATCTATCTACATCTATATCTCTATATATCTACACACACACACACACAAGCCACATACACAATACATCCATGCATACACACAAGAAACACCCAATTTTCTTCTGGAAAACAATGTACTGTGCTATCATTTGCATGGGGTTCACTCTGGTAGCCATTCACTCACTCACCTTTCAGCAAACCTCAGCAAATGGCTGTGGTGGCCTGGGTCTAGTTAAAGGTTATGGGATATAGCTTCTTCAGGCTAAGTTTGGAAAATACCAATCCTAGATGCCTGAGCCAGACAGGCCTTAAGCAGCCAGACCGTGGGCCAGAGACTTCTGAAGCTCATGAGAGCATCCCTCAGGTCTGGGAGGAAGTGGGAGGCTCTCTTTGCTTCAGGGGAAAGATATTCGGTACTAAGAGACCTTTAGACTACTTTCTGGTCTCTTAGCTGAGGTGTCACAGAGACTCTGGGTCATCTGTGGGAGGTTCTATCATGTGGGCTACCCCAAAACATGAGGGGAATTTTTCTTCTCACCTCTTCAATAAAATTAAGATTCGCTAAGAATTAAGTTGGCCTGCTAACTCCAGCTAGGGCTCTTAGGTCTAAGGTGCTGTTTCCTACAGGCAAAAGAGACAGGGGTGTAAATATCTGGGGAGGAGGGTGACTCAGACCTCCTAGGGTGGGCTCTAAGATGTCTCAGAGATGCCCAGCACCTGTCCTTGCCCCCAAACTACAGAAGAAGACAGGTGAACAGGGCAAAGATGGTTCCCTTTCCTCTATGCAAATCTCCCTCATTTAAGCCCTCTTCCACCATGCCCCAGGAGAAGGCTTGGAGGGATCCTCCTCCTAATTTTCCTGCACGCTATCCTGGAGCTTCTAGTCCCATGCCCAGCTCGATTGCACACCAGGTCGTTGGGATGCAATTCCTATTGGAGAGCTGTCACCCCGTGGTCCCTCCTCTCTGCTGACTGGGGAGGCACATTGCTCATTTCCCTCAGTCTGAATGAAGGACAGATCTAGGTTCTCCTGGCATGTCCACACATGTCCCTCATGGCATGAGTCCAAATTGCTGAACACATATAATCGTGTAAGACCATGCATGGTCTTCAAGGAAGGATGTAGGTGGAACCAGAAGGCAGTGTCCCAAGGACATACTCCTTAACCTGAGACATGGGACTCAAGGGAATGAATCCATGTCCTAGGAAAGTGATCTAGAGCCAGGTGTTCAGGTGGAGCTCATGCCTCCAGGCTCTGTTGACAATAGACTCACACCAGCTTTGCTGTGGGGCATGTGGGCATATTCATGGGAGAAGTTCCTGACCAATCAGACCCCAGCTGGTTCCCTTTATGGGTAGAGACACTACAGCTCCATGGGGATAAGCTAAGATACTCTCCAGCCCCCAGCTCCTCAGGATAGCTGCTGGGCCACAGCTAAGACTATTAAACCCAGAAACAAAAACCTACCCAGCTCAGTGACAACAAAGACAAAGAAAAACCATGTTTGCCTTTTGGCTAATCTGCAGCCCTGCTCACCCCTGCAGCTGGACTCTGTGCATGTGCAGGCATGTATTTATATACGTGCTTGCATGTGTTAATGTGTGGGTTGATCAAGGCCAGGCTAGGAACTCTAGGAGACAGATGGTTAAGGCCCCGGAGGCCAGCGCACAAGTTCAAGTTCCGAGGGTTGCTCGAGTGATAGTCCTGGGCTGGGATTGATGCTGGAGAATCGATGTGGACAGAGATAGTTGCAGGTCACTGGGGCAGGCCTGGGGCCTCCTAAGGAGAGTGACTCCATCCCTTTCTGACCTCCTTCAATTCTTTGGGTCCCACTGAGGGTAGACCTAAAGCACTCTCTTAGAACACAGTGAGGCCTCTGCATTCAGAAAACATGAGAAAGTCTCGCCACCTTGTGGAGACATGCGGTACTCCTCCCTGAACTGCTCTGTCATAGGGAGAGGCTAGGTGACTCTGCTAGGGTTTGGGCTGCTGCTGGCTGCTCCACGCCCTTAAACCCTAGGAAAAGCAAGAGGCCTGGGAGGAACTCCTGTGCCTCCAGGACAGAAGGGTACCCGAGATTAGCCCACCCACTTGCAGAAGACAATACAATACCAATCCCCTATGTAGTATGTTCCTGAAGAGAGGTTTGCAGGAACAAACAGAATGAAACAAAACAAAGCAGGGATTCCTTCCTCCTAAGGAAACAGAAGCTCAGGGAGGGGATGGGGACCCGCTCGACACCAGCATGGAAATGTCTGGACTCTGGAATCGTACGTGTTCTCTTACTGGTCTGAGAGAAGCTATCCAGATGGAACCTAGGTCCACCTGAGGAGGCTGACACAGGAGAAGGGCAGTGTGTGAGAGACATCTTGCCACAGGTCAGCCAGGACAGGGCACCTGGTCCCTTAGAGAGAAGGCTGTGTGTGTGATGTCCACAAGGCAGTAGTGGAGGTGGCGGTGTAGCTCAGTGGGAAGTGCTCACCCGTGCATGAAGTCCTGGCATCCATCCCCACCACTGCATACCGCAGGCACGGTTGTACACGCCTATAATCCCAGGACTTGGGTGGATGCAGGAGGATCAGAAAGTCAAGGTCATTTGACAGGCTGAGGTCAGCCTTAGATTCAAGAGGCCTTCTCAAAAATAAAAGAGGCAACCAACAGGGTCTCCTCAATAATGGGACATTCAGTGCCAAACACAAATCCTAGGCCAGTCGGCACTCATGTCGACCCTTTGGGATGCGTGCTCCGATTTGCATAGTGTGATGTATTATACAGTCTTTTCAGAGGCACAGAGCAACTTGCTGTGGGTTACAGCTTCTAAGCAGCAGCCCAGCGGTCTGAATTCAGCGATTTCTATTCTAGAGAGGATGAGGACTCGACTGGAAAAGGTGATAGAAGTCACCTAACTCCTTCCACCTTGGGGAATCCTGCAGGACCTGGACAATGGTGAAGAAAGGACAAGCCCCACCTTTCCAGGCTGCAAAGACCCAGTGCGCCCTCTGCTGGGCACAAGGAGGGTCAGCGGGTCCTTTTCACAAGCAGTTGCAGAGCAGGGCTCTCATTTTTGTTGTTTATTTATTTTTGATGGCTGGAAACTGTACGGTCTTTGCCAAAGGTGTCCCAAGAGGCTGGCTGCAGACCAGTCCATGGTGGAGTTCTCCATCCATGATGGTGGACTGCACAAGAACCAGATCCCTCAGCACTTCCTTCATGGATCCTGGGTCTTCCTTCCCAAAGGCCTGTTGGACCTGTCTGTACCACAGCAGGCCAAGGGCCACAAGGACAGTGTCAGGGCTTGTCCCGGGATCTGGGACCTATTCACAGCCCTGCCAGGTGAGCAAGGTGTAGAAGTGTGTGCCCTTTTCCTGGGCTTGAACAGGCCTGAGAGACCTTGTTTACCACAACAGACCAAGATAGGATCTAGGTGGAGTTACCCACCTTGGCTGCAAGGAACTTAGAAGAACTGCCCCTGGGCTTGCCTTGAGATATCTCCGGCTGACTGTGACCGAGAACGGATTATCCCACCCATCTCTCCAGCTGAAACTAGGAAGGGTTCGGGCGGGGTCTTCCCGATAAATTGAGAGCTGAACATTAAAGCATTGAGCCTTGATCAGAGAACTTTGTCTTGGCTTCATCTCTTTCCGCCCTCGGTCCCCCTTTCCTTCTCAGTCCCTTTGAGGTGGACGGTTGATTCATGGCCGCAGGCGGCTGGCTACAAAGTGGATCTCACAGCACTCACTGCTCAGCACTGTCTGCTGTTGCTGGGCCCTGAGGACTGATACTCATTGACTGGCTCTGGAACCCTCAAGGAAATGCCAGCAAAGGTGTGTCGCTGTGGACAGAAGTGTGAGAAGGGCATGGCTGTCCGGGACCTCCATCTTGATGACTTTGGACCTGCGCTTACCACTATGTGGACCTCGATGAAAGAAGGCAGACAGCTCTCTGCCTTCGCTCTGGAAAATAAGAGCAGTAAGGTTCTCAGGACCCACTGTCTAATGAACCAGGGGGTCACTCCCTGGGCCCTCTATAAAGGGATAGCAGGCATTCAGGAAAGACAACACATACTGCATCTACCTCATTAACTATGTATTTGGACCAGAGTCAAGGGAGGACTAGTGACTACCACAGTGTGAAAGCAATACAACAAAGATATGAAGTTCAAGGATCATCCACATGTGATACCCTCGGTCTTCTCTCTGCATCAGAACCCACCCTCCTCACCCACAGACTGACCACATACAAGAGACTCAACCTCATCTGTCCAGTGACGCTGCCTCTCCTGCTCTCCCCAGATCTAAAGTTCTCTTCCTGGGGACAGAGAACTCCAGTACACATCAGCCCTCTCCCAAGTCTCTGAAGAAATCTTCTGATGACTGGCAGTGCCTGTCCCTCCCCCGAGATTGAGGTCAAAGGGCTTATATGTGTGTTAGGCAGGGTTGAGGGGCTTCTATGACAGGACAAGGGCTTAACTGTCATAGAAGTCCACGTGGCTCCAGATTGGAAGGTGTCCTTTTGCAGCAAGCTCAGCAGCTTCTGGGCTGAGGTCCCACAATCCACCAGCTCCCCCTCTGACTTCAACTTCTGCAGGCTGCTCCTTAACTCTGGGTCCATGGAGGTTTCCCGAGCCAACTGCTGCATGTCGGTGTCCAGGGGACCTGGTGGATGGAAAGCACAGGATGGGAACAGAGGTTGTAGGTCCCTGCTGTGTGTGGAGAGAAGATGAGTCAGGTCTGGCCGAGGCTCTACTATGTGGCCTGTTAAACTTTTTTCTGTATTTCTGTTATATCTTCTCTGTGTATTTTTGAACTTCAGGATCCTCTTACCTCAGTTCCCCCTAGTGCTTGGATGGCATGACCCCGAGACGTTAGGGCTCAAAGCTAAAGTCTATGAAGCATGGTGTAAACTCCAGCTCACACCATCTCTTGTCCAGGGAACACCTCTTCCTGACTTTCCCATTATATTGACACAGAAGGAACCCTGCTGGCTTCCCACGCCACCTACAGCCAACCAGGGGCCAGGTGAGACCTTCATCTTCAAACCCTGATGAGCAGGTACACGACACAACCTTGCTTCTCTCCTTATTTCAAGACCCTCCTCTTAGCCTTCTGATAAATCCATCTGGAGGCACTTTGCTGGGCCTACAAAGCTTCTCAAAACCCCTGGATGGCGCACTCAGTTGCTATAGTGCTTGCTGTACAAGCATGAGGATCCATAAGGGTGATGGGAGGAGAGTTAGATGGTGGCTCCCTGCTAAGAGCATTTGCTGTTCTTGCAGAGAACTGGGGTTTGAGTCCCAGTACCAACATGGCAGCTGACCACCATTTGTGACTCCAGTTAAACAGGATATAGTGCTCCCCCTCTGGCCACTGCAGGTACTGCATGCATGTGATAACAGACATTTCAGGCAAAAACTCTCCCCCACATAAAAGACCTGTCACTTTCTAACAAGCTTTGTCACTTTGACTTGCATTTCTGGAAAATCTGCTAGGGTTTGGTGCTGCTGTGCTGCCCACGCCTACGGGCAGGGGGGACTCCTGTGCCTCCAGGACAGAAGGGTACCCGAGATTAGCCCACCACTTGCAGAAGACAATACAATACCAATCCCCTATGTACTATGTTCCTGAAGAGAGGTTTGCAGGAACAAACAGAATGAAACAAAACAAAGCAGGGATTCCTTCCTCCTAAGGAAACAGAAGCTCAGGAGGGGATGGGGACCCGCTCGACACCAGCATGGAAATGTCTGGACTCTGGAATCTTACGTGTTCTCTTACTGGTCTGAGAGAAGCTATCCAGATGGAACCTAGGTCCACCTGAGGAGGCTGACACAGGAGAAGGGCAGTGTGTGAGAGACATCTTGCCACAGGTCAGCCAGGACAGGGCACCTGGTCCCTTAGAGAGAAGGCTGTGTGTGTGATGCCACAAGGCAGTATGGAGGTGGCGGTGTAGCTCAGTGGGAAGTGCTCACCCGTGCATGAAGTCCTGGCATCCATCCCCACCACTGCATACCGCAGGCACGGTTGTACACGCCTATAATCCCAGACTTGGGTGGATGCAGGAGGATCAGAAAGTCAAGGTCATTTGACAGGCTGAGGTCAGCCTTAGATTCAAGAGGCCTTCTCAAAAAATAAAAGAGGCAACCAACAGGGTCTCCTCAATAATGGGACATTCAGTGCCAAACACAAATCCTAGGCCAGTCGGCACTCATGTCGACCCTTTGGGATGCGTGCTCCGATTTGCATAGTGTGATGTATTATACAGTCTTTTCAGAGGCACAGAGCAACTTGCTGTGGGTTACAGCTTCTAAGCAGCAGCCCAGGGTCTGAATTCAGCGATTTCTATTCTAGAGAGGATGAGGACTCGACTGGAAAAGGTGATAGAAGTCACCTAACTCCTTCCACCTTGGGGAATCCTGCAGGACCTGGACAATGGTGAAGAAAGGACAAGCCCCACCTTTCCAGGCTGCAAAGACCCAGTGCGCCCTCTGCTGGGCACAAGGAGGGTCAGCGGGTCCTTTTCACAAGCAGTTGCAGAGCAGGGCTCTCATTTTTGTTGTTTATTTATTTTTGATGGCTGGAAACTGTACGGTCTTTGCCAAAGGTGTCCCAAGAGGCTGGCTGCAGACCATTCCATGGTGGAGTTCTCCATCCATGATGGTGGACTGCACAAGAACCAGATCCCGCAGCACTTCCTTCATGGATCCTGGTCTTCCTCCCAAAGGCCTGTTGGACCTGTCTGACCACAGCAGGCCAAGGGCCACAAGGACAGTGTCAGGGCTTGTCCCGGGATCTGGGACCTATTCACAGCCCTGCCAGGTGAGCAAGGTGTAGAAGTGTGTGCCCTTTTCCTGGGCTTGAACAGGCCTGAGAGACCTTGTTTACTACAACAGACCAAGATAGGATCTAGGTGGAGTTACCCACCTTGGCTGCAAGGAACTTAGAAGAACTGCCCCTGGGCTTGCCTTGAGATATCTCCGGCTGTGACTGTGACCGAGAACGGATTATCCCACCCATCTCTCCAGCTGAAACTAGGAAGGGTTCGGGCGGGGTCTTCCCGCTAAATTGAGAGCTGAACATTAAAGCATTGAGCCTTGATCAGAGAACTTTGTCTTGGCTTCATCTCTTTCCGCCCTCGGTCCCCCTTTCCTTCTCAGCCCTTTGAGGTGGATCGGTTGATTCACGGCCGCAGGCGGCTACAAAAGTGGATCTCACAGCACTAACTGCTCAGCACTGTCTGCTGTTGCTGGGCCCTGAGGACTGATATTCATTGACTGGCTCTGGAACCCTCAAGGAAATGCCAGCAAAGGTGTGTCGCTGTGGACAGAAGTGTGAGAAGGGCATGGCTGTCCGGGACCTCCATCTTGATGACTTTGGACTGCGCTTACCACTATGTGGACCTCGATGAAAGAAGGCAGACAGCTCTCTGCCTTCGCTCTGGAAAATAAGAGCAGTAAGGTTCTCAGGACCCACTGTCTAATGAACCAGGGGGTCACTCCTGGGCCCTCTATAAAGGGATAGCAGGCATTCAGGAAAGACAACACATACTGCATCTACCTCATTAACTATGTATTTGGACCAGAGTCAAGGGAGGACTAGTGACTACCACAGGATGAAAGCAATACAACAAAGATATGAAGTTCAAGGATCATCCACATGTGATACCCTCGGTCTTCTCTCTGCATCAGAACCCACCCTCCTCACCCACAGACTGACCACATACAAGAGACTCAACCTCATCTGTCCAGTGACGCTGCCTCTCCTGCTCTCCCCAGATCTAAAGTTCTCTTCCTGGGGACAGAGAACTCCAGTACACATCAGCCCTCTCCCAAGTCTCTGAAGAAATCTTCTGATGACTGGCAGTGCCTGTCCCTCCCCGCTAATTGGGTCAAAGGGCTTATATGTGTGTTAGGCAGGGTTGAGGGGCTTCTGTGACAGGACAAGGGCTTAACTGTCATAGAAGTCCACATGGACTCCAGATTGGAAGGTGTCCTTTTGCAGCAAGCTCAGCAGCTTCTGGGCTGAGGTCCCACAATCCACCAGCTCCCCCTCTGACTTCAACTTCTGCAGGCTGCTCCTTAACTCTGGGTCCATGGAGGTTTCCGAGCCAACTGCTGCATGTCGGTGTCCAGGGGACCTGGTGGATGGAAAGCACAGGATGGGAACAGAGGTTGTAGGTCCCTGCTGTGTGTGGAGAGAAGATGAGTCAGGTCTGGCCGAGGCTCTACTATGTGGCCTGTTAAACTTTTTTCTTTATTTCTGTTATATCTTCTCTGTGTATTTTTGAACTTCAGGATCCTCTTACCTCAGTTCCCCTAGTGCTTGATGGCATGTGAGGATGCCATACCCGGAGACGAGCTTAGGGCTCAAAGCTAAAGTCTATGAAGCATGGTGTAAACTCCAGCTCACACCATCTCTTGTCCAGGGAACACCTCTTCCTGACTTTCCCATTATATTGACACAGAAGGAACCCTGCTGGCTTCCACGCCACCTACAGCCAACCAGGGGCCAGGTGAGACCTTCATCTTCAAACCCTGATGAGCAGGTACACGACACAACCTTGCTTCTCTCCTTATTTCAAGACCCTCCTCTTAGCCTTCTGATAAATCCATCTGGAGGCACTTTGCTGGGCCTACAAAGCTTCTCAAAACCCTGGATGGCGCACTCAGTTGCTATAGTGCTTGCTGTACAAGCATGAGGATCCAAGGGGATTGGAGAGATTAGATGGTGGCTCCCTGCTAAGAGCATTTGCTGTTCTTGCAGAGAACTGGGGTTTGAGTCCCAGTACCAACATGGCAGCTGACCACCATTTGTGACTCCAGTTAAACAGGATATAGTGCTCCCCTTCTGGCCACTGCAGGTACTGCATGCATGTGATAACAGACATTTCAGGAAAACTCTCCCCCACATAAAAGACCTGTCACTTTCTAACAAGCTTTGTCACTTTGACTTGCATTTCTGGAAAATGTCTCTCTAATGGAGTCGTGAAGCCTCTCAAAATTTAACGGTTTGTAGGGCAGAAATTCATGGAACACAAGGACTGGAAGGGGAACACTTTGCTAACATCTGAATGTCCTCTAGCCTGATCCTCTTCTGTTCCTTTGCTCTCTCTTGTGTTTTGAGACACTCTCTTGTAGCCCATGATGGCCTCTAACTTGCTGTGTAGCCAGGGCTGACTTTGAACTTCTGCTCACACCTCTCAAGTGCTCTACCAGGCCCAGTTTTATCTCCTGGACAGACGCTTGCTATCTTTCCAAACAGACATTTCTGTCTTTGAAAAGCCATTGGAACATTCTTCCAGAGACTGAATAAGAACTAGGCCGGCCCCTGTTTGTCTTCAGTGTCTGGGGAAGATTTTCAGTTCCTCCGTGAGAACTAGGGGAGCCTCCAGAGAGTTAACTTAGCTCCAGGGCCTTCTGGAACTGGCTCCCCTCCTGACTGTGGTTTACATGTGATCACTGCTGTCTGAAGGAGGCTAGGCTGAGCGCAGAGCAGGTGAGCTGGATATTGGAACAAGAAATATCATGGATGTGTGTGCGTAGGGCAGGTGCCAGATAATTTCAGGAGATGCAGTATAGATGGAGAAGTTAGAAACAAGCTTGGATCCTGGTCCTGTCTCACTTCAGCATTAGACAGATCATTTTGCCTCTGTCTCCAGACCCTGTCCTAATCCAGAGGTCCAGACAATTGAATTTCACCCTTAGTTCCTCACAGAGTCTGTTACAGATTGCTGTCTTTCTAAGCAGAGAAATCACAGGTTTAGAAGAAAGGCACAGTGGCCTATGAATAGGCTGGTGGGACAAGACAAAGTCTCAGAAGACCTCTTATGCTTACATCTCCCTAAGAACAGGGCCTATCTTACTCATGCGAGCACCCTTTCTCCATTCCATTCAGTGTGACAGCACAGCTCAGCCTGAGATGCTTGCCACTCAACAACATCTCTTTGCTTGTCTTTGAACATTCAATGTGTCCCCCCTCCATACAGCTTTACTGGGCGCTGGGCATACATGGAGGAATAGTATGTGTCCCTTGAGGGACAAAATCAGACAGCTAAACATATAAAGGTATTTTGGTTTTTGTTTGTTTGTTTTTGTTTTTTCAAGACAGGGTTTCTCTGTATAGCCCGGGCTGTCCTGGAACTCACTCTGTAGACCAGGCTGGGCTCGAACTCAGAAATCTGTCTGCCTCTGCCTCCCAAGTGCTGGGATTCAAGGCATGCGCCACCACTGCCTGGTGATATTTTGTTTTTGTAGTTTGTCTTAATTCATTTTTATATGTATGGATGTTCATCCCACCTGCTAATCAGACAACTCCTAAGGCTGGTACCTCTGCCCCTGACTGCTCCAACTTCCTGGGAGTCTGTATGTTTCTTGTAAAGTGAGGAGTCATTTCTGGAGGTAGGGGCACTTAAGTCTTTGCATTCTTAACTAAGAATATGATCAGCCTCCCTCCTTGCCCAGCCCCCAGAAAGGTATCAGCTAGGTCTGGAGACAGCAGTGTCAGGACCACCCACCTACCTGGGGCATAGCTCAGCACCCTCACACTGGGTTCCTCAACAGCCAGGACCTGGCATAACATGTCTCGGGCAGCGTTCCCTGCACAGTAGAGACCCCAGCCCTTGAAGGGCTTCAGGGCACACAGAGATGAGATGTTAACCACAGTCTTGCTTAGGTCAGGGTTATCTGGGAATGCATTCAAGGTGCTGGAGGTCAAGCAGAGCATGGAGGTCAGGTTCAGAGCCCAGTAGTTGTTCACGTCAGCTAGGTCATTCATGTTCAGGAAGTCTTTGGAAACATCCCCACGAGTGCCTAAAAAAAAAAAAAAAAAAAAAAAAAAAAAACCAAACAAACAAACAAAAAAAAAAAAAAAAAACAGGACCAAAGAAATGACACAGCAGTGGCGTTTTTCTCCGTCAGCCTTCCACAGTTTCTCCCCATAGCCATTTGCTATCCCTCTGCCCCAGCTCTGCAGGCATCACTAATGCAAGCTAAGAATACACCTGAATGCTCTTTAGAAAAGCAGAAGGATTTGTTCAAAAAATCTTGATTCACACACCTGTCAGGAATAATCTTCACCCTTCAATGCCTCTGGTACATCCTTTCCTCTTGGACACTGTGGGACTCGCTCTTCACCTACCCAAAAGTAGGGAGTCTCACCTGAGGGTGCTGAAGCCCCTCGGGCCTAGGGCGCTCGCGCACCGCGCTCAGCAACTGATGCACGCCGGCCTCGGAGCCGAGATTGGCGCCTGCCAGCTCCACTCGCAGTCGGAGCTGCTGGGCGCCCAGCTCCTCCTTCAGTTGCCGCAGCGCTGAGTCACTGCGTGCGCTTAGGAGCAGCACGGAACCAGGCGACAGCAACCGGGCCAACTGCGGGGCCAAGGCGCGGCTGAAGCCCCGGGATGGCCCTGTTAGCTCTGGCACAGCGCAGCCTAGGCCTCCTCCCTCCATGCCTAGAACTCAGCCTCACGCGCAGCCTCTAAACCGTTATGGGGCGGAGCCTATCTTTGGCTTTGGAAAGCGGAAGTTCCGGTCAGCATCCGCTGGTGTTTGGGTGAAAAAAGGGACCAAATAGCCAAGGAGGCGTGGCTCGACAGGAAATCCCATGCCCCTACTCAGCGCTTCCGGGTTACCCTTACTTGCCACTGCCACAAGCTCAGTCCCTTTTGAGAGGCCTGTTTGCAATTTCCACCCTGTTCCAGGATCAGCTTCCTCCTCCAGGGCTAGTTGTCTTCATCTATTCAGGGCATACCAGGTAGCGACCAGTGACAGCCTTGGATGCAGTCCTTGCCTGTGTAGAGAGTGTGGTCCCCTTGCACTCTCTGGAAGAGCACAGCAGCTCCTCTAGGAGGTGCTAGGCAGACAGAACCAGAAAATGAAGAGCACACTTCAGGGGAAGAGCAAAGCTGAGAATCACAACAATCTCATGAACAAGACCCATCTTCAGTGAAAACACATGGTTCCTTGGGACCTGTGGACAGCAACCTTGTTCTGTAATTTGTGTCATGCACCCCAGAAACTACTTTATAATCTCAAATGGTAAAGAAAAATTTCCTAGCACTCTGGAGATGTCAGAGGAGGATAAGGGGTGAAAGACACAGAGATTGCTTTGGTCCATTTTTAGTTTGAGGTGAGCTAGAGTCCATCGGAGTTACAGACAGGCAGGCTAGCGGCTAGCCCCTCTTTGTTTCAGAAAGTGCCAGGACTTGTCTCTTCTTAGTCAGGCAGACAGGGAAGCCAGCAATCAGTAGGGACGACTCTCAAGTCCCATTTTTTTTTTTTTTTTTTTTTTGGCCCTGCAATACTCAGATACTGATGTCCTCCTGCCCCCTTGTGGCGGTTCTATAGCAGCACAGTGTCAGTGCACCTGGTTTGCTGGGATCCCTGCTACTTACAACTCATACCAACAATGGGCAGAGGGAGCTAGCACTGCTACCCCTACATAACATCATTTTGTTCTTTCCTTTTTCCATGCCTGTCATAATAAAGGAACAAAATACCTTTCATACTTGGGCTGTCCAGGGAAATGTCCCTGGAAGAAGTTGCATAGCCTCACTGCTGTTCCTGGCCCTCAGGTCAGTAATGAGAGTTGGCTGGGCTGCAAGTCAAGAGTGTGACATCTGCAGCCTGGGAGAGATTTAGAAGCACAAGAAGGCTGGGATGATGACTCTCTGTGCATACAGTGCCTGCTTCCCATGTGAGATCTGAGTTTATCCCCAGAGTGCAAGGGAAGAGCCAGCATGCTGGCTGAAGCTTGTCACCTAGCACTTGGAGATGGAGACAGATACACTTCACTTTTTTTCATGGTTTCTGGAGACAGTGTTTCTATATTGAGCCCTGACTATCCTAGAACTTGCTCTGTAGATGATGGTAGCCCAGAACTCACCAAGATCATCCACCTCCTCTTTTTCTTCCTTCTGATTAAAGGCATGTGCTACCACCATCCAGCTAGACAGGTGCATTTCAACCTTTAGAATGCCTGTGTCCAAAAGTCAAGGTGTCCAGCACCTGTGAAATGACATTTGAGACTGAAGTACACGTGTAGACACACACTATGTACCCATAAAGTTGAGCGTACACGTGCACGTACACAAGGACACACATGGAGAAGTGCACAAGTTAAACATATCACGTGAGAGTGCACCTGCATGCACCCTAAAAACAGTGATGAAGAAGTCCACAGTCGACTTAAGCCCCAGGCAGCCTTTGGAAGGCCTGACCTCCTTTCTGCAGGAGCACCCTGGTGGTTAAGACTTAGAAGAATCAGACAGGGCGATAATGCTGAGAACACCTGAGAGTTCTTCCATGGATGCTGGATGATTGACAGAGTCCAGCAGGCCAAGCTTTGGGGAATCTTAGTTCTACTGAGGAGATTCCAATTGGTGGGCTGCCAATGTGACCTTGAGAAGGCCAGACTGATTCCATGACAGACTTTATTTATTTATTTATTTATTTATTTTTTGTTTTTTTCGAGACAGGGTTTCTCTGTGTAGTCCGGGCTGTCCTGGAACTCGCTCGGTAGACCAGGCTGGCCTCGAACTCAGAAATCCGCCTGCCTCTGCCTCCCAAGTGCTGGGATTAAAGGCGTGCGCCACCACCGCCCGGCTCCATGACAGACTTTAAATTGGCGGAGACAAGGCCTAAAAGCTGGGCAAGTCCAGGCAAGTTAATTACTAATAGAAAAAAGCCTCAGGTTCCAGCCTTCACACCCAGGTAAAGGATTGTTCCAGTCACCCTGTTGGAAGCAAGAACAATGGGTCAGCAGCAGTTTCCAGACCTCCCCAGCAAGTTTCCAGGTCCCACAACAATGAAATGTCTGTAGAGATAGACCCAACAGATTAACGTAGAGATCACCTCCCCTAGAATTCCCTCATGTACTTTAAATCAGGCCTGCATGCTCACTTAATTGTCTATCTTGGTAACAGGAGAGCCCAGCATGCTGGACTCTGCAGAATAAAACACTCTTGCATTTACATACTATTAGATCTGGGGCATCATTCTTCAGCAAATCATGGACCCTTACATCCCAGCTTTGTTAGCACTGTGGGAAATCTGGATGCCTTGCTTCCCTGCAGCATGGATCAGGCACCTCT
Source organism: Mastomys natalensis (assembly GCA_021653895.1). NCBI lineage: Eukaryota > Metazoa > Chordata > Mammalia > Rodentia > Muridae > Mastomys > Mastomys natalensis. The sequence continues at coordinate 97,279 of JAJTUV010002001.1, read as the reverse complement.
CAGAAGCCAAGGCAGATGGCCCTGCACTGGGAGAAAAGAAGGTCACCTGGATCAGTTCTAAGAGTAATCTTCCCCACTCCTTAATTATTGTAATATGTCTTCTATATTGGAAATAAAATAACATTGTTAAATGGGCTTTTTGTTGTGTTATTTTGTTTGAATCCCTTGCCTCAGCTTCTAAATTACTGGAATTACAAGCAGCATTACCAAGCCCTACCATTTTGTTACATTGTTCAAAAGATGTAAACAGGGCTAGAGGGACATGGGAACAATTAAGAGCAGCAGGCTGGTCTTCAAGAGAACTGGGGTTTAATTCACAGTACCTACATAGCAGCTTACAATTGTCTATGTCTTGCAGTCCCTGGGGAAGCTGAGGCCCTCTTCTGGCCTCTACTTTGCATTGCACACATGTAGTTCACAGACATACATGCAGGCTAAACCCATACACATAAAAACAATAAATGAAAAGATGTTAAAAAGAAACTTTTAAAAAAGAGATATAGGGGCTGGAGAGATGGTTCAGTGGTTAAGAGCATTGACTGCTCTTCCAGAGGTCCTGAGTTCAATTCCCAGTGTCTTAGTTAAGGTTTTACTGCTGTGAACAGACACTATAACCAAGGCAAGTCTTATAAAGGACAACATTTAATTGGGGCTGGCTTATAGGTTCAGGGGTTCAGTCCATTATCATCAAGGCATGGCAGCATCCAGGCAGGCATGGTGCAGGAGGAGCTGAGAGAGAGTTCAACATCTTCATCTGAAGGCTGCTAGCAGAATACTGGTTTCCAGGCAGCTAGGGTAAGGGTCTTAAGCCCATGCCCACAGTGACACACCTACTCCAACAAGGCCACACTTCCTAATAGAGCCACTCCCTGGGCCAAGCAAATACAAACCACCACACCCAGCAAACACTGGGTAGCTCACAACCACAACCAAATGAATAAAGATTTTTTTTTAAAAAGGAGAGATGTAAACAGGACACTGTGTGTTTACTTTGGTTTAAGAAACTCTCCTTTCCCTGGCTTTCTTTCTCTGTATGTTAATATCTGTGCCTATTCCTGTGTCAGTGGGTGTGTGTGTGTGTGGGGGGGGGAAGGCCAGAGGACAACGTGTCTAGTTCTTCATACCTGTCCATCTTTCAAAAAGGTTTTTGTTTGTTTGTTTTTGTTATGTTGTATTTTTGTTTTGGTTTTGGTTTTTCGAAACAGGGTTTCTCTGTGTAGCTTGGGCTGTCCTGGAACTCACTCTGTAGACCAGGCTGGCCTCAAACTCAGAAATCTGCCTGCCTCTGCCTCCCAAGTGCTGGGATTAAAGGCGTGCGCCACCACCGCCCGGCTATGTTGTATTTTTTTGAGACAGTGTTTCTCTCTGTGTAGCCCTGGCTGTCCTGGAACTCACTCTGTAGACCAGGCTGGCCTCAAACTCCAGAGAGTCACCTGCTGCTGCATCCTGAGTGCTGGTATTAAAGACTTCATCACAGCTGCCTAGCTAAGAAAGGGTTTCTCTGTGTAGCCCTGGCTGTCCTGGAACTGGCTTTGTAAACCAGACTGGCCTCGAACTTATAGAAATCCATCTCCCTCTGCCTCCTGTGTGCTAGGAGCACCACCACTGCCTGGCCACACCTAGTGTTTTTAATATTGGTTCTGGAGTTCAGACTCAGCAAGGACAGCATGCTGGCCTTGAACTCACTATGTATATTGATGGTCTTTCAACTACTTTTGGAAATAAGATAACAAATTCAAGAGACTAGTGAAAACTAAGTAGTTTTAAATGTACAAATCTGCAGAAAGGAAACTGTGGTATAGAAAAATGTATTAATGGCTAAGGTGCTGACTTGGCACTGGTTCTTAAAGACCTATAGAGAGTCAGTCTGGTTCTCTCCTATAGGCCTGTAAGACTGGTAGCTCTCTAAGTCTCCTATCTCTTTGGCCTAGGACAAAGCCTCATCCAATTTAAAAAAAAAAAAAAAAATGGGACTTGAGAGTCGTCCCTACTGATTGCTGGCTTCCCTATAAGACCAGGCTAAGAGACAAGTCCTACCACTTGTAACTTTCTAAAACAAAGAGGGGCTAGCCGCTAGCCAGCCGCCTACAGTTCCGATGGACTCTAGCTCACCTCATACTAAAAACGGACCAAAGCAATCTCTGTGTCTTTCACCCCTTATCCTCCTCTGACATCTCCAGAGTGCTAGGAAATTTTTCTTTACCATTTGAGATTATAAAGTAGTTTCTGGGGTGCATGACACAAATTACAGAACAAGGTTGCTGTCCACAGGTCCCAAGGAACCATGTGTTTTCACTGAAGATGGGTCTTGTTCATGAGATTGTTGTGATTCTCAGCTTTGCTCTTCCCCTGAAGTGTGCTCTTCATTTTCTGGTTCTGTCTGCCTAGCACCTCCTGGAGGAGCTGCTGTGCTCTTCCAGAGAGTGCAAGGGGACCACACTCTCTACACAGGCAAGGACTGCATCCAAGGCTGTCACTGGTCGCTACCTGGTATGCCCTGAATAGATGAAGACAACTAGCCCTGGAGGAGGAAGCTGATCCTGGAACAGGGTGGAAATTGCAAACAGGCCTCTCAGAAAGGGACTGAACTTGTGGCAGTGGCAAGTAAGGGTAACCCGGAAGCGCTGAGTAGGGGCATGGGATTTCCTGTCGAGCCACGCCTCCTTGGCTATTTGGTCCCTTTTTTCACCAAACACCAGTGGATACTGCCCCGAACTTCCGCTTTCCAAAGCCAAAGATAGGCTCCGCCCCATACCGGTTAAGTGGCGGCGCGTGAGGCTGAGTTCTAGGCATGGAGGGAGGCGGGCTGGGCTGCGCAGTGTGCGTACTGACCGGGGCCTCCCGGGGTTTCGGCCGCGCCTTGGCCCGCAGTTGGCCCGGTTGCTGTCGCCTGGTTCCGTGCTGCTCCTAAGCGCACGCAGTGATTCGGCGCTGTGGCAACTGAAGGAGGAGTTGGGCGCGCGGCAGCCCGACCTTCGAGTGGAGCTGGCGGGCCACCGATCTGGGCACGGAAGCCGGCGTGCAGCAGTTACTGAGCGCCGTGCGCGAGCTCCCTAGGCCCGAGGGGCTGCAGCGCCTGCTGCTTATCAACAACGCAGGTGAGACTCCTAACCAGACCGGGGTTGCGAGCTCTCACCTCATCGTCTTTTGGGTAGGTGGACAACAAGTCCCCAAAAGTCCAAAGTCCAAGAGTAGAAACGTACCAGTGTCACTGCGGGATGACGGTACCCCTGCGGCTGTATGAGTGAAGATTTTTTTGAACAAATCTCTCTGCTAAGAGCATTCAGGTGTATTCTTAGCTTGCATTAGTGATGCCTGCAGAGCTGGGGCAGAGGGATAGCAAATGGCTATGGGGAGGAACTGTGGAAGGCTGAGGGAGAAAAACGCCACTGCTGTGTCATTTCTTTGGTCCTGTTTTTTGTTTTTTTGTTTTTTTTAGGCACTCTTGGGGATGTTTCCAAAGGCTTCCTGAACATGAATGACCTAGCTGAGGTGAACAACTACTGGGCTCTGAACCTGACCTCCATGCTCTGCTTGACCTCCAGCACCTTGAAGCGTTCCCAGATAGCCCTGACCTAAGCAAGACTGTGGTTAACATCTCATCTCTGTGTGCCCTGAAGCCCTTCAAGGGCTGGGGTCTCTACTGTGCAGGGAAGGCTGCCCGAGACATGTTATGCCAGGTCCTGGCTGTTGAGGAACCCAGTGTGAGGGTGCTGAGCTATGCCCCAGGTAGGTGGGTGGTCCTGACACTGCTGTCTCCAGACCTAGCTGATACCTTTCTGGGGGCTGGGCAAGGAGGGAGGCTGATCATATTCTTAGTTAAGAATGCAAAGACTTAAGTGCCCCTACCTCCAGAAATGACTCCTCACTTTACAAGAAACATACAGACTCCCAGGAAGTTGGAGCAGTCAGGGGCAGAGGTACCAGCCTTAGGAGTTGTCTGATTAGCAGGTGGGATGAACATCCATACATATAAAAATGAATTAAGACAAACTACAAAAACAAAATATCACCAGGCAGTGGTGGCACACGCCTTGAATCCCAGCACTTGGGAGGCAGAGGCAGACAGATTTCTGAGTTCGAGCCCCAGCCTGGTCTACAGAGTGAGTTCCAGGACAGCCTGGGCTATACAGAGAAACCCTGTCTTGAAAAAACAAAAACAAACAAACAAAAAACCAAAATACCTTTATATGTTTAGCTGTCTGATTTTGTCCCTCAAGGGACACATACTATTCCTCCATGTATGCCCAGCGCCCAGTAAAGCTGTATGGAGGGGGGACACATTGAATGTTCAAAGACAAGCAAAGAGATGTTGTTGAGTGGCAAGCATCTCAGGCTGAGCTGTGCTGTCACACTGAATGGAATGGAGAAAGGGTGCTCGCATGAGTAAGATAGGCCCTGTTCTTAGGGAGATGTAAGCATAAGAGGTCTTCTGAGACTTTGTCTTGTCCCACCAGCCTATTCATAGCCACTGTGCCTTTCTTCTAAACCTGTGATTTCTCTGCTTAGAAAGACAGCAATCTGTAACAGACTCTGTGAGGAACTAAGGGGTGAAATTCAATTGTCTGGACCTCTGGATTAGGACAGGGTTCTGGAGACAGAGGCAAAATGATCTGTCTAATGCTGAAGTGAGACAGACCAGGATCCAAGCTTGTTTCTAACTTCTCCACCTATACTGCATCTCCTGAAATTATCTGGCACCTGCCCTACGCACACACATCCATGATATTTCTTGTTCCAATATCCAGCTCACCTGCTCTGCGCTCAGCCTAGCCTCCTTCAGACAGCAGTGATCACATGTAAACCACAGTCAGGAGGGGAGCCAGTTCCAGAAGGCCCTGGAGCTAAGTTAACTCTCTGGAGGCTCCCCCAGTTATCATGGAAGAACTGAAAATCTTCCCCAGACACTGAAGACAAACAGGGGCCGGCCTAGTTCTTATTCAGTCTCTGGAAGAATGTTCTAATGGCTTTTCAAAGACAGAAATGTCTGTTTGGAAAGATAGCAAGCTGCCCTGTCCAGGAGATAAAACTGGGCCTGGTGAGCACTTGAGCGGTGTGAGCAGAAGTTCAAAGTCAGCCCTGGCTACACAGCAAGTTAGAGGCCATCATGGGCTACAAGAGAGTGTCTCAAAACACAAGAGAGAGCAAAGGAACAGAAGAGGATCAGGCTAGAGGACATTCAGATGTTAGCAAAGTGTTCCCCTTCCAGCCTTGTGTTCCATGAATTTCTGCCCTACAACACCGTTAAATTTTGAGAGGCTTCACAATTCCATTAGCAGGCCAGAGACATTTTCCAGAAATGCAAGTCAAAGTGACAAAGCTTGTTAGAAAGTGACAGGTCTTTTATGTGGGGGAGAGTTTTGCCTGAAATGTCTGTTATCACATGCATGCAGTACCTGCAGTGGCCAGAGGGGGAGCACTATATCCTGTTTAACTGGAGTCACAAATGGTGGTCAGCTGCCATGTTGGTACTGGGACTCAAACCCCAGTTCTCTGCAAGAACAGCAAATGCTCTTAGCAGGGAGCCACCATCTAACTCTCCAATCCCCTACACTCAGCCTTTTTCTGGGGATTTGAACTTGGAAAAATCCTCATGCTTGTACAGCAAGTCACTAGGTAAGGGCAAGGGCGGCAAGAAGTAAGGCAGGAGGGAGGCAGCCTCATGTGCAGGGTTGCTTGAGCCGGGGAGGGAACAGCTTGTAGTAAGGGAGGGCCCAGCAAAGTGCCTCCAGATGGATTTATCAGAAGGCTAAGAGGAGGTCTTGAAATAAGGAGAGAAGCAAGGTTGTGTCATGTACCTGCTCATCAGGGTTTGAAGATGAAGGTCTCACCTGGCCCCTGGTTGGCTGTAGGTGGCGTGGGAAGCCAGCAGGGTTCCTTCTGTGTCAATATAATGGAAAGTCAGGAAGAGGTGTTCCCTGGACAAGAGATGGTGTGAGCTGGAGTTTACACCAGCTTCATAGACTTTAGCTTTGAGCCCTAAGCTCGGTCATGCCATCCAAGCACTAGGGGGAACTGAGGTAAGAGGATCCTGAAGTTCAAAAATACACAGAGAAGATATAACAGAAATAAGAAAAAAGTTTAACAGGCCACATAGTAGAGCCTCGGCCAGACCTGACTCATCTTCTCTCCACACACAGCAGGGACCTACAACCTCTGTTCCCATCCTGTGCTTTCCATCCCCAGGTCCCCTGGACACCGACATGCAGCAGTTGGCTCGGGAAACCTCCATGGACCCAGAGTTAAGGAGCAGCCTGCAGAAGTTGAAGTCAGAGGGGGAGCTGGTGGATTGTGGGACCTCAGCCCAGAAGCTGCTGAGCTTGCTGCAAAAGGACACCTTCCAATCTGGAGTCCATGTGGACTTCTATGACAGTTAAGCCCTTGTCCTGTCATAGAGCCCCTCAACCCTGCCTAACACACATATAAGCCCTTTGACTCAATCATCGGGGAGGGACAGGCACTGCCAGTCATCAGAAGATTTCTTCAGAGACTTGGGAGAGGGCTGATGTGTACTGGAGTTCTCTGTCCCCAGGAAGAGAACTTTAGATCTGGGGAGAGCAGGAGAGGCAGCGTCACTGGACAGATGAGGTTGAGTCTCTTGTATGTGGTCAGTCTGTGGGGTGAGGAGGGTGGGTTCTGATGCAGAGAGAAGACCGAGGGCATCACATGTGGATGATCCTTGAACTTCATATCTTTGTTGTATTGCTTTCATCCTGTGGTAGTCACTAGTCCTCCCTTGACTCTGGTCCAAATACATAGTTAATGAGGTAGATGCAGTATGTGTTGTCTTTCCTGAATGCCTGCTATCCCTTTATAGAGGGCCCAGAGTGACCCCCTGGTTCATTAGACAGTGGGTCCTGAGAACCTTACTGCTCTTATTTTCCAGAGCGAAGGCAGAGAGCTGTCTGCCTTCTTTCATCGAGGTCCACATAGTGGTAAGCGCAGGTCCAAAGTCATCAAGATGGAGGTCCCGGACAGCCATGCCCTTCTCACACTTCTGTCCACAGCGACACACCTTTGCTGGCATTTCCTTGAGGGTTCCAGAGCCAGTCAATGATATCAGTCCTCAGGGCCCAGCAACAGCAGACAGTGCTGAGCAGTGTAGTGCTGTGAGATCCACTTTCTGTAGCCAGCCCTGCGGCCGTGAATCAACCGATCCACCTCAAAGGGACTGAGAAGGAAAGGGGGACCGAGGGCGGAAAGAGATGAAGCCAAGACAAAGTTCTCTGATCAAGGCTCAATGCTTTAATGTTCAGCTCTCAATTTAGCGGGAAGACCCCGCCCGAACCCTTCCTAGTTTCAGCTGGAGAGATGGGTGGGATAATCCGTTCTCGGTCACAGTCACAGCCGGAGATATCTCAAGGCAAGCCCAGGGCAGTTCTTCTAAGTTCCTTGCAGCCAAGGTGGGTAACTCCACCTAGATCCTATCTTGGTCTGTTGTAGTAAACAAGGTCTCTCAGGCCTGTTCAAGCCCAGGAAAAGGGCACACACTTCTACACCTTGCTCACCTGGCAGGGCTGTGAATAGGTCCCAGATCCCGGGACAAGCCCTGACACTGTCCTTGTGGCCCTTGGCCTGCTGTGGTACAGACAGGTCCAACAGGCCTTTGGGAGGAAGACCCAGGATCCATGAAGGAAGTGCTGAGGGATCTGGTTCTTGTGCAGTCCACCATCATGGATGGAGAACTCCACCATGGGACTGGTCTGCAGCCAGCCTCTTGGGACACCTTTGGCAAAGACCGTACAGTTTCCAGCCATCAAAAATAAATAAACAACAAAAATGAGAGCCCTGCTCTGCAACTGCTTGTGAAAAGGACCCGCTGACCCTCCTTGTGCCCAGCAGAGGGCGCACTGGGTCTTTGCAGCCTGGAAAGGTGGGGCTTGTCCTTTCTTCACCATTGTCCAGGTCCTGCAGGATTCCCCAAGGTGGAAGGAGTTAGGTGACTTCTATCACCTTTTCCAGTCGAGTCCTCATCCTCTCTAGAATAGAAATCGCTGAATTCAGACCCCTGGGCTGCTGCTTAGAAGCTGTAACCCACAGCAAGTTGCTCTGTGCCTCTGAAAAGACTGTATAATACATCACACTATGCAAATCGGAGCACGCATCCCAAAGGGTCGACATGAGTGCCGACTGGCCTAGGATTTGTGTTTGGCACTGAATGTCCCATTATTGAGGAGACCCTGTTGGTTGCCTCTTTTATTTTTGAGAAGGCCTCTTGAATCTAAGGCCGACCTCAACCTGTCAAATGACCTTGAGCTTCTGATCCTCCTGCATCCACCCACGTGCTGGGATTATAGGCGTGTACAACCGTGCCTGCGGTGTGCAGTGGTGGGGATGGATGCCAGTACTTCATGCACGGGTGAGCACTTCCCACTGAGCTACACTGCCACCTCCACTACTGCCTTGTGACATCACACACACAGCCTTCTCTCTAAGGGACCAGGTGCCCTGTCCTGGCTGACCTGTGGCAAGATGTCTCTCACACACTGCACTTCTCCTGTGTCAGCCTCCTCAGGTGGACCCAGGTTCCATCTGGATAGCTTCTCTCAGACCAGTAAGAGAACACGTAAGATTCCAGAGTCCAGACATTTCCATGCTGGTGTCGAGCGGTCCCCATCCCCTCCCTGAGCTTCTGTTTCCTTAGGAGGAAGGAATCCCTGCTTTGTTTTGTTTCATTCTGTTTGTTCCTGCAAACCTCTCTTCAGGAACATACTACATAGGGGATTGGTATTGTATTGTCTTCTGCAAGTGGGTGGGCTAATCTCGGGTACCCTTCTGTCCTGGAGGCACAGGAGTTCCTCCCAGGCCTCTTGCTTTTCCTAGGGTTTAAGGGTGTGGAGCAGCCAGCAGCAGCCCAAACCCTAGCAGAGTCACCTAGCCTCTCCCTATGACACAGCAGTTCAGGGAGGAGTACCGCATGTCTCCACAAGGTGGCGAGACTTTCTCATGTTTTCTGAATGCAGAGGCCTCACTGCGTTCTAAGAGAGTGCTTTAGGTCTACCCTCAGTGGGACCCAAAGAATTGAAGGAGGTCAGAAAGGGATGGAGTCACTCTCCTTAGGAGGCCCCAGGGCTGCCCAGTGACCTGCAACCATCTCTGTCCACAGCAACTTCCCCAACACTTAACAGTCAAGCCTTTCCACAGAGAGGCACACACAGAAAGGTCAACCTTGTCTAGAAGATTTCTGAATTGAGGCTGTCTTCTCAAGGGATTTTTAGTTGTGACAACTTGACATTGAAAGCTATCCAAACTAGGGAAGTAGAGATAGGAAGATCCCAGGGTTTGCTGACCTAATCAGTCTAGATAAATCAGTGAACTCTAAAGTTCGGTAAGACCCTGAATCAAACAATAAAGTGGAGCCAGGGGTGGTGTCACCTGCCTTAATTCCAGCACTTGAAAGGCTGGGGCCAGACATATCTCAGTGAGTTTGAGGCTTTGTCTGCAGAGCAAATTCCCGGCCAGCTAGGTCTACAAAGTAAGACTATGTCTTAAACAAATCAAACCACAGGCTATGTATCGTGGTAATGCACCTTTAATTCCAGTACAGTCAGGAAGATCTCTGTGAGTTTGAGACCAGCCTGGTGTACAGATCAACTTTTGGACAGCCAAGACTGTTACACAGAGAGACCTTCTCTCGAAAATACACATACACATACATACACACAGACAGACAGACAGACAGACATTCAAATACAGTGAAGTATAATTGAGAAAGGCATCCAAGGCTGACCTCTGGCCTCCACACAAAGGCATTACTGGTGTGCACATTCAAACATGGGTGACTACATTACGGACAGATCAGAGGATAATAGAATAATTGAATGGACTGAACAGAGAGTTAGACTAAGGAAACAGACACTGTGATGGACACCATGAAGGAGCCAAACTCAGAGACAGTGGACGCAGATACAGACCCTTTTGGAAAAATGAGGAAAGGGGTTTCTAGGGATTTTTGAATGACAGGGCAATTGCAAATGTTTGATGCTGCAGAGTCCAAAGACAGTTATGACTGAAAAGACACTTCTCGAAATTTATATAGAAAGAAAGATGGACATGTATATGATATATCTAGGGGCCTGATTAAGATGTAAGAATATAACTCAGTTGTAGAATACTTAACCTAACATGCATAAGGCCTTGGGTTCCATCCCCAACACACACACACACACACACACACACACACACACACAAAACACACACACACACACAGTCAAAGGCACAGACATGGATGGGTATGATTCCACAATGCACACAAATAGTTCAATCCAGTGAAACTTTATAAAGAATAAAAATGTCCAATAGTGAATATTTAATGAGAGGCAAATATGCTTTCAACTGATGAAAAGTATAAGGAAGAATGTTATAAAACTGTACAAATGAGTCTCCTCTCCCTCTGAGACTGGATTTGAGGTTATTTTGCATCAGCCTCCTGGGCACTGAGATTACAGGTGTGGGTCATCTAGCTCCTCCTCCTCCTCTTCTTCCTTTTCTTCCTCTTCCTTCTCCTCTTCTAGTTTTTTTAAAAGAACCCATATAGGATCTACAGATCTGCTCTAGGACTTTCCTGATCAGGGCTGGGAACACAGCTTGACAGAGTATAGTTCAAGGCCATCCATTACTACATTATTAAGGCTAATCGGGAATTCATGAGAACCTGTCTCAAAAAATAAAAAGAAATACTTTAAATTCATTTTCCCTTCTCCTAAGCTTTTTTACTTTTTATTGTTAAATCTATTTTCTGTAGCAGCTCTGTTCTATTGAAATGTAGTATGAGACACAAAACCTTAAGTGTTATAGAATCCATACTGAATAGTTAAAAAGAAAACAGGGCTGGGTGTGGTAGCAGAGGCAGATGAACCTCTGTGAGTTCCAGACTAGTCAGGGCTGCATAAGATCCTGTCTCAGCAACAACAAAAGTTAAAAAGAAAACAGAAACACATCTTAATAAGTTTCACTTAATCAGCTATGTTCAGTTTAGTGTACAACTAATATAGAAACTATTAATAATACAACTAATATTAATGAGATATTTCATATTTTAAAATTACTGTCTAGTATCCAATCACCCAATATGATGTATATTATTTTAGAGTGATGGACTTCTTGCTTGCATGTTTAAGTATGGTACGTATTTACATTTTCAAAACATTTCAATTTGGGCCACCAATATTTTATCCACCTAATTAGTATATGTGGCTCCTGGCTTCCAAATTGGAGAAGAGAGTTCTAGAAAGCAGCTAGCATTATGAAGGGTTTACTATGTGCTGAGCACTGCCCAGAGTTTACCATGTGGAGACTGTAACCTCTTAGGTCTCACAATAACTCCAAGTGGCTATGCCTGTCATCTTCTCGAGCATGCATTGCTCTTCCAAGGACATGCTCATGAATGTTTGGGAGGTTTGCAAACCACTTTTCTGCTGGGTTTGGGTAGAAGTCTGACTGTGAGGATGTGAGGAGACAGGAAGTGAGAGAATTGGCCAGAGACTAAATTATTCAGAGAGTTGGAGGCTCAGTCACTTCTCCATCTACACATTCTTAAAATCCCAGCTCTTAGGAGACAGAGGCAGGAGATTCACTTTGAGTTTTGGGTAGCCTGGTTTACATAGAGAGTTCCAGGTCTCTGGAGTGAGACCGTGCTTGTTTCATAGAGAAAAACTGCTGGCAGACGATTAAGGAGAAAAGTCAAGAGACAGAGGGAAACATGACAGAAAAATCTCCAGAAGAGTGGGAGACATGAAGGGGAGGTCGGCAGGAGAAGAGATGTGGGGGGGGGGGGGGGATGAAAACTAGGAGAGAGAGAGAGAGAGACAGAGGGAGAGAGACAGAGAGACAGAGAGAGACAGAGAGACAGAGAGAGACAGAGACAGAGGAACGTACCATGTTGGAGTTTCCCACACAGCCAAGGCTCTGATGGAGAAATTACCTGGCCTGGCTAGACACTGCACCACTACCTTGAAGCTAAAGGGAAGTCTTGAAGATACTTGCTTAATTTATCCCAACAAAGAGGGCAGCTGCTACCCAGGTGACTTTTATGTAGGGGCTCTTACTGTGTGTGATGGGCCTCCATCTCCTGCAGAGCACAACAGTTTGGATGGAAAGGGAGAGCACAGGACTGGATAAAGTGGGCAGCAGGCTGAGGGTGAAAGGCAGGGGTATTTCGGTAAAGGAAGGTGATAGAAGGAGAGGTATGCAGACTGTGGAAGGCAGAGCAGGGCAGGAAGAGAGAACCGGGTGAAGGTCAGAACTTCCATGCAAAATCCAGAAAAGGATGGAAGCCTTGGCTACTTCTCCAGCTGCTTCAGGGGAGTAGCTAGGAAGAAGAGGCTCTAAGGGGAACAGAAATGAGGAAGCCAGGCAGGGGATCAATGCCTGCAGATGGCAGAAGGGAGTTAGGGAATTCCAGGAGAGGAATAGGGAGGAAGGGTGAGTGAAGAACTGAGCAGGTACTTTAGATGCAAGACTGGGATAGTGAGGACAGTCCAGCTTCTGATCTGATTGCCTCCTTTAAGGAGTTCTTAGCTATGACTGCCCACACTAGACATGAGGGTAGAAGACAGGAGCCTGAGGATGACCTGTGGGATTCAGACCACGAAGACCAGCAAAGTGGGCTGTACTGTCATCTCCCCCATTGAGATAGGGACTTGGTTGTCTCCCAGAGCTTAAGTCTAGACAATTTTATTCAATGTAACCTGCATTCCTGCCCAGACCCTTCCACAAGGAGACCATCTTCCAGATCCCCACCTTTGCCACTTTAGTGATCAAGCCCCCACTACCCAGGATGTGGCCAAGGAAAAGAGGGAAGGATTGGTCCTTAGATGGACAGAGGAAGCAGGAGGAGAGGGGGACAGTCAGAGACGGGTACAGGGTTGGGGTGTGGGGAAAGTTTCATAGAGGCAGCAGAAATCCAGAAGCAGGGCATAGAGTGCTGATCAGGTAAAAAGTGGGAAGCCCAAGTTGCCAGCCTTTGGTAATCCAGAATGAGCAGGGCTGGAAGGTGAGGTCCCCTTTCAGCCTCCTCTTGCCACCTCCTCCTGACCTTGCCCAAGGTGGCCAGAAATGGTTCCTGCTTGTGGGGTGGGTTTGAGGGAGGTTGGGGGGGGGTGATGGAGATGGGGACCGGCTTTTTAGAGCAGTGGAGTGAAAAATCGACTTTAACGCTTTTTGTACCTGCTGGGGCTCCCAGAGCTCTGAAGGTCCAAGGCTCCCTGCATTCTGGCCAACTGCTGCCAGGAACTGGCTGAAGTCTCCATAGTTGTAGCGCATGTAGACCCCACTGCCCTTCGGGGTTCAGGAGGCCCAGCTCTGAGGTGAGCACTGTGCTCTGGCCGGTTGGACTCAAAGGGCAGGACTAGAAAGCAGAATTCTTCTACTTCTCCCCCTGCTATAAGCGAACAAGGACTTACTGGATCAGGGTCCCCTGACTCAGAGCCCTCTTAGCCCACAGCCCCCTGGAATGTTGGGGTGGAAAGTTTGCAGCGTATGGGTTCTAATGATCAACTCTCCTCTTGCCCTCAGGGTTTAGTGCCTGTAAAGGAAAGTAGCCTGAGCAGATTGGGACAATGTCCTACAGTCCCAGGTAGCAGGAGGATCGATCGACCTGTTCTCAGGTCGCATGTCCAAGAGGCCAGGTTGCCACTGCCACCCAGGGACCACTGACCTGTCCTCTCAAGAGCCATGTGTACAGCAAGGACAGCTCCAATTTAGAAAACAGTGACCCAAAGACCCCATTTTGGCCTTGTCATCGAATACTGGAGCTGGGGGAAAGGATATTGCTCTGCAGTTGAGACCCGGGTTCCAGTGGGATAAGTCACCAAGGTGGGGGGGAGCTAGGGGCGGGGGAGGGATGAGGCGGGGGGGGGGTTTGACAAAACCGCTGCATTGGAGCACCATGAAATGCTGAGAGAGCGAGCTGTGGAGAGATGTGTTCTGTGGCTCCTCCCTGGACAGTGAGAACCTGGCCCCTGGGAAAAGAATGCATGTCCTGTTTGAAGCAGTGTTCCCCTAAATATCCATTAAACGCGAAATTTCAGGAACATCACCTCAACTTCAGATCCAGAGGCCAATGGTGGAGGAGCAGAGAGCTCTGTTAGGTGAAGGCAGACCAGGTTCTCCGGAAAAATCTAGGCTGGACCCTAAACCCCCATCCTAAGCTCGGATCCAAGTTCTCCAAGAACTGAAAGGACATCCAGGACGAAGAGAGGGGGTTCAACTGCGGTTCAAGACTAGAAGAGGGGATGATCTTTTCCCTCAAGCCCAGGCTCTGCAGATGTCCCCCTCAGACTCCACTGCAGCTGAGGCTAAAGGGCCGAGTCAGAGAATTAAGTTGCAGAAAGGAGAGCAGGAGAGGCTATTAGGTCATGTACCACTATTGCCGTCCGGTTTTTGCATCAGACTGGGGACCACTTCTCTACCGGCAAGCCATCACCCGCCCTGCCCCCACCTTAGAAGAGAGGGGGGCAAACCGGTGAGCGAGGAGCAGGTGCCCACTAACTCTTCTTGAAGAACTGCTGCCAATACCTGGCCCAGCAGAGCTTGGAGGATCCCGGGTGGGGTCGGTCTCGGCGTGACTTGTAAGTGGGAGATCCAGGAGGACCCCCCAGAAGAGGTTTGCAGTAGCACACGCAGCGCGCGCCCTGGCAGTTGCTCAGAGTTACCCCGGGGGCCACAGGGACCACGCTCCAGGCGGTGTGCAGTGGCCCAACTTAGTGCTAGGGTTCTCGAACACCCCTCGCTTTGGTGGCTGTGACCATGTTCCCACCTGCAGGCAAGCCGGGTTTTACCATAGAGTTTTTGGTAGCCAAGGATGGGGCACCAGCGGGAATCCTGGCAGCGCGGCTCCCATCCGCTGGCTATGGCTGCCTCAGAGGAACCGCCCAGGCCCAAGGACTTCCTGAGTGGCTGGCTTTCCTGCCACTGCCTACCCTGGGTACGGGACAACTCATTCTATGGACGGCCTGGCCAGAGCTGGTGTTCCCAGAGGCCATGAACCACTCAGTGCTGATAGTGCACCAGGCGCACCAGCTGGGGTCCTCCTCCCTGCAGCCCCTTCACTCTCTTCAGCACGGACCCTCTCCACTTCTGGCCCTGGGTGCTTTGGAATCGCTTCTTTGGCTACAGCTTCCGGGTGGGTGAGTGTCCACTCTGTGTTCGTGACCCGGGATGTGGGGAAGGCTCCTTGAGGTGGCGGGGGCTGTACAGAAGTTGTTAAGGACAAGTCTTAGGGATCAGCCTTGATTGTTCCCACGCCATTAGCGTGTGGTCGGTTGTCTTGGTCTTCCCACCCAGGAAGTGAGGTTAGGACCACTATATTTTCTAAGGAATGAAGCCGGTTGGGACAGAAGGCATAGAGCATCCTAGGAGCTTTTTCAGACCCTCCTTTGGCCAACCTTATTCTCTTTTATGACTAACAAGGTCCCTGAAAGTGCTGGCCCTCCACCCTTACTGCTCCAGAGCTTTGTGCAACCTAGTATGCTCTAGTGGTCACCAGATCTCTTAGTGCTCTGTGGGAAGCAGGGTAGCATGGTGTGTTCACTCAGATGCCTTGGGACTTTCCTCAGCAACCTTGGCCAGACTTTTCCCAGTCACATTGGCCTCTCTGACTCAGAGTGGAGAAAGCTTTCAATAAGCAAGCCGGCTTTCTTCAGCCTGACCTCCAGGAGCCCACCCGGCTGCTACAGCTCAGGACAGTTCTCTGCGTGGAGGTGGAGGAGGGGGCTTTTAAGGTCATATCCAGTCTTACCCCACTCGTCTGCAGCCGTAACGGGTTTGCTAATTAAGACCCCTCCAAAAGCCTTAAATACACACACACACACACACACACACACACACACACACACACACCAGTTATCTGACTTTCCTAAAGAAAAGAGAGTTGTGCTCATTGCAGAGAATTTTCTTCCATGAATTTGTACTTTTCTTTCATTGAAAACAAAACAGAAAAAGATTGGCCTTGGTTCCTATAGCAGTTGATTAGATCTCAATTTGATATAGACTCGACACCAGCTGTTCTCAGTTTCCACAGGGAAATTAAGCATTTCATGCCACAGGGGCATTTGCAGGCCTCATTCTCAACCTAGGAACTCATTTTGGGGTAGGTGGGTCAGGCTGACTAGGGAGCCTCCCACTCTCTGAGGAGAGAAGTCTATCTCATGAAGAAGACTATTTTCCCTGCAAGAAACAGGGAGCAAAGCAAAGTACTTCCCATAGAGCAACCTCTGAAGTTTACCCACAGTGGGAGAAAAGGGTGGGGCTCACAAGCCATGGAGTGGGGCTGGTCTCTTCAGGACTTTGAAGGAGAAAGACACAGGAAGGAGGCCCTTAGTGACTTTGAAACATGCAGGACTTACTGGGCTGGCCCTGCAGGGCCATAGCACCCCACTGGTTCTCCAAGGACTCTCTGCTTCCTTTGGCCATGCCTCCACCTCCTCCTCCCTCTGCTTTGATCGGCATCTCTGCTGTCCACTTCTGCCTCAACAAGCATGAGGTGGCCCTTCAGGGGTTTCTATGGAAACGGTCTTTCTCAAGTGACACATTGGTAAGTTCCTAAGTGTGCCACAAGAGGGCACACTGGTCATTTGTCACAAAGGACAAGAGGGAGTATGGATAAATTGAATGAGGACATGTACCCACCTGGTCCTGTGGGTGACTCCACGATCCCCTTTCCTCAGAACCAGAGTCTTACTGGAGACTTGGCTTCTCTTTGGTGGTGGCAAAGCACAAGTTTCAGAGACAGTTCATGATTGTCTTCTTCACTCCGTTCCAGAGGTGATGTGGTTACCAGGGAAGGTGGGCTTGCATCCTGAGGCTGGCCATTAGTAATGGTCTCTTCCTGAATGATGGCCTCCTCCTGTGTGATGATATCTTCCTGTGTGAGGGTCTCTTTCTGTAAGGTATTCCCCACAGGAGGAATCTGTGAGGGTTACACTCTTAGCTGCTGGCAGGATCCACAGAGCAACTGTTGGGGACCGCAAGAGGACATATTCCTGTCTGTGTCAACTGTAGACTCATTCTTGTCTGGTCAAGAAGTGGAAATATATAGAAATCAAGTTGGCTGGACACATGCAGTCAGACTGCTGTGTAACACACTCTTAGACCGTGAGAAATTCTCACTGATTTCCAACCTGCAGCCCATGAGGTAGGTCATCAGCCATAGGACAGTCCAGGTAGGAGGATGGGTCCTCATTGGCTGGCAGCACACAGCATGCCTTCTGTCACCCTGCCTGAAATTATTCTTATCCTCCTCCTCCTGGAGCCTAGATGAAGGTGAGGACAAGGTGAGAGAGGAGGCTCAGAAGCTCTCCTTAGGAAAGCAGGGAAGGAGTGAAGATCTTCCAGGCCTGGCTGCACGAATTTCAAGGCTTTCCCTGGGTGATGGGAGCAGTCTGCCCTGGGTGACCTGTGTTGTAGAATTAGGCTGCCATCACCTCATTGACCTTTTGCTCTCTCAGAGACTGGATGATTTCTCAGATAGCCCATGGCTCTCACGGTCCTGACAATGCTAGGGCTTGGGTGCCTGGGAAACTCTCTGTGGAATTAGGTGGTAAGTGCGCCTTGCTGTCCCTGATCAAGGGACATGATTTTAGTATTTCATGATTTAGTGTGTGGGGACCTCCTGCAGGGACTGGACGATCAGCACTTTGATGATGACATTGACAATATCGCTGGAAACATGTTTGCACAATGGTCTCTGTCTCAGGCGGCAGAACACCTACCTTGGAAAGGCAGGCTCCAGGCCTCCATGAGGAAGAGGAGGAGGACCACTCAACTCCAGATATTGATGGGGCAGCCCTCATAGTCCTCAGCTTGAATCAGTTCTGGTGCACAGTACAGCAGTATGCCAAGAAATCCATCAACTTCTGCCCAGCAATCACTTTAGAAGCCAGGCCAAAATCTCACACCTTGGCATTCCCCCTGAGGTTGATCAAAATATTGCTGATAAAAAAATATGACATAGCAGGGCGGTGGTGGCACACGCCTTTAATCCCAGCACTTGGGAGGCAGAGGCAGGTGGATTTCTGAGTTCGAGGCCAGACTTGTCTACAGAGTGAGTTCCAGGACAGCCAGGGCTACACAGAGAAACCCTGTCTCGAAAAACAAAAACAAAAACAAAACAACAACAACAAAAAAATATGACATAGCTCAGGTTGACAGGGACCAACTGCAAACTGAAAGAACAAATCAAAGGATCATGGACACTAAAAGCTGTTCATCGGAAAGGACAACCGTGAGCAGAGGCACCAAGAAAATCAAGTCAAGAGAAACTGATAAGACAACAGACACTCCAGATCCACAGTGTCCAGGCTGGGGAGCTGGCTCTGGAACCCAGAAGGTCTGCAAATGATCTGCATTTGGTTCTCAGGAACAGGTCATGTGGCCCACAACTGCCCCAACTCCAGCTCCAGGAGACCTTACAATCTAGACCCTATGGGCACCCATACAGCACACTTGAAGGTACTACAGGACACTGAAAATAGTGATGGAAAGCATTCCATATAATTTTACTTATGTGACCTTTGAAGGTCAGGAGAGGGCATCAGATTCCCTGGATGTTGAACTATGGGAAGTTGTAGTGTTTGGATTCTTTAAAAACCCAATTATGTTATGTGAATGTTATGGATTTAATATCAGGTGTGAAATAAGAGGCTCACAACCACCTATAACCCAGTTCTAGAAAATCTGACTCCCTCTTCTGACTGCTACAAAGGCACCAGGGATGTAGTGCTCAGACATACATAGAGGCAAAATACTCACACACATAAAATGACAACAGTAAAATATTCTAACTTAAAAGCATTACTTAAAAATTAATAAAAAGTAAAATGGAAGGTAAATAAAGAACATGGAAAAGTAAACACAAGAACAAAGCCAGCAAACACACAAACCAAACAAACAAAAAAAGCAAAGCAAAGTCACCAAAGTGGAGAGAAACTCACTATGTCAGGGTTCAAGAGCTCCAGAAAGTCCAAGTATAATCTCTCAGCAGCATCAAAGTCCAATTGCTTTCCAACCAAGCAACAGCTTCTGTCCTGTAAGGACAGCAGCCTCAGTCAGAGCTATAAGTGGACAGGCGTCTGTCACTCCCCACCATGCTTTCTTGTGAGGTCAGAGCAAGGAATGGACCAATGGTGGCTGAGCACAGCCCTGGTTTCCCTCTCTTTCTGTCTCCAAGGACGGGAAGGCTGGTCTTGGTGAGTGGGGCAGTAGAGGGCTGGTTACACTCAAATGTCTGTCTCCAATGTTACCCAGTGACCCACTTTCTTCTTGCTAGGGCCACTGTCCAAGGTTCACAATTTCCCTAAAGGCATCGCCTGGTGGCAAGAATGTTCAAACACTTGAAACTCAGTGGGACCTTTGATACCCAAACTTTAACAAGGACACTTTCCTCCTTAATAATCAAACAAGGAATCTCAAGGATGACAATGGGCTCCAGAGTCTTGGTCTTCCCTCGGTTACAGACTCTGATATTCGCTGGCTAGTAGCTGGACAGTGATTTGCTTTTCACTTGGACCCCAGCCTTTATGATAACGTTGTAATAACTCATGTCTACACTCAAAGCATTCTCTTTTTCTTGAAACTCAGATTGATAGGTGCTAACGGATGGCAGTTCCTGAACTCGTTGGTAGTTGTGATAAATACTGTTTTCCATGGCACCCTAGGTTCTGAGACTAGCATCTGTGGGCCTGAGAGGAAGATGACACCATTTCTCCCATGTTCCCCAGTAGATCTGAGACTTCACACCAAAGCCCAGCACCCAGAAACAGTAGGCTGATATGTTGAAAATGATCAAGAAAACACCTGTCAGACAGGACCCTATAAACAACAGATGTGGGAGACAGAGTCATTTCCTGGCTCTCTAACCCAATCTGCTCTCAAACAAAACACCTTAGTTTTGTCCTTGTAAACAACAGAAATTGATTGCTTGTGCATTTAGATGTTGGCACGGCAAGAGCAAGAGACCAACAGATTGATTGTGTCACAGGGCTGCTTTCTAACTCTAACTGGTACTGTGTATGTATTCCCAGATGGTCAAGAAAAAGCATAAAATCAGTCTATCAAGCCCTTTCTAAAGGCCACATGTTCTGCTCTGTAGGAAGTCTCTAGTGCTTGTGAGGCCACAAATCTTACGACTGTTGTGTTGGGGTTTAAAGTTTGAAGAGGGAGTTGGCAGGACACAGACACACACACCACACATCTAGACATGATCAACTTAGCTCTGCCAGCCTGAGGACAATCCTCCAGGGTCAGCTGACAGACATGAGACAAAGGGAAAGTCAGGAGAGTCTCATAAAGATGAGCCCACAGTAATTATAAAATTTATGAGAGTGGAGGCAGGAGGATCAGCAGTTGAAGTCATCTTTGGCTACACAGTGATGATGATGAGGGCAGCCTGTGCTTCAGGAGACCCTGTCTCATGAACCCAAAAAAGCAAAAAGCAAAAAGATAAAAGAGGAGAGAGGACTGCTTTTGTTTTCTGCATGGTCTTTGCTCTAAATGTTTCAAAAATTAATGGTCACCGTTAGACAAAGGCATAGACACAAGTGAGTGTGACATTAGAGGGCTGTGGTCAGCCATTTCCATGCACTTGAAGGTAAACTGCTGTCACCTCCCACCAGAGGTCATCAGTTTTACACATTAAAGGGACCCCACAGGGCCCACCCAGAAGCAGCTACATGACAGATACCAAAGGCACTGGACTGCAGTTCAGCAGAGGTTAGGGAGGACATGTTTTCATAATGAAATGTTCATTGTCACCTGGAGGCAGCACCTGTCTCCACATTCCACACTCAGCACTGGCTAGCAAGTCTAACAAGCTACACCATCACACAATGAGAGGGAGACACAGGTGCTGTCCAGCACTGGGCACCAAAGCCCTACTTCCCGGTTCTCTAACCAGATATTTGATGTTTGAAAGTCACAGAGCATAGACCATCCCTCCTCAGCAACAACTTGGAGAGCAGGAAGGCACCTGAAAGGGGCTGAGTTGCTGGACCATGAAGGTTCTGCTCCCCACTAACAGATGAAAAGATTAGGATTGGAGGAAGGAGTTTTATTCAAGCCTAGGCTGGATATTTGGGTAGACTTTCCTTGTCAGTAAAAAGTCACTCTCTCTTGTTTTTCCAAAAGGAAGGGTTTCTCTGGAATGCTGGGCAGACCATTCCAGCACTAGGCAGTTTTTGTTCCTGAACATTTTCTTTGAGCTCTTTCACCATCAGAACTCAAGGGCTCAGGCTTGATCCTTTGCTTCAACATCGTTATTGTCCCTGCCTCCTGTGCCTGATAACACACTAGCTTTAGTGCCACCTTCACCTCCTTAGACAGAAGATACCCCATGGGATGACAGCTGCAGACAAAGGGACCCAAGTAGGTGCAGAGACATGGTATACTGTGTTCTACTATCAAAAGTTCTTCCTGGAAGTGTAAATCTGGCTCTCTTTAGACTTACGTTTGCTCTGTCTTTGGATCCTTTTCAGCTGCCCACTTCCATAGCTAGCATTAAAGGATGGCACGGAGCATTGCCTTTGGCCCTTGCATGGACTCATGACAAATTGCCAAGAAGATCCTAAGATAACCAACTAGGACGAGACCTTCTGCTAAAGCACAGAGACACATTGGTGCCCTTCCTTAAGAGACCATCCAGTATGGCCTGTCAGTCCTTGAACAGGACTTGATGTTACTTGACCTATACTTGAAAGGTAAGGGTCTAAAGAAAAAAAGGGAAACGTGGAGGGACTTGGAAGGGGTCGGCAAGAGGCAGTGTGATCAGGCAAGTGTGGTTGAAGTTCTTCATGTACATGCATTAAAATGTCACTGTGAGATTGGTAATGCTATGTGGTTTACATAATTCCAAAATAGTGAAAACAATAAAGCCATGTAAAATATGACATCTTAGAATGAATAAAAATGTGATTATGAAGAAAATAAAAATTCCTCCAATCAGACTTCAAACCAAGAAAAGGACAGCAAGAGTGAGTTAGAAAAAACAAACAACAAAACCAAAAAAACCTCTTACCGGAAACATAGGAATGTAGAAGAAAATCCACTATGTTCAGATTCAGCAATTCACAAAGATCCCAGTGCAGCGGCTCATCAACCTAGAAGTCCAAATCTTCTCCAACCAACCAACAGCTACTGCACTGTGAGGATAGGAGGCAGCCTCAGCCAGAGCTGTAGGCAGGTCAATGACCTCACAATGGTTCCTTATGACGTCAGAGCTGAAATGGACCAATGATGGCTGGGCACACACCCCCATCCTTGGTTTTCTTCACTTCCTGTCCTCAAGACAGGAAAAACTGGTCAGTGGGGTAGCAGAGACCTGAAGAAGATTGTTATACCCTGTTACCAGTCCCTATATCCACTATGATCAATATCTTTCTGCTAAGCTATATTTCCCATTTTTTCTGCAACTTCACAACCAGGGCCACATGCTAGGGACCAATGTACAAACACATGATCTTTTCTTGGATATTTGGTATCCAGACTCCAAAAAAGACACTTTCCACTTTATTAATAATAGGTGGAAGCATTTGAACCACAACAGGCTCCAAACTGTTATCCTTCACTGGTTATGCATACTGTATTAGTGTGCTTTCTCTGGCTGTGATTTTGGGCACCATGACCAAAAGCAACTTGGGGATGAAAGGTTTATTTGGCTTTCACTTGCCAAGTCAGGTCAGGACCTCAAGACAGGAATCTTGAGGCAAGAACTGAAGCAGATGTCATAGAGTAAAGATACTTACTGGCTTGCTGTCCATGTCTAACCCCCTTACCCCACATGTATATATATGTAGAGACATGACCTAGGGACTTACCTATAAGACAATTGAGTTTCTTCTTCTTCTCCAGATAACTCTTGTTTGTATCAAGTTGAGAAAAACTTCCCTGGCACAAGCTATCAGTGGATAGATAACATGATTCACTTTTCACTTGGACCATAACAGTTATGCAATAACTGTTGGCTTACAGAAGCCATCTCATCCATACAAAAGAAAATCCATTCCTTTTTAAAGTTAGATTCAGAGTGCTAAGAATAAAATGGTAGATTCTAACTGACCTGGGGATGCTGTGACAAGATGTGTTTCCCAGGAAACTCAAGGGTAACTCTCATCCATGTGGCTGAGAGGAGGAGACTGTCATGTTTTCACCATGAATTCTTCATCCAGTTTCTCACCAGACAGAAAGCTAGGATCCCAGAAGACAGTGGGTTGATGTATTCAAAATGATAGAGAGAAGAAATGGATCAATGGTCATTCTGGAATCCTCACCCCTGAAGGGGGAGGCACACATGGTTTCTTCAATGAAACCTGCTGTTCCCAACCAACATTTTGAGAAAGGAGAGTGAAAACTCTCAAACCACACAACGTCCAAAATAGTTGAGGACAAAACCAAAGATTTAGTGCATACTTCCTGGCTAAGGCAACTCCTAAATGGCTTCTATGGACATGTTTGGACAACTTTAGCTCTCCATGGCCCCTTTTATGGTTTTAGCTCTATTCAGTGTCTTCAGTCCCTCTGGATTTTAAATCCCAGTACAGTTGGTTCTTTCCTCATTCCAAGTCCTTAAAACTCTCATGGTACTTTCTCAGAATTATGAGCCATTGCCACCAGCATCAGTGCTGTCTTCCACTAGTAGGCCTCTCATTCATGTAACTTCTAACCTCT
This sequence comes from Mastomys natalensis, assembly GCA_021653895.1. NCBI lineage: Eukaryota > Metazoa > Chordata > Mammalia > Rodentia > Muridae > Mastomys > Mastomys natalensis. Next base: position 73,621 of record JAJTUV010002001.1, on the reverse strand, counting down.
AGTCCCCCACAGCCACTCTCTACCTTCTAATGTTTATAATGTCTGTTAGGCCCTGTCATCTTATAACCTGATGACCAATCAACAAGATCAGTTGCCCATTCCCAGCTCTGAGGCAGCTCTAGACCTTTGACTCTTCTCAGTGTCTTGACCCTCTTATATGTCAGGGATGATCTGTCAGGTGGGTACAATTCTGGGATGGATGGCTCTGCTGAGCCATTCTAGTTTGGGAATGAGGCTGCTTTGTTCTCAAGGCAGGCTGAACTCACAGCAAAACTTGGCCACCTTCAAGTAAGATCAGCATGGGCTAATCTTAACATGGCTGGCAGCAATCTGTCTAAGGTAGTAGTAGCACTGTGGAGAATTAGACCCACAGGAAACACTGGTCTCTATAGTGATAGTCAATGGGAGGGTCACTCAAGGGACTGAGGCAGGTGGGTGATCTAGTCTCATTTAGGGTCTTTCTTTAGTTAGGTTTCTGTTGCTGTGAGAAACACTGTGAAACACAGCTATTCCTGGTGATCTACAACTGGTTGACTACATTTTGAATGATCAACAATCCAGAAATGGAGGGCACATCTGTGATTCAGATCTTGAGGCTGGAAGACATAGACTTCTGACGTGGTTCTTGACATGGAGATCTTGAGGCACAGTCACTATGAAAAGCCTAGGCACAGGCAAGGTAGTATACACCTTTAATCCCAGTATAGTGAGGCAAGCAGATCTCTGAGTTCAAGGTCAGCCTGGGACAAAGCAAGTTCCACATCCAGTCATAGTGGTATATACCTTTAATCTGGACCACACCCTCTGCTGGAGGCTTACATAAGGACACTGGAAGGAGGATGACTCGCTCTTCATCACCTGCCTGCACTTACTTGCCAGCCTTGCCAGCACATGCGTTGGAAACTACTTCTTCAGGATTCCAGCTTATACAGAAGACCAGCTGAAACACCCAGCTTTGTGGGACTGAGCGACTACTAGGTTTTTGAACTTTGCATTCACAGCTGCCCATTGTTGGGTTAATTGAACTACAGAATGTAAGTCATCACAACAAATTCCCTTACTATATAGAGACTACCCATAAGTTCTGTGACTCTAGAGAACCCTGACTAATACAAACACCATGACCAAAACTTGGGAGGAAAGGGTTTATTTCTTCCTATACTTTACCATTTGTACTAAAGGAAGACACAGCACAAACCTAGAGGCAGGAACTGAAACAGAGATCACAGATTAAGGTTGCTCCCCGGCTTGCTGCTCTGGCATTCTTCCTTCCTTATATAATGGGACCAGCTGACCAAGGATCACATACCCATAGTAATGAGGCAAGGACATCCTACACCAACTGGCAATTAAGAAAGTGCTCCATTGGCATGCTCCAGGCCAATCTGGTAAAGGCAACTTTTGATTTACATTTCCCATCACTATCTTGACCTCCTTGGAGAAATGTGTGATACATTGTGCTTTAACTTTGGTCACCTCCACCCCAGTTGTGTGCCACTGTAGTCTGTAGTCTCTGAGAAACCCGTGGTTCTCTGGTGTCCACAGTCACTGTACACAGTTTACCTCTGCGGTTTCTTGCCTTCTGCAGCTATTTCCCTTCAATTTTCTTGACTGAGGTTCTTGGCGAGATTTCCATTTTTGATTTGTCTGAAATGTCTTTCTTTCATTCTTATTCCTGAAAGACAGTATTTGCTAAAACTACAATTCTAGCTTGTAATTTTCTCTCAGTGAATTGATGATGTATTCTGCTCTCTCCTGGCATGCACAGTTGATATATAATTTGTTTTTACTTTCTAAGAACCTGACCTTTCTCTCTGCTTCTTTTCTTTGGTAATCATTGTTTATGTATAGATAATTTGTGTAGGATCCCATGTAGCCAAGACTGACCTTGAGCTCCTGGTCCTCCTGCCTCCATCTTCCTGGTGCTGGGATTACTGGTGTGAGCTACCAAGTCTGGTTTAGGGGGCTCTGGGAATTGAGGCTGGGGTTTCCTACATGCTAGGCAGGACCTCTACTAACTGAGGTCAAAGAACAACTTCTGGGAGTTCGTTATCTCCACCATTGGTTCAAGGGATTGGACTCCCGCAAGTGCCCTCACCCAGCATGTCCTCTTGCTGGTCCTTTAAGTTTCTGCTTAATACCATTTGGGGGCTTTTTTGCATATAAAATGGGATATCCAACATTCTGTGTCCATTGTTTCTTCTCCCTTGCTCTAGCTGTTGAAATCCAAGACCCCTTGAATTCTGGACACACACTCTACCACTGAGCTAAAGCACTAGCCTTCTGAATTCTAATTTATGTTGGGTTTTGCAAATCTGATTCCATAGTTTATGGGTTTGACTACATCTCATAATTTTTATCCCTATGTATTTCGTGAAAAGCTCTTCACATTTAATATCTCTTAACTGATTTGTTTTCAAGATAGGGTTTTTCTTGTAGCCCTGGATTACCTGGACTTCAATTTGTAGGTCAGGCTGGCCTTGAACTAAAAGAACCACCTACCTCTGCCTTCCAAGTGCTAGGATTAAAATTGGATTCATGGTTTATTTATAAAATTGTCCTATGTCCCAACAAAGTGCAAAATACTTTTTTAACAGTCTAGAATTGTCATGTTAGAATCTAGCAGTCATGAAATGAATTGTAGAGAGGAGAAAATGCAAAGTTCCTAAGTGCTTATTATAAGAGAATTATTAAAAGAATCAAGAGTCTGAATGAGGCCAGCAACAATGAGAGTTAGGAGTGGAAAGCAGAGTGAACTCCAGGGCATCACTGAAAGAGAGGCTCCCATAGGTGCTTCTGAGAGCCCGAGTCCAAGTGTCTCACAGAAAGATGGACCACTACCAGGAGAGGGACTCCAAAGAGAGCCATATGTTTGACAAGGAAGATGTGGAGACCAATTATGGAGTACAGTGAATGTCTAAGGGGCCTGAGGGGTACCCAGAGAGATATGACATAGGCATGTGCAGTTTAGTGATTTGATCTGGGGAACCCACAAACCTGTGAGGAACCTGCATCAAGATAGAAAGATGGCTGTGGAGATGGATCAGTCAATAAAGTGTCTACCATGCAGACAGGAACACCTAATTTCAGATCCCCAACACCCACATAAAATGACAGGTGTCACAGTATATGTCTGTAACCCTAGCACTGGTGTCCTAATTTCTGTTGCTGTGACAAACACCCTGACAGAAAGCAACATCAGGGAGAAAGGGAGTTACTTGGCTAACAGTTCCAGGTTACAGTCCATCACTGCAAGGAACTTTAAGACATCACATCCACAATCAAATGAGGAGAGACACAAAATATTCTAAAGGTGCCTGCTCCATCTCATCTAGTTCTCTTCTAATTCATAGAGCTTAGGACTGCCTGTCTAGGAAATGGTACCACCCATGATGGGCTGAGTCTTCCTACAACAGTTAACAGTCAAGACAATTCCCACAGAAAGGCACACAGAGAGATCAATCTGGACTAGACAATGTCTGAATTGAGGCTCTCTTCTCAGGGGATTTTAAGTTTTGGGAAACTTAAAACTATCAAAACTAGGGAAATAGAGACAGGATGATCCCCAGGGTTTGTTGACCAAGCCAGTCTAGATTTATCAGTGAACTCTAAACTCAGTAAGACCCTGAATCAAACAATAAAGTGGAGCCAGGGGAGGTGGCACCTGCCTTAATTCCAGCACTTGAAAGGCAGTGGCCAGACAGATCTCAGTGAGTTTGAGGCTTTGTCTGCAGAGCAAATTCCATGCCAGTTAAATCTACAAAGTAAGACTATGTCTTAAAAAAAAAAACTAAACAAAACAAAACACAGGCCATTCATAATAATATGTGACTTTGATTCAAGTAGAAGCAGGTGAATCTCTGTGAATTTGAGGCCTCTTCTAGGACAGCCAGGGAAACAGAAAAACCATGTCTCAAAAATAAATAAGTAAATAAATTGATCAATTAATTAATACAGTGAAGTGTAATTGAAAAAGGCATCCAAGACCGATCTCTGGCCTCCACACAAAGGCATTACTAGTGGGCACATTCAAACATGGGTGACTACAAGATAGACAGATTAGATGATAATAGAATAATTGAGTGGATTGAAAAGAGAATTAGACTAAGGAAACTTATGAGCATCTACTGTGATAGACACCATGAAGGAGCAACACTCAGGGGCAACGGACCCACATAAAAGAGCACCTTTTGGGGAATGAGGGAAGGGGGTTTCTAAGGAGTTTTGAATGACAGAGCAATTACAAGTGTTTGACACAGCAGAGTTCAAACACAATTATGACTGAAAAGACACTTCTCAAAATTTATATAGAAAAGAAAGATGGCTATACAATATGATATAGCTAGGGGCCTGATTAAGAGGTAGCAATATACCTCAGTTGTAGAATACATAAACTAACATGCATAAGGCCTTGCGCTCAATCCCCAACACACACACACACACACACACACACACACACACACACACAGGGCCAAAGGCACAAACACATGCACGGGCTCAATCCCACAATGCACACACAAATAGATGAAACTTTATAAAGAGTAAAAAATTGTCCAACAATAAATATTTAGCGAGAGGCAAATATGCTTTCTTTCTTCTCTTCTTTTTTTTTTTTTTTTTTTGAGACAGGGTTTCTCTGTGTAGCTCTGGCTGTCCTGGAACTCACTCTGTAGATCAGGCTGGCCTCGAACTCAGAAATCCGCCAGCCTCTGCCTCCCAAGTGGCAAATATGCTTTCAATTGGTGTAAAAGTATGATGAAGCATGTTATAATACTGGATAAGTGAGTCCACTCTCCCTCTGAGACTGGACTTGAAATTATCTTGCCTCAGCCTCCTGGGTGCTGAGATTACATCTAGTTCCTCCTTCTCCTCTTCCTTTTCCTCCTCCTCCTCCTCCTCCTCCTCCTCCTCCTCCTCCTCCTCCTCTTCTTCTTCTTCTTTTTTCCTCCTCCTCCTCCTTTTCTAGTTTTTTAAAGTAACCCATATAACAAACTACAAGGATCTACAGATCTGCTCTAGAACTTTCCTGATGAGGGCTCGGAACACAGCTTACTTGACAGAGTGTAGTTCAAGGCCATCCATTACTACATTATTAAGGCTAATCGGGAATTCATGTAACCTTCCTCAAAAAATAAATACTTTAAATTCATTTTCCCTTTCCCAAGTTTCTTTCCTTTTTATTGTTAAATCTATTTTCTGTAGCAGCTCTGTTCTATTGAAATGCAGTATTCGAAACAGAACTTTAAGTGTTGTAGAATCCATACTGAATAGTTAAAAAGAAAAGAGGGCTGGGTGTGGTAGCAGAGGCAGATGAACGTCTGTGAGTTCCAGACTAGCCAGGGATGCATAAGATCCTGTCTCAGCAAAACAAAAGTTAAAAAGAAACAGAAACACATCTTTTTTTTTTTTTTTTTTTTTTTTGGTTTTTCGAGACAGGGTTTCTCTGTGTAGCCCTGGCTGTCCTGGGACTCATTCTGTAGACTAGGCTGGCCTCGAACTCAGAAATCCGCCTGCCTCTGCCTCCCAAGTGCTGGGATTAAAGGCGTGTGCCACCATTGCCCAGTTTAGAAACACATCTTAATAAGTTTCATTTAATGAGGTATGTTCATTTTAATGTTAACTAATATAGAAAATATTAGTGAGATATTTTATATTTTAAAATTACTGTCTAATATCCAATCACCCAATATGATGTATATTATTTTAGAGTGATGGACTTCTTGCTTGTGTGTCCAAGAATGGTACAAATTTACATTTTCAGAACATTTCAATTTGGGCTACCAATATTTTATCCACCTAATTAGTATATGTGGCTCCTGGCTTCCAAATTGGAGAAGAGAGTTCTAGAAAGCAGCTAGCATTATGAAGGGTTTACTATGTGCTGAGCACTGCCCAGAGTTTACCATGTGGAGACTGTAACCTCTTAGGTCTCACAATAACTCATGAATGTTTGGGAGGTTTGCAAACCACTTTTCTGCTGGGTTTGGGTAGAAGTCTGACTGTGAGAATGTGAGGAGACAGGAAGTGAGAGAATTGGCCAGAGACTAAATTATTCAGAGAGTTGGGGAGTCAGCCACTTCTCCATCTACACATTCTTAAAATCCCAGCTCTTAGGAGACAGAGGCAGGAGATTCACTTTGAGTTTTGGGGTAGCCTGGTTTACATAGAGAGTTCCAGGTCTCTGGAGTGAGGCCGTGCTTGTTTCAGAGAGAAAAACTGCTGGCAGATGATTAAGGAGAAAAGTCAAGAGACAGAGGGAAACATGACAGAAAAATCTCCAGAAGAGTGGGAGACATGAAGGGGAGGTCGACTAGAGAAGAGATGGGGGGGATGAAAACTAGGAGAGAGAGAGAAAGAGAGAGAGACAGAGAGAGACAGAGAGAGAGAGACAGAGAGGAGAGACAGAGACAGAGGAACGTGCCATGTTGGATGGAGTTTCCCACACAGCCAAGGCTCTGATGGAGAAATTACCTGGCCTGGCTAGACACTGCACCACTACCTTGAAGCTAAAGGGAAGTCTTGAAGATACTTGCTTAATTTATCCCAACAAAGAGGGCAGCTGCTACCCAGGTGACTTTTATGTAGGGGCTCTTACTGTGTGTGATGGGCCTCCATCTCCTGCAGAGCACAACAGTTTGGATGGAAAGGGAGAGCACAGGACTGGATAAAGTGGGCAGCAGGCTGAGGGTGAAAGGCAGGGGTATTTCGGTAAAGGAAGGTGATAGAAGGAGAGGTATGCAGACTGTGGAAGGCAGAGCAGGGCAGGAAGAGAGAACCGGGTGAAGGTCAGAACTTTCATGCAAAATCCAGAAAGGGATGGAAGCCTTGGCTACTTCTCCAGTTGCTGCAGGGGAGTAGCTAGGAAGAAGAGGCTCTAAGGGGAACAGAAATGAGGAAGCCAGGCAGGGGATTAATGCCTGCAGATGGCAAAAGGGAGTTAGGGAATTCCAGGAGAGGAATAGGGAGGAAGGGTGAGTGAAGAACTGAGCAGGTACTTTAGATGCAAGACTGGGATAGTGAGGACAGTCCAGCTTCTGATCTGATTGCCTCCTTTAAGGAGTTCTTAGCTACGACTGCCCACACTAGACATGAGGGTAGAAGACAGGAGCCTGAGGATGACCTGTGGGATTCAGACCACGAAGACCGGCAAAGTGGGCTGTACTGTCATCTCCCCCATTGAGATAGGGACTTGGTTGTCTCCCAGAGCTTAAGTCTAGACAATTTTATTCAATGTAACCTGCATTCTTGCCCAGATCCTTCCACAAGGAGACCATCTTCCAGATCCCCACCTCTGCCACTTTAGTGATCAAGCCCCCACCACTCTTGGCAAAGTCCCTTCATTGGAGCTCCAAAGATGCCTGCTGGAGAGCTGCAGAGCTCTGTGGCTCCTCCCTGGACAGTGAGAATCTGGCCCCTGGAAAAAAAATGCATGTCCTGTTTGAAGCAGTCTTCCCCTAAATACCCATTAAACATGAAATTTCAGGAACATCACCTCAGCTTCAGAATAGGGATCCAGAGGCCAATGGTGGAGGAGCAGAGAGCTCCGTTAGGTGAAGGCAGAGCAGGTTCTCCAGAGAATCTAGGACCCCAAACCCCCATCCTAAGCTCGGATCCAAGTTCTCTAAGAACTGGAAAGACATCCAGGACGAAGGGAGGGAGGGGGTTCAACTGCGGTTCAAGCTAGAAGAGGGGTTGATGTTTTTCCTCAAGCCTAGGCTCTGTAGATGTCCCCCTCAGAGCAGACTGCTGAATCAAGTTCCAGAGAGGAGGGTGGGAGGAGGACAGTAGATCAAGTACCAATATGCCAGTTGGTTTTTGCATCAGACTGGGGACCACATCCCTACCGGCCGTCCATTGCCCTGCTTCAACTGCACGGAGGCCAATGGCAAATGCCGGGCAGGTTCCTGCTAACTCTTCTTGCAGAACTGTTGCCAAAACCTGGCCCAGTTTGGGGCCTCCTGGGCGGCAGTGTGACTTGTAAGGGAGAGGACCAGGAGCGGCTCATGTAGTACACAGAGCGCGAGCCCTGGCAGTTGCTCAGAGTTAGCCGCGGGACACTGGGACCACGCTCCAGGCGTTGCTCAGCGGCTCAACTGGGTGCTAGGGCTCTCGCAAGCCCCTTACTGTAGGGCTTCGACCATGTTCCAGCCTACAGCCTAGTGGGGATTTCACCATAGAGTCCTTGGTGGCCAAGTGTGGTGTCACTGGCAGGAGTCTTAGCAGCGGGGGTGCCCGTTCCCATCCGCTGGCTGTGGCCGCCTCAGAGTAACTGCTCAGGCCCAAGGCGCTCAACTTCCCTCACCCCATTTGGTGAGTGGCTTCCCTGCCACTGCCTCTGCTTGTGCCAGCTGCTTGCTCCATGGAGGGCCCTAGCAGATGTTCCACCAGGCCATGAACCACCGGGCCCTGATGATGCATTGGGCTCACCATCTGGGCTCCTCCTTGCTTCAACTCCCTCATTCTTCAGCTCCCAGCATCCAGACCCTCTCCATTTCTACCCTTGGGTGCTTCAGAATCACCTCCTTGGCCACCGCCTCCACAGTGAGTGTCCATTCTCTGTTGGCTCGGTGCGCGGTGGGTCTGTTCAGAAGTTGTGGGGGAACAAGGCTTAGGGATCAGCCTTGACTGTACTCAGGCCATTAGCCTGTGGTCTGTTGTGTTGGTCTCCCACCTAGGAAATGAGGTTGGGACCTTAAGTCTTCCAAGGAATGAAGCCAGTTGGGACAGAAGGCATAGAGCCTCCTAGGAGTTTTTTCCTAGTGGCCAATCTTATTCTCCTTTAAAGATTAAACTGGTCCCATTCCTGAAAGTGCTGGCCCTCCACCCTTCCCTTGCCAGACATTGAGCTGTGACCAGACATAACTGCCTTGTCACTACAACATCTGGGCAGGGGAAAGTCCACCAGCCCTTGCTGACTCTGTGGGAAGCAGGGTAGCATGGTTCGTTCACTCAGATGCCTTGGGACTTTCCTCAGCAACCTTGGCCAGACTTTTCCCAGTCACATTGGCCTCTCTGACTCAGAGTGGAGAAAGCTTTCAATAAGCAAGCCGGCTTTCTTCAGCCTGACCTCCAGGAGCCCACCTGGCTGCTACAGCTCAGGACAGTTCTCTGCGTGGGGGTGGAGGAGGGGGGCTTTTAAGGTCATATCTATTCTTACCCCACTCGTCTGCAACCGCATCTGGTTTGCTAATTAAGACCCCTCCAAAAGCCTTAAACCCCACACACACACAACACACACACACACACACTCCAGTTTTCTGATATTCCTAAAGAAAAGAGAGTTGTGTTCATTGCAGATAATTTTCTTCCTTGAATTTTTAGTTTTCTTTCATGATAAAACAGAAAAAAAAAATGGCCTTGATTCCTATAGCAACTGCTTAGTTTCCACTTTGGTATAGACTTGACCTCAGAGTTCAGAGTTTCTACAGGGAAATTAAGCATTTCCTGACATAAGGACACTTGAAGGCCTCATTCTCAACCTGGGAGTGTATTTTGGGTTGGGGCAGGTGAGACAGGCTGGCTAGGGAGCCTCCCACTCTCTGGGGAGAATAGTCTACCTCATGAAGAAGACTGTGGTCCCTGCAAGAAACAGGGAGCAAAGCAAAGTACTTCCCATAGAGCAACCGCTGAAGTTTACCTAGGGTGGAGTAAGAGGGTGGGGGATCACAAGCTGAGGAGCTGTAGCTAAATCCCTTCAGGACTTCAAAGCAGAAAGACACAAGAAGGAGGCCCTTAGTGACTTTGAAACATGCAGGACTTACTGGGCTGGCCCTGCAGGGCCATAGCACCCACTGGTTCTCCAAGGACTCTTAGCTCCCTTTGGCCATGCCTCCACCTCCTCCTCTCCTTGCTTTGGTCAGCATCTCTGTTGTCTACTCCTTGTTCAAAAAGCATGAGGTGGCCCTTCAGGGGTTTCTATGGAAGATCTTCCAGGCCTGGCTGCATACATTTCTAGGGTTTTCTTGGTGGTGGGAACAGTCTCAACTGGGTGACTGGTGTTGTAGAATCAAGTAGGTTGCCATCACCTCATTGAATTTTTTCTCTCCCAGAGGCTCAATGATTTCTCTGGCTTATACTCCACGACTCTCATGGTCTTCTTGCTAGGTCTCGAAGTGCCTGGGAAATTCTCTGTGGAAGTAGGTGGTAAGCTTGCTGTGCTATCCCTGACCATGGGACACCTCATATTTGGTTGATGGTGGGCCTCCTGCAGGGAGTGATCATCAGCAGTTTGACAATGACATTGAAAATATCAATGGAAATGTGAAGGAATGCTGGAGTTTTTAGCAGTAATCTGCTGCCTCAAGTCTGCAAAAGATCTACCTTGGAAAGACAAGCTCCTGGCCACCATGCGGAAGAGGAGGAGGACCACTCAACTCCAGACATTGATGAGACAGCCCTCACTGTCCTCAGTTTGAGTGAGTTCTGGTGACAGTAGGGCAGTGTGCCAAGCAATCCATCAGCTTCTGCCCAGACAACAGTAGCCAAGACAACATCTCACGACCTGGTGTTCCTCCTTCAGTCAATCCAAAAGTTGCTGACGCAAATTTTGACATAGCTCAGGTTGACAGGGACCAACTGCAAACTGAAAGAACAAATCAAAGGATCATGGACACTAAAAGCTGTTCATCGGAAAGGACAACCGTGAGCAGAGGCACCAAGAAAATCAAGTCAAGAGAAACTGATAAGACAACAGACACTCCAGATCCACAGTGTCCGGGCTGGGGAGCTGGCTCTGGAACCCAGAAGGTCTGCAAATGATCTGCATTTGGTTCTCAGGAACAGGTCATGTGGCCCACAACTGCCCCAATTCCAGCTCCAGGAGACCTTACAATCTAGACCCTATGGACACCCATACAGCACACTCGAAGGTACTACAGGACACTGAAAATAGTGATGGAAAGCATTCCATATAATTTTACTTATGTGACCTTTGAAGGTCAGGAGAGGGCATCAGATTCCCTGGATGTTGAACTATGGGCAGTTGTAGTGAGTGTTTGGCGAAATGAGTGATGTTTTGAAAAGCCAAGAGACCCTCCAACTTGGCTAGCTATCTGGGCCACCTGCCATGTTCCAGCTGTTCTCACTCTGACCGTGGCTCTGGCTAGCTAAAAGAGCCGGCCCTGGCACCTATGAGGCACTAACAAGGCCCTGCAGCCGCAGGGATCTGTCACTACTAAATACCAGGCAGTTATTCCTGGTCTGGCCTGCTACTGGGGACATGTTGATGTCTGAGGGCTGTACAGAACTAGTCCTACCCTTCACCTAGGCATTGTGGGAGAGCTGGCCCTAGAGGCCTGAGAACAGGAGAACTGACCCTGCCCAGAGCCAGCCACAGTACTCAGGGACCCAAACATTGCAGGAGTTAGGGGTTATTCAGCCCTGAGGATGCTAGTGTGGCAGAATTGGCCCAAGTACAGGGAGTGTGGCAGAACTGGGACAAGTACAGGGAGGTACACTCCTCTGTACTTGTCCCTCAACACCTGCAGCAGTCAGCAGACTTGGACTTGGGGTCATGAGAGCAGTAGAGGTGGCCCTGTCCTTCACCAACTGGAGTACTTGGAAGAACAATCCCTGTACCTCACCTGGGAACCACAGCAGGACTGGACCTACATACAAGGATTGTGGGTAACATGACCGAGAGGGCATAGAGTGGCAGAGCTAGTCCTGCCTCTTGTCTGCTGTGCAGTGCCATGGCAAGAGAGAGATCCCTTTTCCTTGCATTTGCCCTCACCATGGAGGCAGGAGGAAAGTTGGCTCCATGAGGTCACGGGAGCAGGAGAGCTGGCTCTACCTCCCCACCCCTAACCCTCTGCCCCACCTGCTACAGCAGTCCACACAGTAGGCCCTGCAACATAGCCTGGGCATCATAGTAAAACTGGCCCTGGATGTCGGAGTTATAGGTGATCTAGGCCTGCTTCTTGTATGCTGGGCACTGGCACACAAGAGGCAGACACACCCTCTTCCCATCATCATCTGTGGCATATGAGAAAGTTGGCTCCAGGATTATCAATGGGATAATTGGCCATGCCCCTAACTGGCTGCAGCACTCAGGAGGGCAGTCCTTGCACCTCACCTAGGCAGCAGGGTAGAACTGGCACTCATCGTGGGAGTTGAGGAAGAGCTGGCCCCAAGGGCATGAGCACTTGAGAGCCTTCAGGCTGACAGTCTCTTATACCTTTCAGGCCCTAATCCAGGGCTTTCACTTGGCCCACCCCAACGTCTACCCCATCAATGAACTGCTGGAGTGGCAGGAAAGGGTTGGTTCTACAGATCTAAAGCTACAGGATCTCCATGACGCAGGGCAGCACATCCAAGAGGAGTCCCATGAGGATCCATATCGATAGAGCAGCAGAAGCCAGAGGCTTCATACAGGACACGAGTCATTGCGACGAACACTTACAAGCAAAGATGTGTGGACAAAAGGGAGTAAAGTGGAATGCCCTGTGAGACACTGCAGCTCCCACAAGAGTTTTTTCTCTGTTGCAGGGGAAGGCTGCAAGGGTGGAGGGCAGGTATGAGGGGAGGAGGAGGTGAATGGGATTGGGGTCTATGATATGAATGAAGGTCTCAAGGAACCAATAAACCTTTTTAAATTAAAAAACTAAACAGCATCACAACCAGATGACTGTTTAACAATGTGAATTTTGTTTCCAATCTATAAGAAACACGCCATGATTAAGGGGTGGGGGAGGCTAATGTTAGAACTGATCCAGGTGGCTGGCCTTCTTTTCTCCCCAGTGCAGGGCCATCTGCCTTGGCTTCTGAGAGGTGCTGGTCCATGCTGCGTGGAAGGGAGACACCCACAGTGCTAACAAAGCTGGGATCACATTGCCAGCCCACCAATTGGAATCTCCTCAGTAATAATAATTTCCCCAAAGCTTGGCCTGCTGGGCTCTGTCAATCATCCAGCATCCATGGAAGAACTCTCAGGTGTTCTCAGCATTATCGCCCTGTCTGATTCTTCTAAGTCTTACCCACCAGGGTGCTCCGGCAGAAAGGAGGTCAGGCCTTCCAAAGGCTGCCTGGGGCTTAAGTCGACTGTGGACTTCTTCATCACTGTTTTTAGGGTGCATGCAGGTGCACTCTCACATGATATGTTTAACTTGTGCACTTCTCCATGTGTGTCCTTGTGTACGTGCACGTGTACGCTCAACTTTATGGGTACATAGTGTGTGTCTACACGTGTACTTCAGTCTCAAATGTCATTTCACAGGTGCTAAACACCTTGACTTTTGGACACAGGGTTTTGCAAGGGCATCAAGTTTGAAATGCACCTGTCTAGCTGGATGGTGGTGGCATAGGACTTTAATCATGAGGAAGAAAAGGAGCATCTCGCCGGGCGGTGGTGGCGCACGCCTTTAATCCCAGCACTTGGGAGGCAGAGGCAGGTGGATTTCTGAGTTCGAGGCCAGCCTGGTCTACAGAGTGAGTTCCAGGACAGCTCGAGCTATACAGAGAAACCCTGTCTCGAAAAACCAAAAAAAAAAAAAAAAAAAAAAAAAAAAAAAAAAAAACGAAAAGGAGCATCTCAGTGAGTTCTGGGACAGCCTGGTCTACAGAGTGAGTCAGGCTTCAATATAGATACACTGTCTCAAAAAACCATGAAAAAAGTGAAGTGTATCTGTCTCCATCTCAAGGTGCTAGGTGACAAGCTTCAGCCAGCATGCTGGCTTTTCTCCTTGCACTCTGGGGAATAAACTCAGATCTCACATGGGAAGCAGACATTGTATGCACAGAGTCATTGATCCAGCCTTCTTGTGCTTCTAAATCTCGCCAAGCCTGTAGATGTCACACTCTTGTCTTGCAGCCCAGCCAACTCTCATCAAGGACTGGAGAACCAGGAACACCAAGCAGTGTGTCTATGCAACTTCTTCCAGGGACATTCCCAGGCAGCCCAGGTATGAGAGGAATTTAGTCCTTTATTATAGTATGCATGAGAAAAAGGAAGGACAATATCATGTTAGGTACGTGTACCAGTGTAAGCGCCCCCACCCATTGTTGGTATGAGTTGAACCAGGGACCCCAACAAACAAGGTGCACTGACAGTGTGCTGCTAAAGAATCACCAAAGACTGGATGCAAGGCCAGCAACCTTTCTGCCTTCCTCATTGGCAAAGGCTGTGGTCTCTATGCTCTCCAAACCTTCCTCCCCATTTCCTCACAGGGACAGCAAAGAGTCCTGAATGCACAGGTATTCACTGGCTCCCACAGGGCGAGCAGGGAACACTTACTTCACAGATCCTCATTGCTGTGTACAGGGGAGGAACTCAGTGCTCACGCTAGTTCCAGATGTGAGTCACAGGAAATGATTACTACACTATGGATGCCCAGTTTTCTCTCCAACAGAGAGGACTTCTGGTTCAGGGGTATATGTGGCTGTTATGAGGCGCTATGTCACTTTTCTCAGATTTGGCATGGAGATTTGTTGTGGGGTGTTTTTTTGTTTTTTGTTTTTTAAAGATTGTCATGCATTCTAGACTGGCCTCAAACTCTGTGTTGGAAGATGACCTTGACTGTCTGGTCCTCTTGTCTCCTGCCCCGAATCCTGGGATTCTGGCCATGAACCACCTGATTTGATTTGATGCTGTCCAAGAACACAGGGACTCCTGTGTGCTAGGTACACTGAGCTATAGCATTAGGCTTGTTGTTGAAGTCTCACACTTCTAGCTAGCCTACTGCTCCCTATATAGTCCAGACAGGCCTTGACTACAGTCTAAGTGTCCAGAGTCCTAAGATTACAGGCAAAATTCTTCACCCTAGCTCTTATGTTTAGTTTTAAGAAAAACCCACAAACTCCCTAGACCTGGCTAAATGTGAGGCAGGTGAGATCACCCAAGGGTGAGGGGACTAAACCTTCAAACAGTGGGCATGAGGCTTCATCTTTCTATTTTGTCAGCTGCCTGTTTCTGCTAAGGCTTACAGTGGCTGCTGCCTTCTCTTCTGTCCACGGTGCTGCACAGAGAAGTTAGATTAGGTCAGCTCAGGGCTGCCCGTCAGAACACGCCTGCGAAGTCAGGGCTGCCCGTCAGAACACACCTGCGAAGTCAGGGCTGCCCGTCAGAACACGCCTGCGAAGCCAGGGCTGCCCGTCAGAACATGCCTGCGAAGCTACCTGGCTACACAGGGACAATCCTGAAAACTTCTGCATGGTGACCTGCGTTTCCTTGAGATAGCATGGCACTGGGACAGCCTCCTTTCCCTCCTTCCACCAGCTCACAGCTCAGCAGCTTCAGAAGAGGGAAGTCCAGCTACAGCTCATGTCTGTAGTACTTGGACATATTCTCAGTAGGAAAAATTAGTCATCTAGAAAGGAAGGAAGAAAGGAAGAAAGAAAAGACAGGTCAGTACTACAGACCTTTAACTCCATTAAAGGACTGTGGAGGCAAGAGGATCAAGAATTCAAGGGCATCTTCAGTTACAGAGTGAGTTGCAGGTTAGCCTGACTTCCGGTGTGACACACAGTTGGAACAGCTCTCGTCCAGCATGCAGGAATACCTGTTTTTTTTTTGTTTTGTTTTTTTGCCTCAGAATGGAACAAACCAGGCTTGGTAGGAAAATCTTACAATTAGTAGGGGGAGACAGAGAATTCAAAACTCAGGGTCATCCACATGAGTCCATATTCACTGTCAAAGAAAAGAAAGGACGTGAGTATAAAGTTTAGTCAGTCAGTAGTGAGGAGGAAAAGGAAACAACAGAGTTAGAAAACTCTAGATACTGCTATGACTGAATTTGTGCATGATACATAAATGACCACAGAGGTAGCTCTCTCTCTCTCTCTCTCTCTCTCTCTCTCTCTCTCTCTCTCTTTCTCTCTTTCTCTTCTCTCCACTTTGTGTGTGTGTCCTCACACTTGTAGGCCAAGAATGGTCCTCAAATGCTTTTCTACCATAACTTTTGAGACAGGGTATGCCAGTGATCTCAGGCTAGCAAGCTCCCACTTCTGCCTCTCTGGGCCTCCAGGACTAAGATGACACAAGGATGCTGCCTTGTCTGATTTTCACAGCGTCGTTTTCTTACACTGTGACACTTTACCCAACAGCCATCTCCACAGCCCCAGAGACCAGATCTGATAGTTCAAAAATATTTAGAGTGTGCATGTCATTTTTTCAGACAGGATTTCACTCAGCCTGGAACTTACTCTTGCCTACACTGGCCTTGGACTTCTGATACTTGACAGGGCCGAGTGGCTCAAAACTGAAATTTCTGCATTGGGGAATTAGAGACGGGAGGATGAGAATCCTGTTCAAGGCCGTCTTTGACTCCAAGGTAACCTGTTGGGTTATATGAAATCCTGACTGAAACACAAATGCTAACAGCATTACAGTTCACCTAAGGAGGAACTGAGGCACCAAGATCCACAGGAAGTAAAAGCCAGCCTGGGCCACACCTGAGTTTCATTCCTTCTGAATTATAGATGAGACTGTGGGAACACTAAAACCAGCATAGCAATACTATTCATACTAACCAAATAGAAGGAGCCACATGACAGAATATACCATGGAAGTGTGCCTAAGACATCTGAATACATCTATCAGCATAAGAACAGGTTTCCATCCTCTGTTGTAGCTGGAATGCTTTCCCTTAGCATACTACTGTGAGTCTGTTATTATGAACAGCAGCAAATTCAAGGATTTTTGTTATTGTTGTTGTTAGTGTTGTTCATCTGTTGATTTTTAATTTCCATAACTTGTAATTTTTAATTTTATGTTTGTGTTTTGTGTTTGCCACCCAAGGCCATCTTCAGTGTTACATGAATCCCTTGGAGACCAGTTTAAGAAAGAACACATGAAGCCTGCCTGACTAAAGCCTCACCAGGGGTTCCACGTCCCAGTGCATGGATGGCAAGGAATCATCAGGGTGAGAGGCCAGCTCTCCAACCCAGTCTGGGCAGAGCCTCCGAGAAGTCTCCTTGGTTTTGTCTGCTTAGCTCTCCTGGTCCAGTACCTGAAGTCAGCACAGAACCCGTGAAAGGAACTTCCCTTGAGTTATGCATTGTGTGTTGGAGAACATGGGGTCCAGTTCCGGCCACTTCCTGTTAAAGTGGATTAAGACACCCATCTCTTTTCAGATTAGGGAGAAAAAACATTCTGTCCTAAGAGAACTTAGTGTTGCTCAGGGGACAGTGCAGATAAGAAATATGAATGTTCTCAAGAGGCAGAATACCATAGGAAGAGTATATTGACCTCAGGAGATATCCCAGCAGGATTGCTCTGCCAGGAACCTTGTTGTCCTATGTTCAAATTAGGGGAAATATTTGGTCAGAGACCCCATGTCAGTCACATGGGCTTCTATGTGCTTCATGTGTGATAGAAAGAACACAGGAGATGACATCTTACCAATGTGACGGTGGGAGGGACAGGAAAAGGTTCCCAGAAGCTCTCTCAAAGGATGTCCATGGCTGCTTACCTGGACAAGAGCAAGTAATATGCAAACACTCAGAGAAATGCAAGCAACCTTCTGGATTTGTCCAGCTGAGTACAGACTCTAGGTAGAGGCCTGAAGTTGTCAGGAGGCAGGGTCACAGCAGGTTGCTGCCCCATCATAAGGGTCTCTAGTTCGAATGTGATTACGATAATGATCACTCTATCACAGTGTGGCACGTGGTGGTGAGTGTGGGATTATGGTGCCAATGTGAAAGGTGGCCTTGAAGGAACAAGCATAGAGAGATAGGAGGTGACTTACTAGAGGGCAGAATTGGTGGAGAGAGGGCACAGCTGCCCCTGGAGTCACTCCACAGCTGTGCTTTTCATATGTTTGCTCTGAGGTCAGAGGACTCAAGCAATGTAATATATTGTATAATGTTTGCAGAAGACTGCCCTCTAGAGTCCCACGTGGGCACTTGCAGACCTCATTCTCAATCTCAACCCATTTTGGGGCAGGTGGGACAGGCTGATTAGGGAGACTTCTCTGGGGAGAGAAGGCTACCTCCTGAACAAGACCGTGTTTCCTGCAAGAAACCGGGAGCAAAGGACAGTCACATCCCCTAGAACTATCTCTGATGTTTACCCAGGCTGGGGGAGATGGCATGGGGCTACTGTTCAGCACACAGCCCTCTCCTCTGAGCGGGACCCAGTGAAAACCAGGCCTTTCTATTGGGATGTTACCTGGACAGATCTCTGCTGGGGTGGACAGCTCTTCCTGTGCAGGAAGTGACCACACTGGCTCCTGAACCTGTGCCCTGGCTCCCTAGTTCGCAGGGGCTGTCTAGTTTGTAGCCAATGCAACCCCCAGCACATGGTTCACAAGCCATGGAGCTGGGGCTGGTCCTCTTCAGGACTTCAAAGCAGAAAGACACAGGAAGGAGGCTCTTCATGACCTTGAAACACACAGGACTTATGTGACTGACCATGCAGGGCCACAACACCCCACTGGTTCTCCAAGGACTCACTGCTTCCTGTGGCCCAGGTCCCACCCTCACTTCTCCCAGCTTTGATCAGCATCTCTGCTGTCCACTCCTGGTTCGACAAGCATGAGGTGGCCCTTCAGGGGTTTCTATGGAATTGGTTTTTCTGAAGTGACAGGTTAAGTTCCTAAGTGTGCCAGAAGTGGCATTTATTTGTCATAAAAGACAAGAGGGAGTATGGATAAATTGAATGAGGGTATGCACCCATCTGGTCACAATCCCCTTTCCTTGGAGTCAGGTTCTTACATGAGGCTTGACTTGTCTTCAGTAATGGCAGGCAGCAGTACAGTTTTCTGAGGCAGTTCATGATTGTCTTCCTCATTCCCCATCTAGTGGTGATGCTGGTTACCAGGGAAGCTGGACCTGCCTTCTGATGCTGGCCAGTATTAATGGTCTCTTCCTGAATGATGGGCATTTCCTGACTATTGGCCATGTCCTGAATGATGGCCTCTTCCTATTTGATGAACTCTTCCTGCATGAAGTTCTTTACCTGTCTAAGGGTCTCTTTCTCCAAGGTAGACCAGAGGAAGAGCCTGTAAGGGTTACATTCCTAGCTGCTTGCTGTGATCCCCAGAACTCCTTTTGGGGTCTACAGGAAATATTTCTGTGTCAATTGTAGACTCATTGTCTGGTCTAGAAGAGAAAGTATATAGAAATCAAGACAGGACAGGTTCAGTCAGGCTACCATAGAAGACAAGTTTGGACTGTGCGAAATTCTCAGGTTTCCAACCTGCTGCTCCTGAGGGAGTCAGTCACAGGAGAGTCCATGTGGGATAGATATGGACAGTGGGTCCTCTTTGGCTGGCAGCAGACAGCATATCTTCTGCCTCCCTGCCAGGAATTCTTATCTTCCTTCCCCTTAACTTAGATGAAGGTGAGGAAAAGGTATAGAGTGAAGAGGCTCAGTAGCTCTCCTTATGAAAGCAGGGAGGGTGTGACGATCTTCCAGGCCTGGCTGCATGCATTTCAAGGCTTTCATTTAGTGGTGGGAGCTGTCTTTCCTGGGTGACCTGTGTTGTCAAATCAGGTAGGTTGCCATCACCTCATTGAATTTTTGCTCTGACTCTCATCTTCCTGACAATGCTAGGGCTCCAGTTTCCTGGGAAACTCTGTGTGGAAGTAAACTTGCCCCACTGTCCCTGTTCATGGGGTACATTGTGATGTGTACAGTGGGCAATGTGATGGGATCGATCATCAGTTCGATGATGTCTTTGAAAATATTAATGGAAAGATTAGGAGGAATGTTGAAGCTTGAGGTGATCTGCCTCCTCACCCTCCATAAAAGTCCTGCCTTGGAAAGGAAAGCGCCTGGCCACCATGAGGAAGAGGAGGGCGCATAAACTCCAGATATGGACTGGGCAGCCCTCACATTCCTCCACGTGTAGGATTTCCAGGGCACTGTAGGGCAGCATGCCACAGAAATCCACCAGCTTCTGCCTAGGAATCACTTTACCATCCAGGCTGGAATTGTACAGCTTGGTGTTCCCATCCCTCCCTGCAGTGGATCAAAGTGTTGCTGACCTTAATGTCTCTATGGACAATGTGATTGTCACAGCAGTACTGCACCCCATGCAGTATCTGGGCAAACATCCTTTGAGCTTAACTCTCCTCTAAAGACCCCCATTCATAGATGCAGTCTAGTAGCTCTCCAGAGGTTTGCTCCATCACCAGATAGGTGGTTGTTCCTGGACCATAAAAAACAGCTTGATGATGGGTAAGGAATTTCATAACGCTGACTGATAAATGTGTACTTCATATTCCTGAGAAGTTTCACATCCACACAGGTCGGTGTGGGTACATGGTAGGCCAGTTTCACCACTGAAATGTTTCCTTTGCATAGGATCATCCGTCTGTCAACATCTGTCTTTGTTTTTAATTCAGACATGCTTTATATCCTTCCAAGTTCATCTGCTTACACTTATGTCCTTGAGAGACTGTCATGGCCTTAGTCAAACATGGATACTGTGTATCATAAACTCGCCATATATGGATTTGTGGTCATTGTTTATCTTTCTGACATTGGTCATGCTTTGTGTTGCTTGCCTTTAAAAGACACTGAGAATATACTTGTTGCTGGCATGGTATTGACCAGCAGCCCCCTCATAATTGTCTCTTGCACCTTCTTTCTGCCTTTCCTATAAACATCCTCGCTTCTCCAGTCATGGTTCCCAAGTTGACTGACTGACTGGCTCCTGGCATGGGGACACCCTGCTGTGTGAACATGCCAGGAGGGCCTAGATCTGTCCTTCATACAGACAGGAAGTGAGCAATGAGTCTCCCCAGTCACCAGAGAGGAGGGACCACACGGTGACAGCTCTCCAATAAGAATTGCATCTCAACGACCTGGTGTGCAATCGAGCTGGGCATGGGACTAGAAGCTCCAGGATAGCGTGCAGGAAAATTAGGAGGAGGATCCCTCCAAGCCTTCTCCTGGGGCATGGTGGAAGAGGGCTTAAATGAGGGAGATTTGCATAGAGGAAAGGGAACCATCCTTGCCCTGTTCACCTGTCTTCTTCTGTAGTTTGGGGCAAGGACAGGTGCTGGGCATCTCTGAGACATCTTAGAGCCCACCCTAGGAGGTCTGAGTCACCCTCCTCCCCAGATATTTACACCCCTGTCTCTTTTGCCTGTAGGAAACAGCACCTTAGACCTAAGAGCCCTAGCTGGAGTTAGCAGGCCAACTTAATTCTTAGCGAATCTTAATTTTAGTGAACGGGTCAGGAGAGAAATTCTTTTTCTTGTTTGGTGTTACCTACATGATAGAACCTTCTACATATGACACAGAAACTATGTGATACCCCAGCTAGGAAACCTGAAAGCACTCTAAAGGTCCCTTAGTACCTAGTACTTTCCCACTATAATAGAAGAGGCTCGCACTTCTTCACAGATTTGAGGGATGCTCTCAAAAGCTTCAGAAGAATCTGGCCCATGTGGTACTGTCATCTAGGATTGGTATTTTCTATATCCCATGACCTTTAACTAGACCCAGGACACCATAGATATTTCCTGAGATTTTCTGAAAGGTGAGTGAGTGAATGGCTACCAGAGTGAACCCCATGCAAATGACAGCACAATGCATTGTTTTCTAGAAGAAAGGTGTTTTTTGTGTGTGTGCATGCATGTATTGTGTGTATTTTATGGAATATATATACATAGAAACATTAACATACATAAAAATGAACACACGCATATATATATATATACAGATATACACATACACACACGTATAGTATGTATGTATGTATGTATGTATGTATGCCAGAAGTCAATGTCAGGTATCATCTTCCTTTCACATTTTTTTTTTTTTTTTTTTTTTTTTTTGGACATAGGCTCTCTCTGTGAACTTAAAGCTCACCAATTCAACTAGACTAGCTGATCAGAGACTTCCAGAAATCTCCTGTCATTACCTCCCCAGCACTGGAATTACAGACTTGTACCACTGCACTCAGATGTTTACAAGACTGCTAGAGACCTGAACTCAGGTCTTAATGTTTGAGCAGCAAGCGTTTTACCCAAGTCCCTTTCTTGTGTCCCCAAGACTTGTATGAGATGCAAAAGTAACCAGGGACAAAGTTAGAAAGGAAATATCTCTTTGCTCTCCGGAGCATTCAGATACAGAAACCAAACTAGGCCTGGTAAGGATAAAAGACTGGGACAGGTGAGCAAAACCATGATAGAGAAAGAGGCAGAAACAGAGAACCCAGAGAGGAAAGCAGCAAGATTCTGAGGTACAGTAAGATAGACTTTGATGATGGAAGAAGCCACACATACCTTCACATGTACACCTACATACATGCACATGCATACAACATGCACACAAACACAGATATTCTTTGCTCATGCAGCCACCCTGAGCCTTATTGGAAATAATCCCTTTTATTTGCAAAGCTGGGGCCTCAGCTGCACAGGCAGCCTCTCTGTCTCTCGTCTCTCTGTCTCTCTGTCTCTCTGTCTCTCTGTCTCTCTCTGCCTCTCTCCCTCTCTCTCCCCTCTCTGTGTTCGTGTGTGTGCATGTGTGTGTGTGTGTAACCTTGTAGCATATAAAAATTAAAAATCTCTGCTATTGCTGGCTATGTGCTGTCAATACCGTCTCCCCTCCCCATTTGGAGCCATGGTCTTCCCAGGTTTGCTGCCAAACTGCTCAGCCATCTACCCCCTGCTAACTCTGTAAAATGAAAACTCCAGAGGTTTATAATTTACCAGTCCTATTTATAACAGTAAATCCCCAACCCCTAAAATGCCCACACAAAGAACTCAAAACTCAGTTGATATTGCTACAAGCTGCACTCCTAGAGTGGTTCAAATATGCCCTACATTATTCTACTGCCTTTTTATGATAGCTATAGCTACCTGTGGCTATTTCAGGCCATGTGGATTTGGTCTTCTTCTCCTATAGGTTCCATCTTGTCTCTTCTCCATCTCTTTCCTCTGTCTCTGTCCCCTCTCTAAAACTTTTCAGCTCCGCCTTCTTTTTCCACTGTCCAATCACAGACTCTAGCCTTATCTGTCTAAGATTTCAGTGACCTCACCTACATACAGAAAGCAATCTACATTCCCCCCCCCTTTGTTCTATCAAAAGACTCTTTTCTCTCTGATATAAATTGAGCACAACTATTATCATTCTGTAATTTATAAATTACATAGATATACCTAACACCAGTCCATCATTTTTTGTCAATAAAGCATTCTGCCATCTATCCTAACTTAAAAAGGCTTATAATTGTACACTTGTTATATCGTAGTTTGGCTTCTATACTATCTGAAAACTATCTTCTTGCATAATATATATTCTTTCAATGCTAAATAGTTTGGGTTGGCTAAAAGACTATGATAAGTCTTCAATCCTGATAGAATTCCAAGAGTAACATAAAATTTACCTGAAAATATAGGAAGCACTAACACAGAAACAAATTGTAGAGCCAGCTGCCTATCTCCACAGTCCCCTGTTTCTCAACTTGTTAGAGCATCAGTCTGTGGCCGTTTGGCCCAGGATCATCTTACAGACCTTTTTAATGCAGAATTATGAAGAACTGATAACCTTGTCTTGGCAGAGATAACCAGTCGACTATTCCCATAGTGTGTCCTTTTTCTGGACAGTAATTTTGTCTGTAGATGAATAGGCAATTTCTGCCCAGTGGCTACCTTGCCATGATGTACAACCTCACCTGGAGGAAAAATGCTCAGTTTCTTCTTTTTTGAGTCCAAGAATGGGTCAGGAACAGATATGTCTCAACAACAAATGATTAAATGACATTAAATGTCATGACCCCCTCTATATATGTGTGCCCCTGAGTACTATTTTTGTATGAGTTCCTCTCTCTGTGTGTACTTGTCTATCTCTTGTGTCTCTGTGCCTGCCTCTCTGTTTCTTTATTACACACACACACACACACACACACACACACACACACTTTTCTAAATGTCTGCTGTGTAGCAGGCAGTGGTCTGACTCTGCCTTTATTCATTGACTTCTGATTAAAAATACCAGGCAGATTCCATGATCCAGATCCAATTTTCACTTAAGGAAACCACCACAGTAAGTTATCTGTGCAAGTTTCACCATGTTTGCACTATTTCCACAAGCCAACTTGAGTGCAATATAAAACACTTGCTTTGATGGCCCTGGTTTGCTGTCTCTTTCTATGATAAAATACCAACCAAAACCAACTTGCAGAGGAAAGGGTTTGTTTGGTTTATGGTCCATTATTGAGGGAAGCTAGGACTGGAGCTCAAGACAGGAACTTGGAGGCAGGAACTGAAGCAGAGGCCACAAAATGCTGCTTACTGGCTTGCATTTTTTTTTTTTTACTACATTTTTTTTTTTTCACACAACATAGGATCATCCGCCCAGGAACGGTACTTCACACAATGAGCTGAGCCGGGAATGGTACTTCCCACAGTGGGCTGAGCCCTCCCACATTAGTCCTTAGACAGAAACACCCACAGGCCAATCACATGGAGGTAACTCCTCAATGGACACTCTCTCTTCCAAGGTGACTCTAGGTTGTAGAGATAGACAAAAACAAACCGGTGGTACAATTGACACTTTGTCAACTAGACACACAAATGCATCACTATCAAATCATAACCTTTCCTTTCTTGTTTATCCTCAAGAGCTTAGAATAATATAATATAAACACAATACAACTTTTAAAATCCTACAATTTTCTCAACACTTTAAAAATTTAATATCATGGCAGGTGTGGTAGCAGTCAAATGTAAGCGATGGAGGATTTTTGTGAGTTCCACACCAACCAGAGATACATATTGACCATTCAAAACAAAAACAACCAAAAAAAAAAATTTATGGGTCCCCTTAGATTCCCCTTCCCCCTTTAAAAAGGGGGGCCCCTTTAAGTTTGAGGAAGAAAGCTTAAAAGGGAATCGGCCATGTGGTACATGCATCGGATTGGTATTTCTATATCCATGACCTTAACTAGACCAGACACCATAGATATTTCTGAGATTTTCTGAAGGTGAGTGAGTGAATGGCTACCAAGTGAACCCAGCAAATGACAGACATGCTTGTTTTCTAGAAGAAGGTTTTTTGGGTTGCATGTATTGTGTGTATTTATGGAATCTATATAAAGAAACATTAAAACATAAAAATGAACACACGCAATATATAAACAGATATACAAACACCACGTATTGTAGTATGTATGTATGTATTTGTGTTGCCAGAAGTCATGTCGGTATCATTTCCTTTCACTGTTTTTTTTTTTTTTTTTGACATAGGCTCTCTCGTGAACTTTAAAGCTCACCAATTCAACAGATAGCTGATCAGAGGACTTCCAGAAATCACTGTCATTACTCTCCCAGCACTGGAATTACAGACTTGTCCACTGCACTCAGATGTTACAAGACTGCTAGAGACCTGAACTCAGTCTTAATGTTTGAGCACAAGAGTTTTACCTGGCCTTTCTTGTGCCCCAAGACTTGCTATGAGATCCAAAAGCAACCAGGGCTAAAGTTAGAAGGAGATATCAACATCAAATTATGCTCTACCGGAGACATTCAGATACAGAACCAAACAGGCCTGGTTAGGATAAGACAGACTGGACAGGTGAGCAAACCATGATAGAGAAAGGAGGCAGAACACAGAGAACCCAGAGAGGAAAGCAGTAAGGATTTCTGAGGTACGTAAGAAGATTTGATAGTATGGAAGTAATGCCAACACATTACCTCACATGTAACCTACATACATGCACATGCATACAATCATGCACCACAAACACAGATATTTCTTATGAGCTCTATGCAGCCATCCTGAGCCTATATGATATAATCTCCTTTTATTTGCAAAGTCTGCGGAGCCTAAGCTGCACAGGCAGCCTGTCTCTGTCTCTCTGTCTCTCTGTTCTTCCTGTCTCCTCTGTACCTCTACATCACTACTCTCTCCCACTACTCTAGTGTTGTGTTGTGTGCACACGTGATGTCGTTGTTGTAACCTTGTAGCATAATAAAAAATTAAAAATCTCTGCTATTGCACTGTATTGCGCATGGTCAAAATACCGTCTCCCCCCCATGATTGAGAGCCATGTCTTCCCAGGTTTGTGCCAAACTGCTGCCATCTACCCTGCTAACCTGGTAAAATGAACAACTCCAGAGGTTTATTAATTTAACAGTCCATTATAACAGTAAATCCCAACCCCTAAAATGCCACACAACAGATTCAAAATAACTCATTTGATATTGCTACATAGACTGCACCTCCTGAAGTGGTTCAAATATGCCCTACTATATTCTACTGCTCTTTTTATGATAGCTATAGCTTACCTGTGCTATTCAGGCCATGTGGATTTGGTCTTCTTCTCCTATAGGATTCCATCTTCTCTCTTCTCCATCTGCTTGTCCTGTCTCTGCTTTGTCCCTTCTTCTAAAACTTTTGCAGCTCCGCCTTCTTTGTCACTCCATAATCACAGACTCTAGCTTATTGTCTCTAAGATTTCAGTGACCTCAACCTACATACAGAAAGCAATCTACATTCCTCCCCCCCTTGTTCTATCAAAATGACTCTGTTCTCTCTGCTATATAATGAGCACAACTATTATCATCTGTATTTATAATTAATAGATATATCCTAACACCCAGGTCCATCATTTTTTGTCAATAAAGCATTCTCTGTCCATCTACCTAACTTTAAAAGCGCCTAATATGTAACACTTGTATATCGTAGTTTGGCTTCTATACTATCTGAAAACTATCTTCATGCAAATATATATTCTTTCAATGCTAAATAGATTGGGTTTTGGCTATAAGACTATGATAAGTCTTCAATCCAGATAGAATTCCAAGAGTAACATAAATTTACCTGAAAATTAGGAAGCACTAACACAGACAACAAATTGTAGAGCCAACTGCCATTCTCCACTAGTCCCTGTTTCTAACTTGTCAGAGCTCATCCTGTGGCGTTGGCCCAGGATCACTTACAGACCTTTTATGCAGAATATATGAAGAACTGATAACCTTGCTTGCGCAGAGACTAACATCGACTATTCCGCATAGTGTGTCCTTTCTGGACAGTAATTTCGTCTGTAGATGAAAGGCAATTTTCGACCCAGTGGCTACCCTTGCCATTGATGTACAACCTCACCTGGAGGAAAAATGCCTCAGTGCTTCTCTTTTTGAGTCCAAGAATGGGGTCAGGAACAGATATGTCTCAACAACAGAATGATAAATGACATAAATGTCATGGACCCCTCTATATATGATGTCCCCTGAGTACTCTTTTGTATGAGTTCCTTCTCTGTGCTGTAACTCTGTCTATCTCTTTGTGTCTCGGTCCCAAAATGCCTCTCTGTTTCTTTATACACACACACACTACACAACAGCCACACACAACCACACATTCTAATGTTGCTGAGTACATGGCAGTGTTACTGCTTATTCTTGTTCTGATTCCAGGCAGTTCCATGTAGTCTTTTACAAGAAACACCACAGAGTTATACTGTCACACCAGTTTCACTTTTCCACTCTTATGCATATCACTTGCTTTGATCCTGTTTCGTTAGATAAATACCAGAGCAAGATTCCATATGAGGAGTAGACGACTCAAGACAGACTCATACTACCTTGCTGCTTAGGTCTTTTTTACTACATTTTTTTTTTTCACACACATAGTAAGTACTCACACTGAGTGACCGAAGGGGTTCCTCACAGCAATAGTTTGCAGCATCTCATAGTTTAAGCCTCTCTCTTCAGACAAGTCAACTTAGAGTGCAATATCAAAAACACTTGCGCTAAAATGTGACCCTGTATGCGTCTAACTTTCTTGAGTAAAACTACAGCCAAAGACCAACTCAAAAGGAATAGGTTATGTCTTTAATGTTCCATATGCATGGAACTAGGACTGGAGCCAAGTACAAACTGTGAGCATGAACTGAACAGAGCCACAAATCATGTCTGGGCATACAATTTTTTTATTTCACAACATAGATCATGACAGGAACGGTAACACATCAAATAGTGACCAATGGTACTTCCCTGTGTGAGCTCACATCCCATAGTCCTTAATAGACACCAAGGCCAATCACATGAGTAAACTCTCAATGACACTCTCTTGCCCAAGAAGACTCTAGTTTATTGAGATGACAACACCTGTACAATTACATTTTCAATAGACACCATATTCATCACGTCAAATCAACCTTACTTGTCACTCAATGTTACGATACTAAATAAAACCATAACATTAAAATCCTACAATGCTAATACTTAATTTAATTCATGAGAGGTGTTACAGTCAAGTAAGGATGGAATTTTGTGGTTACACCAACCAGAACACTACTCGCCATGCCAAGCAAAACTACACCAAAATAAAGATCCTAAATCCAACTATTGTGGCTCTCAAAAATACACAGGAATACTCTCATCACGAAATATCCACAATTCAATCCACATCAAGCTAAACTTTTCCTATAGGGTAAATACGTTGCTGTCTGCTTCCCTGGGTCATTAGACTGAGCTAAGGCTTTCTACGTTCTGTATTTCACAGCCAAGTCTGTCTCTTGGCCACAAGGCACTACTGCTCTTGTCAGACTGGAGACCTCTCCACATTTGGCCTACATTTCCAATCCAGTCTCCACGGCAACACGAGCTGCAACTTCACCAAACGTGACCTTCGAAGGAACTTCACCAGACAAGGAACCACGCTCTAGTGATCTCCTTCAATACAGAGTCTACTTTGCTACAGAGGCAACCTCATGGTACACCTTTCCTTAGACCTCCCCACAGCTTCCAAACTAGCCTACAGATAAGGCCACTACAGACCATACACCAATATCAAGGGAAGACATACAATTCACCAGCCAATCAGTAAGCCCCTTTTTCACAGTAAGCTCCTGCTCCTTCAGATCTCTGTCTGTGTGTTCACCGCTGAACATTCTATTAAGGTTTCTATTGTTTCGAAAAACATGCCAAAGTATTTGGGGACCGAGAAGGTTTGGCTTCTTTATTCAATACCAGCTGTTCTACTATGTCAGGACAGGACCAACAGGACCTAGGATCCCGAGCAGAGCTCAATGTCCTGCAGTCACGCAGGCTCACTTACTTACTGGCTTGTCTACACAACAGACTGTGTCGCTAACAGCTGAACCATCCACAAGCAACGGTCAGCTCTATCAAGTTCCTACAGCTGGCAGGCCATTTCATCTCTTCTCAGATTCTTAGAATCCCTCTAGCAATGCTTGGACCAGCGCCCTTAGAGTATGGCTTCTAGATGGATCCTAATGACACACTCATCAATTCACAACAACCTAGACCACGACACAGTACAAGCGCTTTATCTAGCTCTCATTGCATCCATATCTATACAGCAATGATATTTTCACCTCAGTTAATCCCGGATCAACCCCCCCAACCCCGGGGAGCCTTCGGCCCCAAACTTCTTTATCTCGATCCCCACTAAAAAGCTCAGCCAAAGGGTTTTGAACCCGTAAAATGTCACAGTCCTGGCGCCAAGAACAAGCAGATTGTTGTACCACAGTCAACTGGGGAGAAAGCGATTGTAATCACTGTACTCACCGATCACCATAGGGAAAGTCAGGACAGGAGCCCAAGCAGGAGGCTGGTTTTCTAGGCAATACATTGTTTCTTTCCTCCTTCTGTTTCTTTTTTAGTGGGTTGTTTTTTTTTTTTTTTTTTGAGACAGGGTCCGGAACTAGCTCTGTAGACCAGGCTGGCCTCAAACTCAGAGATCCTCCTTAAAGGCACACACCACTATCGAAACTCCTGGAATAGAATGTTTTCAATTCAGACACTGCTTCTTCCTTAGGCATCTACCCAATCAGTTAAGGTTGCCATGGTAACACAGAACTGTAATCCTAGCACTCCGGAGGCTCAGGCAGGAAGATTGCCTTGAGTTCAAGGCACACCCTGGGCTACATAGTGAGACCTTGTGTCAAAAAAAAAAAAAAAAAAAAAAAAAAAAATCAAGTAACAGCTTACAAAAGACCATGTCATGAAAACTATGTTGTCACAAAGTATACATCATTTGCATTTCCTAGTGTTCTGAATTTTCCAGGACTTTTTTTCTAGTTTGTGTTTGCTCTTTCTTCCTGAACAGGAGAACTGGAATGGTTGTCAAATCAACACACTATATAATATTTTATTTTATAAACAACCTAATGACTAAAGTCTCTGTGTGTAATGTTTTCTGAGACGGGCTTTTGCAGCTCAGGCTGTCCTGAAACTGACTATGTGGTCAAGGATGATCTTGAACTCCTGATCTTCCTGTCTGCTTCTTTCATAGTCTGAGAGGACAGACATATTCAACAGTTACTAAAATTTGGAATTCCTTTCAGGGCCTGGAAGATCTGGTTTGCTAATTAAGACCCCTCCAAAAGCTTAAAACACACACACACACACACACACACACACACACAACAGTCACAGTCACACGTCACACAGTAGATCAAGTTATCTGACTCTCCTAAAGAGAAGAGGGTTGTGTTCATTGCAGATAATTTTCTTCCTTGGATTTTTAGTTTTCTTTTCTTTCATTATAAAACAGAAAAAGAAAAGATTGGCTTTGATTTCTATAGCAACTGCTTAGTTCCCACTTTGATACAGACTTGACCTCAGAGTTCCGAGTTTCCACAGGGACATTTAGCATTTCCTGCCACAGGGGATCTTGCAGGCCCTATTCTCAATCCGGGCACCCATCTTCAGGCAGGTGGGACAGGCTGACTAGGGAGAATCTCTGGGGAGAAAAGTCTCCCTCTTGAACAAAGACCATTTTTTTCCTGTAAGAAACAAGAAGCAAAGGACAGTACTTCCATAGAACAATCTCTGATGTTTACCCAGGCTGGGGGAGATGGCATGGGGCTACTGTAAGCTTTTGGGCTGTACTTTTGCAACTCAACCCTCCTCTTGAGTAAGACCAGTGAAAAGCCTTCCTGAGTGGGTTCTTACTGGACAGATCTGTGCTGGGGTGGACACCTCTTCCTGTGCAGAGGGACTGTGACCACACTGGATCCTAGACATCTGGCCTGGCTCCTTGAGGGGTGTCGGTTCTCAGCCAGGCCAACCCCAAACTGTGGCTCACAAGCCATGGAGCTCTGCTGGTCTCCTTCAGGACTTCAAAGCAGAAAGACACAGGAAGGAGGCCCTTAGTGACTTTGAAACATGCAGGACTTACGGGCTGGCCTGCAGGGCCATAGCACCCCACTGGTTCTCCAAGGACTCTCTGCTTCCTTTGGCCATGCCTCCACCTCCCCATCCCTCTGCTTTGATCGGCATCTCTGCATGTCCACTTCTGCCTCAACAAGCATGAGGTGGCCCTTCAGAGGTTTCTATGGAAATGGTCTTTCTCAAGTGACACACTGGTAAGTTCCTAAATGTCCCACAAGAGGGCACACTGGTCATTTGTCACAAAGGACAAGAGGGAGTATGGATAAATTGAGGATATACATCCACCTGGTTCACTGTCCCTTCCTTGGAACCAGAGTCTTACTGGAGACTTGACTTCTCTTTGGTGGTGGCAGGTAGCAGCACAGGTTTCAGAGACAGTTCATGATTGTCTTCTTCACCCCTTTCAGTGGTGAGCCTTGTTACCAGGGAGAGCCTGGGGTCTGCATCTGAGGCTGGCCATTTAGTAATGGTCTCTTCATGAATGATGGCCACTCCGTTTGATGGCCCTCTTCTGCTTTGATGGCATCTCCCTGGGTGATAGTCTTTTCTCCTTGAAGGTATCTTTCTGCAAGGTATTCCCAGCAGAGGAGCCTTTGGGTTTGTTAATTTTTAGTCCCCCCCACAGGGCCCCGGGCCCCTTCGGGGAGAGGGGTTTTTCCTTCTGTTCAATTAACTAATTTTTTTGCCTAAGAGGGGGGGAATAGAAATTGAAGGGGTGCTGGCATAGGCTCCTTATCCCGTT
The DNA here is from genome assembly GCA_021653895.1 of Mastomys natalensis. Classification (NCBI taxonomy): domain Eukaryota; kingdom Metazoa; phylum Chordata; class Mammalia; order Rodentia; family Muridae; genus Mastomys; species Mastomys natalensis. The sequence goes on along the minus strand of JAJTUV010002001.1, from coordinate 41,844 downwards.
TTGGGACAGTGAGAATTCTCATGATTTTAAGTCCCCTTGGGGTCAGCCCAGGAAGAGGGGGGATAGGGGGGAAGGGGGTCCTTTTTGGCGGGAGCAAGATGTTTGTCCCCCGCCGGGAAATCGTATTTCCTGGGCCTAGATGAAGGTGAGGACAGGTGAGAAGAGGCTCAGAAGCTCTCTTAGGAAAGATGGTGAAGGAGTGAAGATTCCAGGCTGGCTGCACGCATTTCAAGGCTTTCCCTGGGTGGTAGAAATAGTCTGTCTGGTTGACCTGTGTTGTAGAATCTGGTAGGCTGCCATCCACTCATTGAATTTTTGCTCTTCAGAGACTGAATGATTTCTTATACCCCATGACTCTCACGTCCTGACAATGGACAAAGGCTCAGGGTGCCTGGGAAACTCTGTGTGGTAAGAAAACCACGCATGGGTGAGTGAGATGATATAGGATGGGAGAAGAAGATGCAAGAGACAGATATGGAACTGTTGCAGGTCAATACCATGTCAGCAATGAGCATATTCTCACAGTGTCTTTTAAAGGCAGCAACAGAAAGTATGACCAATTCGAGGAAGATAATGAGTGGTGAGTTTATGTACACAGTATTTGTCAGGAGCCATTTATGCCTGCTACTATGAAAGTCTGTGTGTCAGTGTCAGCGCAGAGTCAAGGCAGGCCATAGTCTGCTGGCAGATTTCCATGTTGACTTCATGGAACGATAAGTGGAGCTACTCTGCAGAGGGCCTGCATTTGGTTCTCAGGACCCAGGTCAGGGGGCCCACAACTGCCCTAACTCCAGCTCAGGGATTCTACACCTCTGGCCTCTAAGAGCCCCATACAGCACACTCACAGTTACTATAGGTCATTAAAACAGTGATTGAAAAATCTATGTAATTTTATTTATAATCTCTGAAGGTCAAAGAGGCATCAGATTCCCTGGAAGCTGAATTACAGGCAGTTATAGTGAACATTTGGTCTCTTTAAAAAAACAGTTAAATTTATGTGAATATGTTATTGTTTTAATTCCAGGTGTCAGATAAGAGGCTCACAATCACTGTCACTCCAGTCCAGAAAATCTGACTCCCTCTCTGAGCTCCACAAAAGGTGCAGGGACATGCTCAGACATACATAGAGGCAAAATACTCACACACATAAAATGAAAACAAAATATTCTAACTTAACAAACATAACTTAAAAATTAATAAAAGTAAATGGAAGATAATACAGAAACATGGAAAAGTAAACACAAGAATAAGGCAGCAAACGTACAAAGGAAAACAACAGAAAAGCAAATCAAAGTCACAAAATGGAGAGAAGTCTCCAGGTCAGGGTCCAACAGCTCACAGAAATCCAAGTATAATCTCTCAGCAGCATCAAACTCCAATTGCTTTCCAACCAACAGCTTCTATACTGTAAGGACAGCAGGTAGCCTCACTCAGAGATGAGCTTGTAAGTGGACAGGTGTCTGTAATTCCCACCATGATTCCTTGTGAGGACAGAGCAAGGAATGGACCAAGGGTGGCTGAGCACAGCCACTGGTTTTCCTCCTTTTCTTTCTCCAAGGACAGGAAGGCTGGTCTTGGTAGTGAGGGGTAGAGGCTGGTTACACTCAAATGTCTGTTCCCAGTGTTGCCAAGGATCCACTCCTGGCAAGGCCACTGTCAAGGTCCATAATTTCTCCCTAAATAGCACCACTGGTGGAAACAACATTCAAACATTTAACTCTCTGTGGAATTTTGATACACAAACTTTAACAATGACACTTTCCTTGTTGATAATAAAACAAGAAATTGTAAGAAAGACAACGGCCTCCAGAGCTTTGACCATCTGACTATATTGGTAGTTGTGACAAAATACTGTTTTCTGTGACACCCCAGGCCATGAAACTAACATCTGTGGGACTGAGAGGAAGATGACACCATTTATCCCATTTTCCCACATTGGATCTGAGATTTCTCACCAAAGCCTAGGATCTAAAGTAGGTAATATGTTCAAAATAATCAAGAAAACACCTGTTATCCAGGATTCCATAAACAACAATGTGGGAGATGGAGTCAGATCCTGGTACCCTACACCCTCCTGCTCTCAACAAAATGCCTTAATTTTGTCCTTATAAACAACAGAAATTGATTGTTTATGCATCTGGATGTTGGCACGGACAAGAGCAAGACACCAACAGATTGATTGTGTCACAGGGCTGCTTTCTAATTCTAACTGGTACTGTGTATGTATTCCCAGATGGTCAAGAAAAAGCATAAAATCAGTCTATGAAGCCCTTTCTTTCTTTCTTTCTTTCTTTTTTTTTTTGTATTTAAATCCTTTTAATTTTAAACAAGCAAGCAGAAGGCATCCATCCAGGCTCTCATTGACATCTTTTTTTGCTCTCCACCCTTTTTTTTTTTTTTTTTTTTTTTTTTACTTATTTACACAGAGGTTATAAACACAAAAAGGCAGGTTGTGGGGAAGGGAATGGCACCAGAGCATAGGTGTTCAGGGGGAGTAAGATACCTTTCAGAACAGGGTATCAGCTGGGTGTAGTTTCAGGGGACAGGTCACTATGGCTCTGCCTATGATTCACTTGTCCTTATCTAAGTTGGTACTGTCCACCAAGGCTGCCTATTTATAAGACCTATGACTACTCGGTCTGGTAAATTTCCTCAGAAGCTGCCTGTTTACAATAGCTTATAGCCTTCTGTTTCAGTGTTTTTCCACAGAGACCCAAGACTTTGTGTTAGCATGCATGTATATCAGGCCTATTGCTGATTTTAGGCTTTAGTGTATATGCAGGGCTGCTCCTGACATCTCCTCCCTTCTCTAAGTATAGAAGGGCCTTGGCGATTCTATTCTTGGGAAGGCAGGGATAGGGGCCTGACCTCCAATAATTCAAGGGGACCTTGTAATGGCTCGGTCTCTGTCGTTGTCCAGTGAGGCATGAGGGCCATACCATCCCGATGTCTTTTTCCTGGAGAGGGAATACTTTTGACATCAACCCCTATGCAGTCGGGCTTGTCCCTCAGGGAACCCAGAAAAATATTTTTAACTTTTATTTATATTCCCTTACAGTCCTTAGTCTCGCAGCCTAAGCAAAAATTCGATCACCAGTCAGAGAGGGTTCTGGGTAGCCTCTCTCTGCTTGGTCTAGGGGCAGAAGTCCCCTCTTTTAGGTTGGGTAGAGATGGGTTTGAGGAACACCCTGGATAAAGTAACAACTTCATCTGAGTCTCGTGGTCCTCCATAGCTACTTATGATAATGTATCTGAATAGGTTTTGCTACCAAATTATCTATCTGTTGTATCACAAAGTTAGTCAGCCTATTAAGGCCCGGGCCCAAAAGAAATCAGCAAAAATAACCCAATTAATGGTCCTAAGATGGGGAAGTGGGGTTGACAACCATGGAGAGGTTGAAAAACAGTCCTTGTACCAGCTCTCATCTCCTCTCTCTCCTCTCTCTCTCTCTCTCTTCTCTGTCTTTTTCTCTGGGTCTTCTCTGACCTTTTTCATGTTCTCTTTAACCATCCCTGTCTTGTCTTTGTAAGGGCAACATTCTTCTTTAAGGGCTGTACACAGTCAAGAGCTGTACACAGTCTTTTCTATTGTAGAAGAGTAAATCAAGTCTGATAAAGTCCTTTGCAATTTTTGGAGATCATTTCAGACATTGAAACGAGGGATTTCTTTAGATTAGTGATGCCAATCTCTAGCTGTTTGGTGTCCTTGTCAATGGCCCATCAAAGGTCTGAGTAGTATAAGTCTGGAGGCCAGCATCAGGATTACAGCTTCTACCAGCAGACATCACGGGTGTTTCATTTTTACCTGGAAAGGAAAAAGAAGGGAATTCTCAGGGAGATTTCTCTTCCCTGGAGGTCAATTGTTATTCATCTTATTTATAGTTGGGCCTGGCCTTTTTGGGGGTATCTATTTATTCCATTAAACTTTTGGCAGCCATTTAGCTGTGCCTTCTGTGGTATCAAACAGGCATATCAGTCTTCAGCCCCATATAAGAACTGAAGCCCTTTCTAAAGGCCACATGTTCCGCTCTGTAGCAAGTCTCTAGTGCTTGTGAGGCCGCAGACCTTACGACTATTGTGTCGGGGTTGAAGTTTGAAGAAGGAGTTGGCAGGACACAGACACACACACCACACATTAGACATGATCAACTTAGCTCTGCCAGCCTTCGGACAGTCCTCCAGGGTCAGCTGACAGACATGAGACAAAGGGAAAGTCAGGAGAGTCTCATAAAGATGAGCCCACAGTAATTATAAAATTTATGAGAGTGGAGGCAGCAGGATCAGCAGTTAAAGTCTTTTGGCTACACAGTGAGATGAGGCCACCCCTGTGCCCAGGAGATCCTATCTCAAAACCCCAAAAAGAAAAAAAAAAAAGGGGAGAGAGGACTGCTTTTGTTTTTACATGGTCTTTGCTCTAAATGTTTCAAAAATTTAAAGGGTCGCTGTTGACAAAAGCATAGCACAAGTGAGTGTGACTTAGAGGGCTGTGGTCCCCATTTCCATGCACTTAAAGGGTAAGCTGTGTCACCCCCCACCAGAGGTCATCAGTTTTACACTTTAAAAGGGGCCCTCCCGGGCCCCACCCAGAAGCGCTACTTGACAGATAAAAAGGGCACTGGACTGCGTTCGCGGGGTTAGGGAGGACATGTTTTCATAATGAAATGTTCATTGTCCCTGGAGGCAGCACCTGCTCCACACCACACTAAGCACTGGCTAGCAAGTCTAACAAGCTACCCCATCACCAACGAAGGGAGGACACGGTGCTTCCACATGGGCACCGAACCTATTTCCCCGGTTTCTCTAACCAGTATTTGAGGTTTAAAAGTCCAGGCATAGCCTCCTCCCAGCAACAATTGGAGAACAGGAAGGCACCTGAAAGGGGCGAGTTGCTGGACCATGAAGTTCTGCTCCCCACTAACAGATGAAAAGATTAGGAGGAGGAAGGAGTTTTTTTTCAAGCCTGGCTGGTTTTTGGGGTTAGACTCCCTTGTCAGTAAAGTCTCCCTTTTTTTTCCAAAGGAACACGTTTTTGGGAAAGGGGTTTCTCTGGAATGTGGGAGACCATTCCGCACTAGGCAGTTTTTTTTCCTGGACATTTTCTTTGAGCTCTTTACCATCAGAACTCAAGGGTCAGGTTGTCCTTTGCTTAAACATCATTATTGCCCCTGCCTCCTGTGCCTGAAACACACTAGCTTTGGCCACCTTCCCTCCTTTGTTCACAGAAAAACCCCCGGGATGACATGCGACAGGGGACCCGTAAGCAGGAGCACTATGGTAGTCCCACAAAGGAAAGTCTTCCGGAAACAAAATAAATTAATTTATTTGTCCGAGTCTTTTCATAGTCTGAGAGGACAGACATATTCAACAGTTACTAAAATTTGGAATTCCTTTTCAGGGCCTGGAAGATCTGGTTTGCTAATTAAGACCCCTCCAAAAGCCTTAAACACACACACACACACACACACACACACACACACCACACACATCACACAGTCACACAGTCACACAGTAGATCCAAGTTATCTGACTCTCCTAAAGAGAAGAGGGTTGTGTTCATTGCAGATAATTTTCTTCCTTGGATTTTTAGTTTTCTTTTCTTTCATTATAAAACAGAAAAAGAAAAGATTGGCTTTGATTTCTATAGCAACTGCTTAGTTCCCACTTTGATACAGACTTGACCTCAGAGTTCCGAGTTTCCACAGGGACATTTAGCATTTCCTGCCACAGGGGATCTTGCAGGCCCTATTCTCAATCCGGGCACCCATCTTCAGGCAGGTGGGACAGGCTGACTAGGGAGAATCTCTGGGGAGAAAAGTCTCCCTCTTGAACAAGACCATTTTTTCCTGTAAGAAACAAGAAGCAAAGGACAGTACTTCCCATAGAACAATCTCTGATGTTTACCCAGGCTGGGGGAGATGGCATGGGGCTACTGTACAGCTTTTGGGCTGTACTTTTGCAACTCAACCCTCCTCTTTGAGTAAGACCCAGTGAAAAGCCTTCCTGAGTGGGTTCTTACCTGGACAGATCTGTGCTGGGGTGGACACCTCTTCCTGTGCAGAGGAGACTGTGACCACACTGGATCCTAGACATCTGGCCTGGCTCCCTTGAGGGGCTGTCTGGTTCTCAGCCAGGCCAACCCCCAAACTGTGGCTCACAAGCCATGGAGCTCTGCCTGGTCTCCTTCAGGACTTCAAAGCAGAAAGACACAGGAAGGAGGCCCTTAGTGACTTTGAAACATGCAGGACTTACTGGGCTGGCCCTGCAGGGCCATAGCACCCCACTGGTTCTCCAAGGACTCTCTGCTTCCTTTGGCCATGCCTCCACCTCCTCCTCCCTCTGCTTTGATCGGCATCTCTGCTGTCCACTTCTGCCTCAACAAGCATGAGGTGGCCCTTCAGAGGTTTCTATGGAAATGGTCTTTCTCAAGTGACACACTGGTAAGTTCCATAAATGTCCCACAAGAGGGCACACTGGTCATTTGTCACAAAGGACAAGAGGGAGTATGGATAAATTGAGGATATACATCCACCTGGTTCACTGTCCCCTTTCCTTGGAACCAGAGTCTTACTGGAGACTTGACTTCTCTTTGGTGGTGGCAGGTAGCAGCACAGGTTTCAGAGACAGTTCATGATTGTCTTCTTCACCCCCTTTCAGTGGTGATGCCTTGTTACCAGGGAGAGCCTGGGGTCTGCATCCTGAGGCTGGCCATTAGTAATGGTCTCTTCATGAATGATGGCCACTCCCTGTTTGATGGACTCTTCTGCTTTGATGGCATCTCCCTGGGTGATAGTCTTTTCCTCCATGAAGGTATCTTTCTGCAAGGTATTCCCAGCAGAGGAGCCTTTGAGTGTTAGATTTTTAGCTGCCCACCCACAGGGATCCCCAGAGCTCCTCTTGGGGACTGCAGGAGGATATATTCCTGTCTGTGTCAACTATAATCTCAGTTTTGTCTGCTCTAAGAGAGGAGGTGAATAGAAATTGAGATGGGTGGACATGTGCACTCAGGCTACCTTATAACACAGTCTTGGACAGTGAGAATTCTCACTGATTTCCAACCTGCTGCCCTTGAGGGAGTCAGCCACAGGACAGCCCAGGTGGGATAGCTGGGAAGGATGGGTCCTTTTTGGCTGGCAGCACACAGCATGCCTTCTGTCACCCTGCCTGGAATCGTATCCTCCTCCTCCTGGAGCCTAGATGAAGGTGAGGACAAGGTGAGAAGAGGCTCAGAAGCTCTCCTTAGGAAAGCAGGGAAGGAGTGAAGATCTTCCAGGCCTGGCTGCACGCATTTCAAGGCTTTCCCTGGGTGGTAGAAATAGTCTGTCCTGGTTGACCTGTGTTGTAGAATCTGGTAGGCTGCCATCACCTCATTGAATTTTTGCTCTCTCAGAGACTGAATGATTTCTTATACCCCATGACTCTCACGGTCCTGACAATGGACAAAGGCTCAGGGTGCCTGGGAAACTCTGTGTGGTAAGAAAACCACGACTGGGTGAGTGAGACTGATTATAGGATGGGAGAAAGAAGATGCAAGAGACAGATATGGAACTGTTGCAGGTCAATACCATGTCAGCAATGAGCATATTCTCACAGTGTCTTTTAAAGGCAAGCAACAGAAAGTATGACCAATTCGAGGAAGATAATGAGTGGTGAGTTTATAGTACACAGTATTTGTCAGGAGCCATTTATGCCTGCTACTATGAAAGTCTGTGTGTCAGTGTCAGGCAGAGTCAAGGCAGGCCATAGTCTGCTGGCAGATTTCCATGTTGATTCATGGAACGATAAGTGGAGCTACTCCTGCAGAGGGCCTGCATTTGGTTCTCAGGACCCAGGTCAGGGGCCCACAACTGCCCTAACTCCAGCTCCAGGGGATTCTACACCTCTGGCCTCTAAGAGCACCCATACAGCACACTCACAGTTACTATAGGTCATTTAAAACAGTGATTGAAAAATCTATGTAATTTTATTTATATGATCTCTGAAGGTCAAAAGAGGGCATCAGATTCCCTGGAAGCTGAATTACAGGCAGTTATAGTGAACATTTGGTCTCTTTAAAAAAACAGTTAAATTATGTGAATATGTTATTGTTTTAATTCCAGGTGTCAGATAAGAGGCTCACAATCACCTGTCACTCCAGCTCCAGAAAATCTGACTCCCTCCTCTGAGCTCCACAAAAGGTGCCAGGGACATGCTCAGACATACATAGAGGCAAAATACTCACACACATAAAATGAAAACAAAATATTCTAACTTAACAAACATAACTTAAAAATTAATAAAAAGTAAAATGGAAGATAATACAGAACATGGAAAAGTAAACACAAGAATCAAGGCAGCAAACGTACAAAGGAAAACAACAGAAAAGCAAATCAAAGTCACCAAAATGGAGAGAAGCTCTCCAGGTCAGGGTCCAACAGCTCACAGAAATCCAAGTATAATCTCTCAGCAGCATCAAACTCCAATTGCTTTCCAACCAACAGCTTCTATACTGTAAGGACAGCAGGTAGCCTCACTCAGAGATGAGCTTGTAAGTGGACAGGTGTCTGTAATTCCCACCATGATTCCTTGTGAGGACAGAGCAAGGAATGGACCAAGGGTGGCTGAGCACAGCCCACTGGTTTTCCTCCTTTTCTTTCTCCAAGGACAGGAAGGCTGGTCTTGGTAAGTGAGGGGTAGAGGGCTGGTTACACTCAAATGTCTGTTCCCAGTGTTGCCAAGGATCCACTCCTGGCAAGGCCCACTGTCCAAGGTCCATAATTTCTCCCTAAATAGCACCACCTGGTGGAAACAACATTCAAACATTTAACTCTCTGTGGAATTTTGATACACAAACTTTAACAATGACACTTTCCTTGTTGATAATAAAACAAGAAATTGTAAGAAAGACAACGGCCTCCAGAGCTTTGACCATCTGACTATATTGGTAGTTGTGACAAAATACTGTTTTCTGTGACACCCCAGGCCATGAAACTAACATCTGTGGGACTGAGAGGAAGATGACACCATTTATCCCATGTTCCACATTGGATCTGAGATTTCTCACCAAAGCCTAGGATCTAAAGTAGGCTAATATGTTCAAAATAATCAAGAAAACACCTGTTATCCAGGATTCCATAAACAACAATGTGGGAGATGGAGTCAGATCCTGGTACCCTACACCCTCCTGCTCTCAAACAAAATGCCTTAATTTTGTCCTTATAAACAACAGAAATTGATTGTTTATGCATCTGGATGTTGGCACGACAAGAGCAAGACACCAACAGATTGATTGTGTCACAGGGCTGCTTTCTAATTCTAACTGGTACTGTGTATGTATTCCCAGATGGTCAAGAAAAAGCATAAAATCAGTCTATGAAGCCCTTTCTTTCTTTCTTTCTTTCTTTTTTTTTTGTATTTAAATCCTTTTTAATTTTAAACAAGCAAGCAGAAGGCATCCATCCAGGCTCTCATTGACATCTTTTTTGCTCTCCACCCTTTTTTTTTTTTTTTTTTTTTTTTTACTTATTTACACAGAGGTTATAAACACAAAAAGGCAGGATGTGGGGAAGGGAATGGCACCAGAGCATAGGTGTTCAGGGGGAGTACAGATACCTTTCAGAACAGGGTATCAGTTGGGTGTAGTTTCAGGGGACAGGTCACTATGGCTCTGCCTATGATTCACTTGTCCTTATCTAAGTTGGTACTGTCCACCAAGGCTGCCTATTTATAAGACCTATGACTACTCGGTCTGGTAAATTTCCTCAGAAGCTGCCTGTTTACAATAGCTTATAGCCTTCTGTTTCAGTGTTTTTCCACAGAGACCCAAGACTTTGTGTTAGCATGCATGTATATCAGGCCTATTGCTGATTTTAGGCCTTTAGTGTATATGCAGGGCTGCTCCTGACATCTCCTCCCTTCTCTAAGTATAGAAGGGCCTTGGCGATTCTATTCTTGGGAAGGCAGGGATAGGGGCCTGACCTCCAATAATTCAAGGGGACCTTGTAATGGCTCCGGTCCTCCTGTCGTTGTCCAGTGAGGCATGAGGGCCATACCCATCCCGATGTCTTTTTCCTGGAGAGGGAATACTTTTGACATCAACCCCTATGCAGTCAGGCTTGTCCCTCAGGGAACCCAGATAAATATTTTTAACTTTTATTTATATTCCCTTACAGTCCTTAGTCTCGCAGCCTAAGCAAAAATTCAGATCACCAGTCAGAGAGGGTTCTGGGTAGCCTCTCTCTGCTTGGTCTAGGGGCAGAAGTCCCCTCTTTTAGGTTGGGTAGAGATGGGTTTGAGGAACACCCTGGATAAAGTAACAACTTCATCTTGAGTCTCGTGGTCCTCCATAGCTAACTTATGATAATGTATCTGAATAGGTTTTGCTACCAAATTATCTATCTGTTGTATCACAAAGTTAGTCAGCCTATTTAAGGCCCGGGACCAAAAGAAATCAGCAAAAATAACCCAATTAATGGTCCTAAGATGGGAGGAAGTGGGGTTGACAACCATGGAGAGGTTGAAAAACAGTCCTTGTACCAGCTCTCATCTCACTCTCTCTCTCTCTCTCTCTCTCTCCCCTGTCTTTTCTCTGGGTCTTCTCTGACCTTTTTCATGTTCTCTTTAACCATCCCTGTCTTGTCTTTGTAAGGGCAACATTCTTCTTTAAGGGCTGTACACAGTCAAGAGCTGTACACAGTCTTTTCTATTGTAGAAGAGTAAATCAAGTCTGATAAAGTCCTTTGCAATTTTTGGAGATCATTTCAGACATTGAAACGAGGGATTTCTTTAGATTAGTGATGCCAATCTCTAGCTGTTTGGTGTCCTTGTCAATGGCCCATCAAAGGTCTGAGTAGTATAAGTCTGGAGGCCAGCATCAGGATTACAGCTTCTACCAGCAGACATCACGGGTGTTTCATTTTTACCTGGAAAGGAAAAAGAAGGGAATTCTCAGGGAGATTTCTCTTCCCTGGAGGTCAATTGTTATTCATCTTATTTATAGTTGGGCCTGGCCTTGTGGGGGTATCTATTTATTCCATTAAACTTTTGGCAGCCATTTAGCTGTGCCTTCTGTGGTATCAAACAGGCATATCAGTCTTCAGCCCCATATAAGAACTGAAGCCCTTTCTAAAGGCCACATGTTCCGCTCTGTAGCAAGTCTCTAGTGCTTGTGAGGCCGCAGACCTTACGACTATTGTGTCGGGGTTGAAGTTTGAAGAAGGAGTTGGCAGGACACAGACACACACACCACACATCTAGACATGATCAACTTAGCTCTGCCAGCCTTCGGACAGTCCTCCAGGGTCAGCTGACAGACATGAGACAAAGGGAAAGTCAGGAGAGTCTCATAAAGATGAGCCCACAGTAATTATAAAATTTATGAGAGTGGAGGCAGCAGGATCAGCAGTTGAAGTCATCTTTGGCTACACAGTGATGATGAGGCCAGCCTGTGCTCCAGGAGATCCTATCTCATGAACCCAAAAAGCAAAAAGATAAAAGAGGAGAGAGGACTGCTTTTGTTTTCTACATGGTCTTTGCTCTAAATGTTTCAAAAATTAATGGTCGCTGTTAGACACAAGCATAGACACAAGTGAGTGTGACATTAGAGGGCTGTGGTCAGCCATTTCCATGCACTTGAAGGTAAGCTGCTGTCACCTCCCACCAGAGGTCATCAGTTTTACACATTAAAGGGACCTCCCAGGGCCCACCCAGAAGCAGCTACATGACAGATACCAAAGGCACTGGACTGCAGTTCAGCAGAGGTTAGGGAGGACATGTTTTCATAATGAAATGTTCATTGTCACCTGGAGGCAGCACCTGTCTCCACATTCCACACTAAGCACTGGCTAGCAAGTCTAACAAGCTACACCATCACACAACGAGAGGGAGACACAGGTGCTGTCCAGCACTGGGCACCGAAGCCCTACTTCCCGGTTCTCTAACCAGATATTTGATGTTTGAAAGTCACAGAGCATAGACCATCCCTCCTCAGCAACAACTTGGAGAACAGGAAGGCACCTGAAAGGGCTGAGTTGCTGGACCATGAAGGTTCTGCTCCCCACTAACAGATGAAAAGATTAGGATTGGAGGAAGGAGTTTTATTCAAGCCTAGGCTGGATATTTGGGTAGACTCTCCTTGTCAGTAAAGTCTCCCCTGTTTTTCCAAAGGAACACGTGTTTGGAAGGGGTTTCTCTGGAATGCTGGGCAGACCATTCCAGCACTAGGCAGTTTTTATTCCTGGACATGTTCTTTGAGCTCTTTCACCATCAGAACTCAAGGGCTCAGGCTTGATCCTTTGCTTCAACATCATTATTGCCCCTGCCTCCTGTGCCTGATAACACACTAGCTTTAGTGCCACCTTCACCTCCTTCTGTATCACAGAAGATACCCCATGGGATGACAGCTGCAGACAGAGGGACCCAAGTAGATGCAGGAGCAGGCTATGGTATGTCCCACTAAGGAAAGCTCTTCCTGGAAATACAAAATAAACTTACATTTATTTGTCCTTGAGTCTTTTTCAGCTGCCCACTTCCATAGCTAGCATCAAAGGATGGTACTGAGCATTGCCTTTGGTCCTTGCATGGTATCATGACTTTTCAACTGCTAGAAAGATCCTACAATAACCAGATAGGAGGCGGCTTTTTGCTAAAGCAGAGAGTCCCATTAGTGCCCTTCCTTAAGAGACCATCCAGTATGGCTTGTCAGTACCTGAACAGGATGACTTGATGTGACTTGGCCTGTACTTGAAAGGTAAGGCTCTGAACAAAACAAGGGAAACAGGGAGGGACTTGGAATAGGCAGAAAAGATGTAGTGTGATCAGGGGAAATGTGCTCAAAGTTCTCCATGAACATGTATGGAAATGTCATTGTGAGATTGCTCACATTTTATAGTTAATATAAACTAATGTATGTTTTAAAACTGTTGTAAAGGAATACACTCAAAGTGAAAATGACATGAAGAAAGAATGCAAAAATAAAAATGAGAGATTAGAAAGAAAAATAAGAGTAGATACAATCGTACCTGAAACCAATAAATCAGTAAGTAAAAGCTAAAGTCACAAAACAGCAGCCTCAGAAGGAAACTCATTTGTTTAAGTTTCAATTGCTCTGGAATGTTCTAGTGGAGCTCATCACTGTAGAGATCCACCAACCAACAGCTATTACACTTCATGGACAACACCAGTGAGCCCTGGATATTGCCAGTTATCTACCATTCCTCACTATGACTTCTTGTGATGTCATAGCAAGAAATAAACTTACCATGTCTGCTACCAACCACAGTGACTTCCTTAAGGATAGAGAAGGCCTGGTAGCAGGAAAGGCAGGTAGTTGCGGTAGTAGGGGCCTGTGCCAGCTGGTTATATTCTGTTTTCTCTTGCTGCCAATGTCCCCCTTCTTACTTTCTAAAGTCCATACCTTCCCCACACAATGCCACCTCCTGGGGCCCAGTGTTCAAACACATGGTTCTTTGTTGGACATTTGCCATCTAAACCACTAGAAGGGTATGTTCCACTTTAATAACAATAGAAAGAATTATGGTAATGCCAGCAACAGACTCCAGAGTGCTGTCCTTCAGTGGATTGTAGACACTGGACAGATAGCATGGCTCCCTTTTCACTTGTGAAATTAACTAAAACATAGGCAGTTGGAAGCAACTGAGAGGGATTTTCCTTCGTGGAATTATTTGAAGTAGAGACTCACCCTAAATCTGGATCATTTGAATCAGAAGATCCACCCTAAATCTGGGCCATGCTTTCAGCTGACAGCCCACATAAAAGGACATGGAAGAAGGAAACTTCTTTTCTGTCTGCTGGCCCTCACTGCCAAGTTCATCTATTCTGACTCTTTCCTTAGCTGATGTTATAAACTACTTCTGTATTCCAATGTGGTCTGAGAACTGGCAGCTCTCTAGGGCCTCCCTGGCCTCCAGCACCAGATTGGGACTGCTGAGACACCCAGTGTCTTAGTTATTGTTCTGTTGCTGTGAGGAGACAGTATGACCAAGGCAGTTTATAAAATAAAAACATTTAATTGGGGAATAGTTTACAGTTTCAGAGGGTTAGCCCATGACCACCATGGCAGGGCATATAGCAGCAGGCAGGCAGCAGCCAGGCAGGCAGGCATGGCACTGGAGCAGTAGTTAAGAGCTTGAGAAGCCAAATCTTTTAAATTCAGACTCCATGTAAGAGAACCTGACCTAATTTTGAACTCAGGTAAACTAACAGGCTGGTACCTAACATTAGTTTCCAAGTTGCCCCCCAACAAAACCAGAGCCTAGCTCCAATCTCTAGGCTAATCCCCAACAAGACCAGCGTTTCTAGGTTACACCCTCAACAAGACCAGTGCCTTCAGGTTATTCCCCCAACAAACCTGCACCCCCAGGTTACAAGCCCACCTCCTGCCTAATGACCACCAACACAGACAGGAGCAGAAATTACACTTATGATATGATTCCAAGTACCAGCCAGTTATGTTAAAGGCTTCAGCAGCTTCCCAATTAGATACTTGCACACTTATCCCCTGCTTGCTCTTACTATAAAGCCTTTCCTGGATAAGCTTCAGTTTTAATAAGTTATAAAAAAAAATAGAAATTGATTAATTGTGCTTCTGGAGAACTGCAAGTCAAGATTAAGGCTGGAGCAGATTCTGGGTTGAGTGAGGGCTGCTTTCTTCATTAAGTATGGTTCTGTGTTGTATCTTCCACATGGGTAAGAGAGGAATTGTATTCAGTTCTTCAAGATCGTTTTAAACCTGCATATGATAACTCTTTGAAAACTAGCCTCATGTGAGTGTAGTGTTCCCTCCCCCCCCAAGGCTCAAATCTCCCTCAAACTGTCCAATTCCTGTGACTTAATGCTAACTCCAAGAATAAGGAGCCTTTCTGGTCCCTGCAAGGATGGCTCCTTATCTTTGGGGACTCCAGCCACAAAACAAGGGAGGGAGTTCTTGGTCAATGGCAGATCTTCTAGACTGTGGATTCCCCAGTTCAATGTGGTAGTTAAATATATATTCCTATATAAGGTCTGAAGCAGCCAGAGGATGAAGCTGATAAACTGACACAGGCCATAGACTTCCTAAAACCGGCATACCCCTGTAGTACCCTAGTGTTGGCAACCCCTGACTCTGCTTAAACCCTTTTCTGCTTGTGCTTGAGTGATAGGAACTAGCACTGGGAGCGTATTGTTTTAATTGGTTTTTATTTTATGTGTGTGTGTTGCAGGTTCACAGGAAATTTCATTTCCCTAAATTCCAGAAGGGACAAATGGCTATCTGCAGTGCCTATTATTAGCATACCAAAGTACATGCTGGTCTTCATGGTCCCTCAGTGTCACAAGTATCGGTTACACATTTCAAAGCTGTGGCTCTTCCCTGTCTTTTTCACCTCTCCCCTACCCTAAACTCCTTCCAGCTCATGGGCATCTTTCCCTCAGTTACTCTTTCTCCTTATTCACCCCTTATAATTTTGGCTTTCTGTCTCTCTGTCTCTTTGATTATCTCTGTCTCTCAATCTCTCTGCCTCTGTCTTCCTCTCTCTATCTTCCTAAACTCCCTTTCTCTGCTTTCCTGCACTCTCCCTCTATGTTCTCTCCCTCCTTCCCCCCTCCCCCCCCCCCTGCTCTGCTCCTGCTTCTCCCCTAGGCAGGTCCAGTTGACTGGCCATGCTCAATCTACTTCTCTCTGTCTTTGTCTCTGTCTCTGTCTCTCTCTCTCTGCTCTAGACTCTTCCAGATGCCTTTGGATGTTCTCTCTCTTGTATACAATAAACACTTTCCCCTTAATCGTATCATGGAGTGGTCATGAGTGTTTTAACTGCATGCATGTACGTGTACCATGTGCATGCCTGGGCCTGTGAAGAACAGAAGAGAGTGCCAGATTCCCCGAAACTGGAGTTACAGATGGTTGTAAGCCTCATGCACGTTCTGAGAATTGTGCCTGGGTCCTCTGCAAGAGAGCAGCAAATGTATTTAATGATTGAGCCATCTCTCCAGCTCCAAAGCACTGTATGTTTCTATATAAGCTTTGGTCACTTACTGTTTTTAAATACTAAAATTCTTTTCAGGTTTAATAGAAAAGCATTAAGACAGATTGTAAATGAAACGCTCTGTAGTCACCCTTGCTGTTTGTAGTGGAAGACAGCCAACTTTTAAAGGGAGGAATCACTGAGCTCTTGCTTAGTGACTGTTCAAGATGTGACATCGTGTTATAACTAGAGTTGCTTTGTGCCTGATTGGCAGGCAGCTGATCTTATCATACTGCTCGACCTTAGAGTCACCATGCAGTAGGAGTTTAGCTGCTCCGTGAAGTTACATGAGTTATAAGTATATGACTCTGGTTCCCTTAAGCCAGGAACTGAAGAAGCTGGGGAGGAGCACTGCTAATCCCCTCTGTAGCTGCAGACATAGCACTTACTTAGGAATTTCCATGTGTTCAGCATCTGGCTGCTCCCCTAATAACCTGTCCTGTTGGTTTTTTATGGAGGCTTTATTACATTAGTGTGATTCACTACATCATTGTTTGCTAAAGATCAATTTGTTCTTAGACCTTTGCCTGCTCCCCTGGGATTGGCCGAAAGTCCTAACTCTGATTTACCTCGAGTAGCCCCACCCTAAAGCTATATAAGGCTGCCAGTCCTTAGGTGAAAAACATACCAAAAGACACATCTCTACAGACTAGGAAATGGAGCAGTAATTAGAGCAGAGAAATATTTGGTAATATGAGAAAGCACTTTGAATTTCCAGCATGAAACAGGGACAGCCTTGCGAAGGTCAGATACTGGAAAAGTTGAGGAGATGCCCTAATTTCTTCCTGCTCAGCTTTTCCCTCTTACAGTCTGACAAACATCACTAGGGAACTTTTATTTATTTTTTTTTTAAATCCCCTGTGTTTCCCAATTTAGACTAGTGTGTCAGAGATTCCAGGCAGTTTGTTAGTGGAGCAAAGTACTGAGTGGAGCTTATAATTTTAAGGAAGTCAGGGTGAGACAGAGAAAAGTTGCCCATACACAGGAAAAGATTCTAAGGGAGGAATGGACTCTGTATATTCTAATCATGGAAATTGTCTCAGGCAACCACAGAACCCAAGACAACAGGGGTGATGTCAGTGTGGGTGGAGACTCAAGGACTAGGCATAGCAGCAGGTGACATCACCACCCAGGAGACCCAGTGAAGTGAGACTCTAGGGAGGTTTCTTCATAGTCCCCAACCATGCTGGAGCAGCAAACACAGCTAGAAGACCCAGAGTTGCCCTCAGACTTCACTGTATGTTCTTTTCAGTGCCTCCAGCCTGCACAGCCCCTTCCCTACATGAGAGAAGAGCCAGAAGGAAGGTGTTGGTGACCCAGTACATTTAGACCTTGCTGGGAGGTGTATGTCTTCCTATAGAAACTTATCTACTAGAGCTAGATGTGCTGTCATGCTCAACAGAACAGGAGATAGAAACTGCTCAGGTAGGGCTGGGATCCCAAAGCAGCAGCTCTCAGATTGTCTTTCCTGGAGACCAGGATGCCAGGAGAGAGCACCCATTTCTCTGTTATCTCCTAAATGAGCACCTCTGCCAGGAGGCTGTATGTGACTGAGTGACTGGGATTGGAAACCTGATTGGAGCCAACTGAATTCACCAGCAACATCCCACACCCGACCCCTGCAGCTAACCTCAATGTCTTAGGGTTACTATGCTGTGATGAAACACCACCAAAGCAACTTAGGTAGGGAAAGATTGATTTGGCTTACGTGTCCACATTCCTTTATCACTGAAGGATGTCAAGATAGGGACCCAAATAAGGCAAGAACCTGGAGGCAGTGGCTGATATAGAGGCCACCAAGAAGTGTAGCTTACTAGCTTGCTCCTCACAGATTGCTCAGCCTGCTTTCTTATAGCACCCAGGACCACTAACCCAGGGGTGGCACCAACCACAATGGGCTGGGCCCTCCCATACCAATCACTAAAAAAATGCCCTCTACAGGCTTACCTACAACCTACAGTCTTATGGAGGCATAGTCTCAGATGAGGTTTCCTTCTCTTAGATGACTTTAGCTTGTGTCAACTTACATAAAACTAGCCACCACATCCAGTTTTTTCAATAGGTACTTTAAAAAGTCCCTAGACCAGTAAATTGATTGGACTTTATTCTCTGAGGCCCCTTTGTGGTGGTTTGAATAGGAACGACCCCCTATAGACTCATGTGTTTGAATGCTTGACTCTTGGGGAGTGGCACTAATAGAAGGTGTGGCCTTATTGGAGGAAGTGTCTCACTGTGGCAGCAGGCTTTGAGGTCTCAGAAGCTCAAGTCAGTCTCCTTTTGCTGCCTTTGGATCAAAATCAGGATCTCAGTTACTTTTCCAGCACCATGTATGCCTGCACACAGCCATATTTCCTGCCATGATAATAATGATCTGAACCTCTGAAACTGTAAGCCAGCCCTAATTAAATGTTTTTCCTTTATAAGAACTGTCTTTTCTCAGCAATAAAGCCCTAAGACACCCTCCCACTAAACTGTTTGCTTTCTTTCTCCTCTCTTCCTACACCCTCCCCATTTAAGTGACTGCCTATAAAACTTTAACCTATAAAATTCCTCTCTAAAACTCATCCTCTATGGTCCCTGAATTTCATAACTTGAATTCTTGAGTCAAGAATCTGAAAGCACTGGCTTTGGTAATGCTTTGAAAGGATGGTTTTGGTAGTTGTTGAGTTTCTGAAATCCTGTGATAGGCTCCATCACTCTCTAAGATACCCCGATATTCCCATATCAACCTGTGCATAATCCCAGCACTGGAGGTAGAGACAATAGATTCTGTTGTCAAGGTCATCTTGGCTGTATAGTGAGTTTGAGGTCAGCTAGTTTTTGACCAGGTCTTTTTTTTTTTTTTTTTTTTTAAAGGAAATGTCAACAGAGGCTGGAAAGATGGCTCAGTGGTTATGAGCATGTACTGCTTTTTCAGAGGACTCAAGTTCAATTCCCAGTATCCAGATTGGATGCCTTACAACTGATTGTAATTCTAGCTCCAGAGTCAAGAATGGAATTGAAAGCAAGATGTAGAAGGGATGACTTGGGGCTTGTAGGCTTGAAGTTAAGGTCAGTTATTCCAAGTTATCATGTTACTTAAAAGCCCTTTGTTAAAGTGTTAGAGCCAAGCAGGTAAATGGTGATATTAAGATCAACATTTTTCTTAAGTACTTTGGTTCTAATGATCAGTATATCCCTATGAGTTAGACACCATTATCAACCTCATAAAATTGGAGAGGAAGCTACTTAGCTACTTAGCTACTTATTACCCAATCACAGGACTAGAACCTTGGTTAACTGAACACCTAGAAGGTAAGCCTTGGAATATCTATGAAAGAGTCTCTAGATTAGGGCTAGCCTCTGGAAATATCTGTGAGGGATTGTCTTGATTAGGTAAACTGATATGGGAAGGCCCATTAATTGTAAGTGGGACCATTATTCTGGACTGTACAAAATGGAGAGGGCAAGCTGAGCCCAGGCAAGCACATGCTCTATTCTTCTCTTTAATTGTAGGTGTCACGTGACCAGTCACTATAAACTTCCAGTGCCTTGACTCACCACTCCACATCCTAAGTTCTCAGTCATGATGGACTGGAACCTGGAACCATGAGCTGGAATAAGCCCTTTCTCCTTTAAGTTGCTTTTGTAGAACATTTTGCCACAGCAACTGACTGAGAAACAAGATAAGAACCTAGTAGACCAAATTTAGAGTGTTTGATACCAATCTTTGTGTTCTCAGCTCCTCTGCAGTGAAGGAAAGAACTGACCTAAGTGAGACAGTGAAAATGTCACACAGGAGTTTCTGGGTATACACAAGAGGCTAAGCCAAGAGGGAAAATTAGATCATAGGAAAAGACATCCAGAGGAGAGAGGGTGACCCTGGAGAGCAGTCTTACAGAATGAGGATAGAGTGAACAGTAGCAGAGCAATATCAAGAATAGAGGCTGAGGCTGGGTAGATGAGTCAGTGGTTAAGACATGTACTGCTCTTGCAGAGGACCGGGTTGGTTTCCAACATCCACATTGGATGCCTCACAACTAGCTGTGACTTTAGCTCCAGGGGATAAAGCCTGGAAGCATGCCTCTGGATGGGCACCTGGAAAGTTTAAGATCATCTTGGCAAAGTTGATTCATGGAGTGATTTTTTTCCTTCTTCCTGAATATTGAACACAGTTCACACTGTACCACGGAGTTATATCTTTCATGCACTCTTTGTAATTCTTAAAACTACTAGAGCTATTGGTGCTTGACAAGCTATTGATGTTTGAGAATGATGCCACTTTTCTCAATTCAGATGTGCGAGACTTAGGAAGCTAGACACTCACTGGTCATTTTTAGGTCTTAAAGAATCCTGGGACGAATGGCCAACTGAGGTGCCTATTTAACATAGCAAAGTGGACACTGGTCACTAGTCTCTCTCGGCCTCACAAGTACCCATTACAGAGTCCTGGCTCCTCTCAGCACTTCTCACCACCTCCCCCACTCCAAACCTCTCCAGCTCCCCAGCTTTGCTTCCCTTTCCCCAGTTTCTGATCCCTATCTGATCAGCTATTTTGGCTATGTACTCTCTTGGTTCTCCTCCTGGTCCTTGGTTCTTGTCTCTGTCCATTTACCCTCTCTCCTCTTCCCTCTCTCTTATCTTCCTCTCTAGATCTATCCCCGCCCTTCCTTTCATGGCCCAGTTTAGTTTTGCTGATCATGTCCAGCCTAGATTTTTCCAGATGCTTCTGGCTGTCCTCTCCCTCATATCTACAATAAAACCCTTCTCCTCAACCATACCTAGGAGCAGTCAGGCCCTCATTTTCATTCAGTCGCCAGAAGTGAGACTGAGACAGTGACCCCTGAGCTCATTCTTTCATGCTAATGAAGATTAAAGACATGGAGTTAAGCAAAGTGAGTGCAAAGCCTTATTAAGGAGCATTAAGGGAAAGTGGAACCCGACAGTGGGAGAAGTTCTAAGAGGAGAAAACCCACTGAGCTACTTTCTAAGGTCTTCTTATAGGAATTATGACAGAAATCCAACAAAGATTCAGGTGATTTTTGGTAGAGACTGGTTGGTTAATTCTCTGGGCTCATCATAAGCCTAATCAATGGCCCAAGGCTCTGTGCATGTTTTTCTGGCCTAACCAGGTAGCTGGTCACATGCTGCTCAATCAATATGGGAAATGGTCACACTTTGAAGTCCCCTCTGCCCTTCTCTGACTTGATTTGTTAGATGCTGATCTTGGCTGTGTGCTGACAATTTGCCTTGGTGGGTGTTTTACTCTCTGACCTGGGAGGTGTTGCTGGTTGGTCTTAGCTCTTTGATGGACCTGCTAGCCATTAATTAGACTAACCTCTCTTTATTTTCAAGTTTACATGATCAGCTTGGAGTTTACCAAGGAGCTAACTCCTGTCACAGCTACCAAGCTCCAGTCTTTTCTTGGTCCCTTCATCTTATGCTTCTAGTCCATGGTGAAAACTGGATGGTCTCTTTTCCAGAAGAGGCAAAACTTCTTGCTATTGTCCATTCTTACTTATTATTTAGTCTGCTGAGATTAAATACACCAAAAATAAGAATACATAGAAAAGCAGAGACCCCTTGGATATGTTCCTCAGGAAAGGAGGCTTTGGGAGAACTAGCTGGCCTGCTGATGCTGGCTCTGCTCCTGGCTCCCCATTCTTCAGCTTCTTTGGTCAACTTGACAGACTTATAGTGAGCTGCAAACCCTTTTATTTTTCATCTCCAGTGTTAATCAACATCACCCTTCTAACTCCAGTGTTCCTCTTAAAGCTAATATCTGTTCATATTACATCATGAACATCATTAATGCATACATAGGTTTTAATCTTATTTAACACTAGAGTCCTACCCAAACTCATTTCCTGGTTAGTGGAGGGCCATGATGACAGAAGGAAACATTTAGCAGATGCCATAGAAATTGGAGGAAGGACAGAATTAAATTGTGGGTTCCATAGAGATCAGACAAAGGCAAAGCTAGATAAAACAGTATCTGAATGAAGGATTTAATGGTTTTGTATTCCTGTGAATCAATGTTTATGGCATTGTTTTGAGTGTTGGGAGTATTTATAAATAATAAGGTGAAAGGTCTGACCATAAACACTGAGTATCTAGTAAGGGATAAGCTGGTCAAGGCAGTTCTGTGCAGTTTTTTGTTTTGTTTTGTGGTTTGAACTTGACACAAACTAGAGTCATCTGAGAAGAGGGAACCTTAATTAAGAGATTGCCTTCCTCAGATTGCTTGTACACAAGCCTGTGGTTCATTTTCTTGATTAATGATTGATGAGGGTTCACAACCACCTGCAACTCCAGCTTCAGGGGGGATCTGATGCTCTCTTTCAGCCTCTGCAGTCACCCCCACACAAGGGGCCTACACACATACATAAATATACGCGTAGGCATACACATAGGCACACCAACATATAAGAATAAGATATATCTTAAAAATAAATGAATTACGTTTAAAAATGTAAATTATTTGTTTTAAGTTTCCAGGTGTGTGTGGTATTATTGCCTGTTGGGTCAGTGGAAACTTTAGAATGAAGTACAAACTCTCTCGAAGTTACATTTCTCTTGACCACACTAATAAATGTAAGATCCGGAGGGTGAGAAGGAGTGATGTGTAAGGCTGTCTTTTGGTCAGGACGGGGCCGCTAAGCTTAACTCACTGAAGCTACAGTAACCCATCCACACAAGGTCAAGCCAACAGTGTGGGGCAGCATTCCCGTAGGCAGCATTAACTGGACTGCAGGTTCTGAACAGAAAAAGAGCAGAGGATGTGAAAGACTGAGGGGATGAGTTGGGGATGCCTGGGGGACAGTGAGGTAGCTGGGGGTGCGTGTGATCAAGATACACTGTTTATATGTGTGTCATGTTTTCAAAGAATAAATAAATGCTAGTCTATTTAAGAAAGCCGATGCAGAAGCACACACTGATCAGCCCACTACTTGGGAGGCAGAAGCAGGGAGTTCACTATGAATTTGATGCAAGCCTGGGCTGTAGAGTGAGTTCCCATCTAAAAATACTTTAAAGTATCATTTGTCTATATACCTATGAATGTACCTATCACCCACCTATTTATTTACTTAAACCAGGCTGGCTTTTGACTTCATATGTACTAGAGGCTGACTTTGAACTCATAATCCTCCTTCTCTACCTCCTGAATCCTGAGATTAAGGCATGTGGTAGCAACCCCCAGTGTGGTGATTTGGATGAGAATGGCCTGCATTGGTTTATATATTTGAACGCTTAGTCATCAGGGAGTGGCACTGGGTGGCCTTTGAAGTTTGAAAAATCCCATTCCAAACCCAGAGTCTCTCTTCCTGCTGCTGCAGATCAGATGTAGAACTCTCAGCTCCTTCTCCAGCATAAAGTCTACCTTCAGGCCACCAGGCTCCCACCACAATAATGGACTAAACCTCTGAAACTGTAAGCAAGCCCGATTAAAGGATTTCCTTTTGTAAGAGCTGTTGTGATCATCGCATCTCCACAGCAGTAGACTAAGAACATTGACTAAGGTCCCCAGTTTATGTATATTATGTATCGATAAGAACTGAATCAGGTGTTTATGCATGCTAGGTAGGTGAGCACTCTATCAATGTAGGTGCACTCCAGCCCTATGCTTATTTTAAAAATTTAAAACTAGGCCAGGCAGTGGTGGCGCACGCCTTTAATCCCAGCACTTGGGAGGCAGAGGCAGGCGGATTTCTGAGTTTGAGGCCAGCCTGGTCTACAGAGTAAGTTCCAGGACAGCCAGGGCTACAAAGAGAAACCCTGTCTCGAAAAAACAAAAACAAAAACCAACCAACCAACCAAACAAACAAAAATTTAAAACTAATTCCTTTTTTTTTCTTCTCTTTTACAGTGCTGGAAATGGAACTCAGGGTCTCTTGCATGCTAGGTAGTGCCCTACCACTGAGATACATCCTTTTAAAAATTACTTTGTTTAAGTTGGGTGTAGTAGTAGACACTCTTAATCCCAGGACTCTGGAGGCAAAGGCAGGTGAATCCTGGTGAGTTCAAGGCCAGCCTGGTCTACACAGGGAGTTCTGTGACATTGAGAGCTACATAGTGAAACTATGTCCCAAAAAAGCAATTGTTTAGCAGTGCTGGGGACAAAGTTAGGCTTTAGCGTGCACTGCCTCACCTATGCTTTGTGAGCACTATGTCACTAAGCCACACACTCAATTCTGAAGAAAGTGAAGCACAGTCGAAAGGTCCCACATCTGCATCTTCTGCTGTGGGTATCTGCTCCCTGCTACTGTTGAAAATGACTCACAGGGACTCTGACCCTCTGCCCAGTGCTTTTTTATTAGCTTCATGAATATCTGCAATTTTTTCTGTTTAGAAGGTATTAATTTGTACAAAGTATGTACCTGTACGTCTCTGTTTTTGAGATATGCTAACCTCATTCTCCATATGCACATAAGGGTGACCTTAAATTCCAAGTTCTAAAAAATTAAATCTTATCTATCTATCTACCTATCTATCCATCCATCCATCCATCATCTTTCCACTTATTATTTACATGTAGGATCTCAGGTAGTTCAGGCTGGCCTATAACTCCATAAGTAGTGGAGGATGACCCTGAGGTCTTCCTGCCTCTACCTTTATCTACGTCTAACACTGACTATTCAGTGTTCAGGCCTAAATGCAACATCCATGTCAATCCTCACTGTCCCAAGGCTCAGGGAACACAACGGAAGAAAGGGTGGAAAGAAGTTAAGAGCCAGAGGATTGGCAGGACTGCCGTGAAATGCTGCTGTCTGACATTGACTCATGAACTCACTGAAGGTAGCCCATTCAGATCTTTCTGTGTTAGTTGCTTAGAGTCACACACCCCTGTTAATAAGATGTTGAGCCTCTGACCTCTTTGCTATATCAAACAAACAAACAAACAAACAAACATTAAAAACAGACAAAACAAACAACACTCAAACACAACCTGTTGAGCTAGTAGAGGTGGTTTTACCACTACCATACACATCTGGCTTCCAGACCAGTTTGCTTTTTGCAGGAAAAGCTTTTTTTCTGAGTAATGTGCTAAAATGGGGGCCCAAAAGGGGCCCTGTGTCATATATATCAAAAGATCTTTAGGCTCCAAGTCCTCCTTAATCTCAGCATGTAAGATTTTACCAATGAGTAATGGGTAGGCTGAGGACAGCCAGGGAGTGTGGTGTGGAATCTGACAGGTTTAGCAACTTGTTTTCTTCCTGCAAACCAGAACTTGGAATACTTTTGGCTCACTGCTGTCTGTTCACTGTTAAAATATATTTCTAGTTAGTAACTACCATGTTCTGAAGGAAGCCAAGTATGCCCAAGAAAAATGAAGTTGCTTTACTCTTGCCCTAGACTGTATCTTTCTTTTTCTCCTGAACAGTACTTCTGTTCACACTTTTTGGGTTACTTTTCTGGAACTGTTTTACAGCTATAATATTTTATGTATATGTAATCACATATGTGAATTTTATTTGCTCTTTTGCAACAGGCTCTCATATAGTACAGGCTACCTCTAACCTGCTCCTACCTCCCAAGAACTGGGATTAGAGGCATGTGCTATCATGCCCAGCTGCACATGAATATTTATTCTTAAAAAAGGAGGTGGGGTGGAAAAATGGCTTAGCAGTTAAGAGCACTTGCTGTTCTTGCAGAGGACGTGGTTTTGGTTCCCAGCACCCACATGGCAACTCAAAACCATCTGTAATTCCAGTGTCAGGGAATCCAGTGCTGACCTCCAAGGATACCGGGCATATCCACGGTACTGGGATGTGATGGTTTGTATGTGCTTGGCCCAGGGAGTGGTACTATTTGGAGGTGTGGCCTTGTTGGAGTAGTGTGTCACTGTGGGTGTGTGCCTTAATACCCTTGTCCTAGCTGCCTGGAAGTCAATCTTCCACTAACAGCCTTCAGATGAGGATGTAGAACTCCCAGCTCTGCCTGTACCACGCCTGCCTAGATGCTGCCATGCTCCCACCTTGATGATAATGGACTGAACCTCTGAACCTGTAAGCCCCAATTAAATGTTGTCCTTAATAAGACTTGCCTTGGTCATGGTGTCTGTTCACAGCAGTAAAACCCTAACTAAGACAACTGACATTCATTCTAGATAAACACACATAAAATAAATCCAAAAAAGAAAAAAAAATGAGTAGGATCAGACATGGTGGCATATACCTTTAATTCCAGTAGAGTTCAATAGATCTCTGTGAGTTTGAGGTCAGCGTGATCTACCTAGTGTAAAACACAAAATAAAAAATCCAAGGGAGTGGGAACATAGTCTATTGTTTTGTGCCTTGCTTTTCCATTTAAACTATGATTTGGAGATAAATTTGGTAAGTATCTTTTCCTTTTTATATCAAAATTTATTCTTAATTTTCTGAATATGAGTGTTTTGCCTACATCTATGTGCACGCACCTCTTGTGTGCTTGGTGCCTACAGAGGCCAGAAGAAGACACTGGATTCCTTGGAACTGGAGTTACAGATGGTTGTGAGTTACTATGTAAGTGCCGTGGCCTCTGCAAGAGCAGCAAGTGCTCTTCATTCTTCATTTCTTCAGCCTCAAGAGTCTTTCTTTTTTAATGAATAGTTAATACAGTCTTATATCTGTGGCCCAAGTCATTTACTCTCCGCTTTCCCTTTGCCTCTTCTCACAGAGCCGTCTTTGATTGATAGTAACCCTGTTGTACATTGATGTAACCCAGTACTAGAGACGAGAAACCACCTTTTGAATTGTTGGTCAGGGAAGCCCAAGAGAATCCTCAAACAATACAGGCTATTGCCATTGCCCTTGGTTGCCAGAGGTTGAGGCTAAATCTCTATTGCTGAAGATACCATGCAGTTTAAACAGTGCATCCAGAGCTGGATCTGCCCTGAAAACCTCCTCCCTGAGGACTAACTTTCATAGAACCAAAAGGTGCTATGCAGAGTACCAATAGAGGGAAACTACCAACAGTCCTAAGAACTACAGCAACCACCAGCATAGTCAGAGATCCCCAAATTCACAATAGTGGCACTCTTACTTTGGTAGTAACCAGAAGATGTCTAATTGGATTTAAAGCTTACTTAGAAGGGGAAAAATCATGCCTGGTACTGGAAGCCTAGTCAACTAGCTAGGGCTAGTGAGGTTATGGATCATAGAGAAGAACCTACTACTGTTACTTTATTAAACCAGCATAATTGCTAGTCCCATTATAAATAACCTTATAACCACAGCTTACCAAACCTCACCAAAGAAGCTTCTCTTTGCAACAGACAGTGACCATTACAGAAAACTGCAAGTGGTCAGGATACAGAGAAATATTTCTGAAGAGAGGGTCAAAAAGATTTCAAAATCCAGAGAAGCAGGAACTGTGCTGTGAGATTGGGTCTCCTAGAAACGAGAGGGAAGATTCACCTATGATAACATAACTGTATGACTGCCTAAACAAAAGCTGAACAAGGGAAACACCAATAGACAAGCTAATGTGGAAAAGGGAAACTCATGGTGCCCCACCCCTAGAAAAAGAACTACAGGCAACTAAAGGATTCTGAGAGAGAGAGAGAGAGAGGAGGGGAGAGAGAGAGTAAGAGAGAGAGAGAGAGAGGGGAGAGAGAGAGTAAGAGAGAGAGAGAGAGAAGGGAGAGAGACTTTCTCTATGGGAGCCCCCTAAGTTAGTTATCCAATGCCAAGTGGTCAGCCTTGAAATCACATACATACAACACTAAACAACTCAGCATGTTGTATCTGTATATTTATGTGTGCACACCCCCCACACCCTTGCACACAGGATTTTTTGTTGTTTTGTTTTTTTCGAGACAGGGTTTCTCTGTGTGGCCCAAGCTGTCCTGGAACTCACTCTGTAGACCAGGCTGGCCTCGAACTCAGAAATCCGCCTGCCTCTGCCTCCCAAGTGCTGGGATTAAAGGCGAGCGCCACCACTGCCCGGCACACAGGATTTTTGGAGAGGGTGTTGTGGGGGTGGGAGGTGAAGGGTGCATAGGCAGACTGGAAGGAAGAAAAAGGAATGGGGAAAAAGGATGTAATTTCATTTTAATAATAAAAGAAGGCCAGATGTGGTGGTAGATGTCTTTAAATACAGAACTATGGAGGGCAGAAGTAGGTAGGTCTCTGTGAGTTCAGGGTCAACCTGATCTACACAGTGAGTCTCAGTTCTATCTAGGACTACATAATGAGATACTGTCTCAAGAAAAAAAAAAAAGAAAGAAAAGAAAGCTGATTATGGTGGGTCTTGCTCATAGAAAATGATTAAGAGGTGGAGGAGTCTCAGTACTGAAAACATACATACAAGTTACATTGTACAAACTGAATATATTTAAGAATTTATATGTTTATATGTATAAATATATGCATGCAATAGCAGTGAATAGAGAGGCCATGAATTTGAAGAGGAGTGGGGGAAGGATATATAGAAGGCTTTGAAGAGAGGAAAGGGAAGGGAGAAATCTTGTAATTATATTATAATCTCAAAAAAAAAAAAAGAAAAAAAAAAAAAAAAGAAAAGGTGGAGGCAGGATGATCACGAGTTCAAAGCCAGCCTAGGCTTTATATTTGGGGCTGGAGAGAAGACTCAGCCTATAAGAACATTTGTGGTTCTTCCCTGCACCTTCATGTGACCTTTACAACCATCTGTAACTCCAGTCCCAGGTGATCTGACACCCTCTTCTGATTTTCTTGGGCACCATGCATGCATGCAGTGCACAGACATACAGACAAGCAAAATACTCATATTTAAAAAAAATGTGCAGAGTTAGTACCACTGCCTGATTTGGTGTCACTGTATACACGTGTCGTAAAGTGCTCTGGATCTATACCAAGGTAGCGGCACAATTTACACAGATTCAATTGTGTGTGAATGGACAGAACCCAGCTCAGCCTGACCCAGAGAACTACGAATCCAGTGGGCTGTGCGCGACGCCCGCGGCCGGGCTGACGCAAGGGGCGTGGCATCCGAGGGCGGGGTCGCTCTGCGGGGTGCTGGCCCAGCGGCCACAGAGCCTGGGCTGAGGGATCCTGGGGTACTCGCTGTGAGAGGGCCGCGCGGCAGCGCCCTGCGATGGAGCGGGCGAAGATGGCGGAGGAGAGCCTGGAAACGGCGGCGGAGCACGAGCGGATCCTGAGGGAGATCGAGAGCACAGACACGGCCTGCATCGGGCCCACGCTCAGGTACTGGGGCGGGGCGGGTGCGCCTGGAGCAGGCGGAGCGCGGCGGCTAGCTGTGGGGAGAGTCGCGGGTGTCCCGCGTCCTGGGCGAGGCCCTGCTGGGGAGCTTCTCTGAGGAGAGAGGGTGAGGCGCGGCTCCACTGGGCTGCCGCTCCCTTTGGTTAGCAGCTCAGTCAGGAGCAAGCGCCCGCTCTGCGCACGGTGGAACTGCCCATCACAGGTCCTCTGAGAGCGTCCGGGTGGTTTTCTCGGTCCTGGAGGAAGTGTCCTCCCACCTTCCCTTGCCTGAGAGCCCAGTTCGTGAGGACGACCCAGTCCAGGTGTAGCCTCCGGACCCTGCCACCACCTGGACGAGCTCTTTGCTCCGTCCCCTGACACCTTCTCTGAGAGCTTCTACCTGCATTGCCTGTGGAGATGTCAGAACATACCCGGCTTTTCTCGGCTTAATTACCTTGCACTTGTTACACAGAGCGCGAGGCATTGTGTGAATTAATGTGCAAATATATCTATGGAAGCCATTGAGCAATCCTACCGCTGGGGTTAAGTCTTTCTTGGATTCTAGGGAAAGAATATCATTTTAAGTAAGGGCTTTATTTTGCTTGAAATTTTTAGTCAGTTTTAAAGTACACATGTCTATATGTGTGACTAGTAGTGAATTAGATAGCTT
This sequence comes from Mastomys natalensis, assembly GCA_021653895.1. Classification (NCBI taxonomy): domain Eukaryota; kingdom Metazoa; phylum Chordata; class Mammalia; order Rodentia; family Muridae; genus Mastomys; species Mastomys natalensis. The sequence goes on along the minus strand of JAJTUV010002001.1, from coordinate 12,040 downwards.
CTTTTCAGTAGTTACATGAAAAAAAAAATACTTGATATGAGTAATCATCAGGGAGATGAAACTGCAATGAGATATCATATCATTACCTCATACGTGTTCAGATAGTCATTATGAGAAAAATAAAAGAAGCACAGCTTAGTGATGCACACCTTAGTCCCAGTATTTGGGAGGTGGAAGCAGAAGTTCAAGAGTAGCCTTGGGTACGTAGCAAGCTCAAGATCAGCCTACACTATATAAGACCATGTCTTTAAAAAAAAAAAAAGAAAGAAAGGAAGAAAGGAAAAAAGAAAGACAATATAAATGTGGTAAAGTCTAATGAAAATCTCTAAAGACTGCTGGTGGAATTGTGCTTTGGTACAGCCATTATGGAAAACAGTGTGAAGAGTCCTCAAAAAGTAAAAGTAGAACTAGTATGATTCATCAATAGATGAAGACAACATGGTGTTTACAAGCATGCATGTATACACACTGTAGAAGGCCACTCATACTTAATAAAGAGAATCCTGTCATTTTTGACAACATGATTTAATCTGGAAGATATTTTATTAAATGAAATAAGCCTAGAACATAAGGACAAATACTGTATGTACTAACTCAAAATGCAGTGTAAAAAAGTTGAATTCAGAGACAGGCTAGGAAGGGGGTTGTCAGAGGTGGAGGGGAGAAGGAGATGCTGGTTGCAGGATACAAAGTTTCAGTTAGGCTGAGTATGTTCTAGAGGTGTATCATGCAACATGGTTACTATAAGCAATAATACAGCTCTTTAGAATGGTCCAGTGACTGATGTATTACCACAGGCTTTTCTACAAATTACCTCTAACAAAACTAGGCTGTAATAGAATTGAATGAAAAACCCCTTGCAATAGAATTGTTTACTTTCATACCAAGTAGGTTGAGAAAATAACAAGATCTGCATGTAATATGTATCTATTCTGTCCTGGGGGCATTTTCACTGTGAGACTTAGTGTTTATGAGAACATCTAAAATAGAAGAACAGGTCAGCACATTCTGTGGTGAATCCACATATGTTACATGCATTCATGACAGGATTCAGCATGCTTTCTTTATTGAGGATCAGAAATCACTGTGAAAGTATTGTAGCATAGAATTAGAAAGCTAAATAAACACAGGTCTTTTTAAGTAATAAGAAAAATCTATACTTGAAAATTGCAATAAAAAGTGATAAGTATGTGAGGTGATGTCTGGTTACCTTGACTTAGTCATTTTATGTTTATCTGCATCAAGACATGTTCACTGTAAATGTATCAGTTAGTTATACTTTAATAAAGCTGAGGAAAATTGAAAAAATAAAAATATGCATTATCATTAGGAAAAAAGAGACATCTAATGGCCTCTAATTCTGGCAGATTACCAGGGAGGGAAAACAGCCTTTAGTGTTTTACTAGATGTTGTCCGTCATTATCTGTATTATCCAAGTCATGCTTTGGACATTATGGCCTAGATCTGCCCTTGTTATAGGCTTATTAAAGTAAACCAGGGGCTTATTAAATTTAATTCTGAAAAATAATCTCATGGGTCATCTTTGTGTGTGTGTTTTAATGTTGTACCCTCACTATAGAAGCTTGGTAAGGAATTTTATTTTTGTTACCTGACAGTAAACTGAGTCCTGGAAGCTCAGTTTCTCTGCTGCTCATATTATTTTTAGGTTATGAATATTTATTGATAGTAGGAGAGAAATTTGTCTGGATATTTGAGGCAGAGTCCTAGAACGTTTTTATTTATGACAGGCTACTGGAAAGATTCTGAGATTTTCTTGACTATTTAAGGACAACCATGTGTGGAACTGGTGTCTGGCATAATAACTTTTACAAGTGTCATTGAAGAGCTGGCTGAAGGTGTAGCTCACTTGATAAGAGTTTTCGTCTAACATGCAAAATGCCTGGATTTCAGTTTCCAGTATCACAAACCATGCATGGTGATGTATTCCTGGGAGTCCAGCACTCTGGAGATGGAGATACGAGAATCAGAACTTTAAGGTCATCCTTCGCTACTTTTGAGACCCTGTCTCAAATAAACAAGTAAAAGGTATCAGTAAAAGTTGGGAGAGGGGAGCTGTAAAATTCCTATTGTTGGATACCTGAGTAGATTAGATTCTGTGCCTCAAAGAAGCATACCACCTCCTTACGGCTCTGGGAAGATCTGTGTTAGACTTTGTCTCTTGTAGTGTTCTTGTTCTGAGCGAGATAAAGATAGCCAGATCTATTAAATGAAAAATTAAAAGTCCCTCAGAAACATTGAAGAGAATATAGGAAATTCTCATGCTATTTTGATTTTCTTATATACTAAAATTGGTCATCAAAACAATAGCATTTGTTTGATGTACAGCCAGAGGGACCTAACCCAGACCCTCTAGCATCCCAGACAAGTGCTCATTTGATCACTGAGCTACAGTCTCAGGTTCAATTTTAAGTTTAGCAGCTTTGAACAGTTGTGCAGATTGTATAGTGCACAGCTGTACCATCTCTAAGGTTATAGTTTATATTGTGTTAATTTATATACCAACTAGCACAGTTATACAGTAAGCACAGTCAAGGATCTTCAAGAGGGTTAAGGGCAAGAGGGTAAGTGTAGACCCTGTTTTTAGGTTCATGTAGTTAAATATCTTGTAAGCCAAGCATGACAGCAGACAGAGGTAGAGGCTATTCTGGGATGCATGAGATCTTGTTCAAAAAAGAAAAGTAAACAAATGGGCAGAAACAATAAAATAAAAACCAAAACCAACCACAACATTTCTTAGACTTTAAAGGAGGGCTGAGTAAATATCTCAGTGATCAATCACTTGCCTGGGACACAAGGTCACACTAAAATGCACGTTCATAGACTGGTCATTTTTTTCTTCACTTTTAGGGAAGAACCTCACCTTGTACATACTATATAAGCACTTAGCTTCATCCCAGACCAGAGAACTTTATTTTATAGATTGATATTATTTTTATTTAATGTATGTGAGTGTTTTGCCTTCATGTATGTTCTGAGTAAAGTGTCCAAAGGCCAGAAGAGAGCATTGGAACTCCTGGATCTGGAGTAATGGTTTTAGCCCCTTATGTTGATGCTGGGATCCAAATCAGGGTCTTCTGGAAGAACACTATGTACTCTTAACTTCTGAGCCACCTCTCCAGGCCCCAAGAAAGAATTTTTTAATTGAGTTTTCTGTGGTTAGTGTGCTTAGTTTGTTCACAGGTTAGCAACTCCAAAGCCTTAAAAATAAGAAATGATGTACTTGCTATCTTGAGATGACCATGCTTGGATCCAGTTAATAGTTCCATTGTATGTTGAATAATCCTCACTTTTTTTGTCAGAGATTTGCATATTACTCTCTGATTTTATCATTGTTCAGTCAGCTGGTATTTCAAGTTTGTTTGTTATTGTTCAGAGTTTTCTGTAAGTTGCCCTGAGTAGCACCAAGCTTTAGATAAATAACTTGTACTATTTGGAGATGTTTCTATAACTGTGTTGAGAATTTTATTTGTTCTTTTTGAGTCACACTAAGGTGGGGCTGCTATTTTATTTATGATATTTTAAGTATATATCTTTTTACTGTTATCAGCAAATAGGACAGTATCTAGACTTGGTTTTTATTTATTTTCCACTGACAATACCAAGAGGTGTTTAATGGGCCTTTTCCCCTCTATAATGCAGTGGATCCAACTGTGTGCTGATCTGGACTTTTTGTGTATTACTAGCCATTTTACCAGGGGAAGTCATCAGATTTTGAGTTTATCTTAAAGACTGTTTTTTAAAGCCCTATCTATCTGTCTGTCTATCTGTCTATCTATCTATCTATCTATCTATCTATCTATCTATCTATCTATCTATCTATCTATCTATCTATCGGTTGGTGAGCAGTTAAGGAAGACATCTCATGTTGACCTCTGATCTCTATGCACACCAACACACACACACACACAATGCTTTTCAAACAATATGAACTTTGACTAAATGATTACAAGTAGGTATGCCTGGGAATAAATTAGTCATTGTTATTGACCAAAAATTAAGTTGAAGAGGAAAGGGTTTATTTGGCTTTTTCCATATTGCTGTTTATCATCGAATGAAGTCAGGGCAGGGAATAGGGCAGGAACCTGGAGGTAGGAACTGATACAGAGGCCATAGTGGGATACTGCTTACTGAACTGCTTCCCTGGCTTGCTCAGCCTTTCTTATAGAACCCAGAATCACCATCCCAGGGATAGAACAACCCACATTGGACTGGGCCCTCCTCCATCTAACACTAATTTAGACTGTACCTTTTATAGACCTTACAGATGTTATGGAGGCATTTTCTCAACTGAAGTTTCCTCCTTTCAGGTAGGTAACTGTAGTTTGTGTGTCAAGTTGGCATAAGACTAGGCAATGTGTGTGTGTGTGTGTGTGTGTGTGTGTGTGTGTATTTGTCAGCTTTTGTCACCCAGTTGCAGAGATTTTTGTGTTAAGCCAGATTCCATTTACTCCTCTTCTCTTGGTTAGATAGATGATTGTATGGTAGAAGACTCATAATATTAGTTTCTTTGCTCTTATGCTTTTAAATAATTTCCATAATGTAGCATTTAATACCAGGAAAATACTAAGGTAAATCTTAGTGCATTTTGTGTATCAAAAAGAAAAGGATGCTTAATACCAAGTAATGTTATTTCTACATTGACTTTTTAAAACATTAAAAGAGCTATTTGCTTATTATGTATATGTATTTGAGTGTATGTATGTGCATCACATGTGTGCAACTACTCACAGGCAGAAGAGAGGGTATTGGACACCCTGGAACTGGAGTTTTAGGTGGATGTGGATGTTAGAAACTGAACACAGATCCTTTTGAAGAGCAGTAAGTGAACCACTGAGCCATTTCTCCAGCCACTCTATTTCACTTTAAAAAATTTTGTGTATAAAATGTTGTATGCCTGGTGCTCCCAGAAGCCAAGTATGGGGAGTCAGATCCCCTGGGCCTGGAGATACAGATAGTTGTGACTTTCTATGTGGGTTCTGGGAACCAAACATGGGTCTTCTGCAAGAGTAGCAAGTGCTTTTAACTGCTGAGCGATGGTAGTTCAGCAGTTAAGTTCTTTAGCCCCTCCATATTTGCTTTTAATAATCTCTTCTCACTTCAATACGCATTTACTTTAAAAACTGAATGATTATTCTACTGAACTATGAACTGGATCAATTGTTAAATCACAGAGGATAGAGTCACCACAACTGAACCTATATGTTTTCTAGAGAAACCAACATGAATAAAAATATTTACAAAACCGGTATTTTTTTTTAAGATTCATATCTACATGAGCTGAATATCCCATGGTATAACTTTTCATCCATCTTCAGTGTTACTTTTTTTTTTTAATCCTATGTCTACTCCCAGTAGAAACATACTTGACCACAGAAAAGAAGATGATACAACTAATGTTACTTCCTATATTTCTTGTAGTTTATGAGTAGTTTTGTTCCTTGAAAAAGAGAACATCTGACATTAGAGAAACTTACATAGACATCACTTTTCATTGTCCTGCTAAGGATGTTCCTAATAAACTATGCTTTCCTAATTCTGTTTTTATAGGCTTTGAGATTAACAGTAACACTAGACACAGTGGTATTTAAGAAATGTCATGAATCAAAAATATAAGCACTGTTAAGGAGAGTAAAAGTAAATATAACCATTTTATGACCTTCAAATTTATTATCTAGATAATAGCAAGCATAAAAAAATGAGGATTAATTTTGTGTAACTTCACAGCAAATAAAAAATTATGCCCAATTTTACAAGTCTTAGGCTTTATCAAAAACTCATGTTCACTTTGCCCATTGTAAAATTGGAGTAATTTTTATTGTTTTTAAAAAAGATTTTTTTTTTAATGTGTGTTTGCGTATGTGTGTGAGGCATGTGCTGGTGCATTTGGGGGTGAGAAGCATCAAATAGTCTGGAGCTGGAATTACAGGTGGTTGTGAGTTGCCTGTTGAGACTGCTGGAAACTGAACCCAAGTCCTCTAGAAAAGCAGCAGGTACTCAATGCCAAGCTATCTCTCCATTTAAACAGAAAAGCTGAACTCTAGTGTTGACAATAAATTAAGAGTAGACTTTAAAATTTTATGTTTATTTCATTTATTATTTATTTATTTAGTGTGTGTGTGTGAGAGAGAGAATATATGTATGTATGTCATGGCATATATGTGGAGGTCAGAGGACAATTTGTGGGAGTCAGTTCTCTCCTATCATCTGGACTCCAGGGATCAAGTCTAGGTATCTGGTGACAAGTGGCGTTACATACTGAGCCATTTCACTGGCTCATAACTTGAATATTTTAATATTGGTTATCTTAGTTTCTTTTGCATTGAAGAGACACCATGACCAAGGTAACTTATAAAAGAAAGCATTTACTTGGCGGCTTGCTTACAGTTTCAGAGAGTTAATCCATGACCATGACTCTGGCATCTCCAACGTCTTGGGGTCTTTAGTGCAATTCAGATTTCATATTCTCAGTTTTATGCGATAGCTTCTCTGGGCATGCATGCAGGAATTCCCTTGTCACATGCCATCTGGACTTTACTGATTTTTTTCATAACTAAAGAGGAAGACTCCACAACCCCTTTACTCCTGTATTCTTCTAGACTCTAAAGCCAAAAACACTGGTTTATGTTGCCAAGTACTGTTGTATATTTTGGATGGAATTTGGCTACCTCCTTGAATTATATTTTCATAACCTTTGATCTCTTGATGCTTTCCTTTGTTGAATAAGCTTTACTTTACCTTGTTTTTGGAGTAGATTCCCTAGGGATTTTCTTTTTACAGGTTGAATGATTACCTAGGTGGGTCCTTGCTTGAGAGTACTACATTCATCATTCCATTTCTCCTTATCTCTTTCAGCATAAATCTAGGTTCAGATATTACATTCCCAGGTGTTCTTTTTCCTCCTCAAATTGTCCATTTTGTATTTCCTTTTACCTTGCTTGTACTTTTTCATTGTAGATCTGCATTAAGAAAGATCACTAATAACCACATGACACAGTCAATATGAGGCTTTCTTGAAATCCCTGCCTACGGTATTGGTCCTAAACTTATCAGTTTAGCCTCAGGCAGATTCTTAGGACCAGGACCAAAAGCAGCCACATTCTTTGCCAAAGCATCACAAGAATTGTCTCTAGCCCAATTGCCTAATATTTTCCTCTGAAACCTCTTGAGCTGGATCTCCATAGTTCACATTGCTCTCAGCACTACTGTCTTCCAAGCTCTTACAGTGTTCTTACAGCCCCACTTAAACATTCATCCTCTTCCCTAATGCAAAGCTCCAAGTCAACATTACTCTAACAAGCAGCATGGCCAGGCCTGTCACAGCAATACTTCACTCCCAGTACCAACTTTACAACTTTTCTATTGTAAAGAGACACCATGATGATGGCAACTTGTTTACAGTTCAGAGTGTGAGTCCATGACCGTTATTATGTGGGACATGCATCAGGCGGGCAGGCATGTCTATGGAGAATAGCTGGGAGTTAACATTTGCAAGATGGTGGCAGAGAGAGAGAGAGAGAGAGAGAGAGAGAGAGAGAGAGAGAGAGAGAGACAGAGACAGAGACAGAGAGAGAGAGACAGATTTACACACACACACACACACGCGTGGGGGACTGTCACACACATACACAGAGGTGGGGGGACTGTCCTGGGCTTCTGAAATCTTAGTTCACTAAGGGTTTTGCCTTTTAAGCCCTCTGCAATGCCTGAGTCAGTGCCATTTTCTGGAAACCCAGAGATGGACCTGGACCTGGTCAAAGAGTTTATCAACCTGGCCAGTATTTAATTAAAGCTTGTTTTAAAATTAGCTTTAAGTTGTGGTCGTGGTTCTTATTCTGAACCAGTGGGATAACAAAGGTGTGTCACTGGAGGAGACTTTAAGATTTCAGAAACCCAGAACAAGAGTTCTAATCAGGGGTAAGCATACATGCTGACATATATCCTGCTTGCATACTTCTTGCCTATATCCAGTCAGAGGCAAACATACATTCTGACATATTTCCTGCTTATATACATCCTGCCCACATGTGATCAAGCACATCCAGTGTAGTTGGGTCAAACAAACTTGTTTAGGGGAGTGAAAACATGTGGCTTGTTATCTTCTATAAACAGTAGCCAGCATTTCAGGATGTGTCTGTTCTTGGGCAAGGTGCTTACATGTTAGAAGCAGTTTAGTTTCATGAATCTCTCAAGCACAGTAATTAAAACTTAAAATGTAGCTTCGTTTCTTACAGCCTCCTCTAATAAGGCCACATTTCCTAATCTTTCCAAAATGATTCTACTAACTAGGGACTAAGCATTCAAATATATGAGCCTTTGGGGGCCCATTCTCATTCAAACTACCACATTAATCAAAATACAATCTTGGGACCCAAATTGCTCGATATCATATAATTAAGAAACAATAAAATAGGTTCCAAAGACTCTTGGAGAAAAGAAGTGTATGTAGAGTGATCACATAGCTTACTTTTTCTCATTGCCATTTTCAAATATTTGATGCCTTGGGTTTCTACAAAGCATAGTGCATTCCATTATTTCTTTTGAGGCTTGCTCTTTTTAACATAACTGGAGCCATTTTGTATTCAGTTTCCATTTTGATCATAAGGTGAAATTAAGTTCAGGTTCTCAGACTTCATTTTTCGGAAGTAATTATCTATAGGTAACAATGAAGAATGTTGCTAATAAGCCAAATATGGTTTTGTACTCTGTTGCCTCAATGTACTGGAACTCCTCAGTTTACTACCTGCACACCTTCTCTCTTATTTCACCTGGGACCAATTAGCTCAAAGGATAGCTGATAATACTATCTAGTAAGCCAAAATGTTGTACTGCTCCCCTCTTTGCCTTTTAAACTTTTGAACTTGTTTTTTCCTAGAAAAAGCCTGCCTTGAGGACAGACTGGTACCATATTTAGGCACTTGACTCGTTTTTTGTGGTCCTGAACGTTCAGTACTAGGATGTGGGCTCAATAAACTGTTCTTGCTAAACTGAGATCAGTAGTCATATGGTTTCTGTGATGATTCCTGAACCCCAATATTTCAGCAAGTAAAAACTAAAATATTTATCATTTTTATTTTGTTTTGATTTGGCTTATGTTTTTGTGTGTTTGTTTGAGACAGGCTATCCTTAAATTCCATGTGTATATGAGGATAACTCTGAACTTTTGATCCTCCTGTTTCTACCTCCAGAGTGCTGAGATTGCATGATCTGATACTATGCTGGTTTATTTGGTGCTGGGGCTTCCTGTATGGTATAACCCTATGTTAATTTCAGCTTCTGTTTTGGTTTGTTTAGAGATAGGGTCTCACTGTAGTTCATAAAGGATTAGAATTCACTATGTAGCCCAAGCTGTTCTCTAACTTAAGGCAATGCTCCTGGCTAGCCTATGGAGCACTGAGATTACAGGTTTGAGCCACCACACTCAGGTCTATTTTCAGTTGTAAAGACTGAGTCAGAAAATAGAGAACACAGGTAAGGTGTTTATTTATGAAAGCATGACGTTTTTTGTTTTTGTTTTTTCCTTATGATGGCTTGCATCATGATAGAGCTGGTAACCCCAGCATTTGAGAAACAGAGGCAGGAGAATAGAAGTTAAAGGCAATCCTTGACTGTAGAGTGGGGTTCCAGGCCAGACTGGCTACCTGAGATTCTTAATTTGTTTTTACCTAGTCCTTTTCCTTCAGCCCATTTCCAACTTGTAACTTTCTTTTTATATAAAATCCAAATTCTAGATAATTTCTTTCATAGACTCTTACATTTTCTTTAAAAAAAAAAAAAAAAACCTTTATTTTATTATTACTGTGCATGCATGGCACGTATGAGCACCTGCTGTGGTATGCTTTGGGAGGTCAGAAGATTTGTTTTATGGTGCTGGTTTTTCTCCTTCCACCATTATGCAAGTTACAGGGATCTAACTGAGGTTGTGAGGCTTTTGTGGCAAACACCTTTACCTGTTGAGCCTTCTTGCTAACCCTCTCCTGTATTTTCATTATTCTTCTTTCTCACACCAAACTAAGAAGATAGAGTTCTTCCTATTTTGTGAAGAACTGGAGAAAAGACCTTTCTTTTTAGGGGATAGGTTTGGGGATGTTTGTAGATGGAGTATGGAAGGATGCTTTATACACATACTTTTTCTTTGCTTCTGCAGTAACTGTTCTTGTTGAGAAACCAGGTGTATGCACAGCTGCTTTGTTACTATTGGCAAGGATAAGCCAGAGAAAATGATGGGGCTGTCCCAGTTGCTCACTGGTCCCAGGCATTGGGATCCAGTGTTATTTTCCAGGACAAGCTCTCTTTTCAATTCTGTTTCTAGAGTGCCCTTCACTGAGAAGTCCCCTCAGGAGCTTAGTGCCCTCTGGATTCTTCTCCCTAGAAGTACTTCATATAGTTATTGTTTGTTTGTTTGTTTTTAAGTTTTTCTGAGGTCTGTATTTGAACTTAATATATAGGCCAGGCTGGCCCAGGGCTCAGGATCCTTTTCTCTCAGCCTCTTAAGTTCTGCAGTTAGGATCAGATACCACCAGTGTCACTTCTGAAAAGTGCACCAGCTTGAGATGTATTTGTTCAGCATTAACTTTGACTCACTGGGAAGTACTTTGTGGTGTACCTGCTACCCTCTGGTAAATTGTCTTTGTGTTCATGGGTGATCCCCTGAGGCTGAGTGAAATTGGTGAGGTTTGAAGACTGAGTCAGTAGAGTTGAGAGAAGATACCCAGGAGAGCTTTTCCTCCAAACTGTGATTACCTTTGAGGCAGAGTGCCAGGGAGAGGGCATGTGTGCTGGCAGTATACTGAGACTTTACTGGGTAGGAAGATGGTTTTTCTTTTATTCCTAAAAACTGCTGGTGGAACAAGAAACCTAGCTATACCCTAACCTAGAGTTCTCTTCCTTTAATCCACCTCTAAACTCAGCATTTTGTGTACATTTTATCTCAGTGTTTCTTTATTGTGTCTGTAACTCAGAATCATTCTTAATAATAGAAAATTTTGTGCCAATAGATCTTTGTCTTTCTGCCAGGGTTGAGAAGCATTGATGTTCCCATACTAGGCTAATGAGTTCTCTAGAAAAGTACATGGATTTTATACTTAATGCTGTTGTGCTTGCTGGCCCTGTTCTTGCTTCAAATTTTATTCTCCTTTTCTCCTTTCACCTTATTGAAAAATCCTGGTACTTCAAATTCTTGATGAGATAACAGCCCTTTTCTAAGTGTTTTAACTGGTTTATTTCCCACTAGAAGTTCTGTTAATCAGGTGTGGTGGTACAAGCCTGTGATCCTAACATTCCATGCTGGTATGTTTCTGTTATTGCAATTTCCTTGTTTTGTGTATTCCTTCAGTTCCTTTCCATAGTATGAATTCTTTATTTCCAGTGCCTACTGCATACAGTGAGTGAGTCATAGTAGCCACCCAGTATCTGTTTGCTCCTTATCAAGTGGGGCCCTCACATTATACTCATCTCATCTGCTTTTGATTAGGACAGGGGAAGTCCTTCCAACTGAGGTAGTGACTGGGAGAGATATTTGCAGGGCAAAATTAATACTGATTCTGATAACCATGTGAGTTTGGACAAATTATTTAACCCCATTACATCAATTTCTTTGGTTGTAGGTTAGGATAGTATAGCTATATTTGTGAGCATAGCATGTAGCACATAAGTACACATTATATGACTTACATTTCACATTTTGTTGTGACTCCCATGCCATAGAGTGTATTCCACAAGCTTTTGATAGAGCAGATAAAGTTCAGCAGAAGTGGATGAAAGTGAAACGTGGAAAAACTGGAGAATGACAAGCAAAACTACTTAGGGTGCTGCTGCCACCATGTCATTTGTGATTCTATAGTAGCTGGTATATGACTAATCTTCAGAATAAATCTGAAATAACATTCAGTTAGAACAGCCAAAGCCAACCTATGTCTTTTGACTTTGGTGTTGTCATTATTTTATGATATTGGTTAGGTAACTTGACCATGGTTCTTCAGCTAAGAAATTGCAGAACTTGGATTTGCATTAAGATTTTTTT